>CM076581.1:163102748-163493823 GCA_034641835.2 Pinus albicaulis
TTCCTTGAATGTTTTAAAGGATAATTATGAACATATTGAAGAGAGAAACAAGAAGATAAAGGCCAATGATACCACCCAATTGGAATTTCAATCAATTTCTGGTTATCAAACCAGACTTCTTTCAGCAATGGATATGGAAAAGAACCATTTGAGATTTTCATGTACTCATCATGTTTCTCCATAAAAATTTATGGAGTTGATTTTAGGATAGTAAATTTATCTATGAACATAAAATATACTCCATTTCCAAATAATAAAAACTTGCACATGAAGACAGGGGATTTAATATACAACAATCTCAACAAATCATCATTGGCAACAATTAAAAGAGAGCCTTTATTGGGAAAATTAATAGATCAGTTGAAGTTGGATAGGGCTAATTCTCGAGCTCTTCATAATCAAAATAGATAATTTAAAAATTTGATAATTAAGCTCGGGGTGAATCCATAGGATAAGGAATTCATTCAAGTCTTGATCCAGAGTGCAGGGTCTGAGATTTAGTCTTTAAGAAGGGAATTGAAGTTGGTTTCCACATAAAATGTTCAAGCTTTAGAGTTGGCTCAAATTGAGAAATAAAATGAGATCTTAACTCGTGATCTAGTGGAAAGAAATAAGGAGGTATCGGCTCATAAGGAGCGTAATCCAGACTTACAACAAAAAATAGACAAACATTTATGCACAATTGTGGTGCAACTAGACTCTGAAGACCCTACTAAAAAACTAACTAGAGTCATGACAGAGTTGAAGACTTATGAGGATGAGTTGAAGAAGCAACAGAAAACACTATATGATACAAAGGATAAATTGAAACAAACACTACAAGAAAAAAGGACATTGGTGAGGGTCATGCTTATGATGGACCTTTAAGGTCCATCACCAATGTCACATATGGTGATGGTCCTTAAAAGAGCATCACTGTAAGTGTATATAGTAATGGTACTTTAAGGTTCGTCACCAAAGCCATTTTCAATGACAATTTTGGTGAGGGTTGTTAAAGGCCCATCATTAATTCTCTCTTTGGTGACACTTCTAGTGATGAACTTTTAATGACCCTCACCAATGCTCTTTTTGTTACTTTTGGTGAAAGTAAAAAAATGTTCATCATCATTGATCATTCCAATGAGTTTTTGATGATGTTATGTGCTTGTTAATATATATTTTGTCCAAATATAATGGTTTAAGACCATTATTGTGGAGTCTTTTTTATAATATCTCCAACGCCTTTATGGTTAGAGTCAGCCAATTTGTTAAGAAGTAATTAGTCTGTATCATTTCCCTCAAGTAATGACTATTTGAATAGAGTTTTCCTATAAGTCAACACATGATTCATATCTATTAAGTTTATTATATAGAAAATTCCCTTTAGATAAAGTTCCACTAGTGTGTGTAGGAAATATATTATTTAATACTTAATCAAAATCTGTCAATTCTATTAATGAGAAAGAGCTAACACTCCTGAAGAAAATGGGCACAACTTAAATTAATACTTTGTCACACTAACATTTCTTAGCACCTCGCATGTCTTGGAAAATATTTGTACCTAGAACATCTTGTCATGACATTGACACCCAAGCACATGGTGGCATGCGCTAGCACAACATAGAACTCTCATAGCATGTGTTGGCATGCATGTAGTCCCTAGAATTCCTTGGGACACCTTGGTTGCATGAATTGACATACATTATCACTTGGCACACAATGCCACTTGGAATGTATTGGGACTTATTATTAGTGTGCCTAACATGCTCATTTTGGAAAAGATAATTTCCCGACTTATTAACCCTATTATGTGTTCATTTCCTTGCATTTTAGCTTGGTTATTCCTTTTGATTCCTTGACACTTCTTGACACATATTGACATATCCTGGCACCCTACACATCCTTAGCACCTGGCATGTATTGGCATATCTTGGCACTATTTGGCACATATAATTAGCACACCTTGGAACTCCATAGAAAACTTTGGCACTTCTTGACATGCCTTGATATTCTCTAGCATTCCTTACCAATGCTTATCATACTTTGTCACTCCCTCCTTGGCATGATAGCTAGCACTCATTAACACTAGTCCCTGGCACACGTTCCTCATATTCATTAACTTCCATGAATTTTGACCTGGTGCTCTGTTAATGTTTTGTCCTAGTGCTCCTTAGCACTCCTCAATATGCATTAGCACTCTCTAGCACACCTTACCACTCTTAAGCATGCCCTTCCAGTTCATAGCATGCATTACACTCCCTAACACATATTGGTTCATGGCACATGTTGGCACCTAGAAAGTCTTAGCATGTATGGAATACGTTTATATGACTTGGTATGATTTGGCATGGTTTGCTATTAAATTTATTTGAGATAAATTGTTGTAAAGTAGATGAGAAGAATTAAAGGAATATTGACACTTAGAATGCACTAAGACTTTTCACTTGGCACCTATTAGTGCCTAGTATTGGTGTGCCTAGAATGCCCCTCTTGGAAAAGGTAAATTTATGACTTATTAACCCTCTTATGTGTTCATTTCCTTGTATTTTAACTTGTCTCTCCATTTTGTTGCCTTTACAGTACCTGTCACGCGTTGACACACCCTTGCACATCTTGGCATGCCTTATCACTTGGCACATATTAGCATGTTTGACATGCCTTCGCACTATCTGGAACATATTAGAATTCCCTAGCATGCCTTAGCACTCATGTCCTCACAGTTATCCTTTATATTTTTTCACGGCTTGGGAACCCAATCAAGTCCTTGGATACTACAGTTCATGTGACAATATTGGCCTACTTCAACTGCAAAAAACCAATTGCACCTACTAAAAGTATATTATGCCTTGTTCACCTAAGAACTTCTTATAACTCATCTTATGCCACTCATGTCCAAGCTCAACTTGTCCCACTTAACTATTTACCAATACAAGGATCACATTATCTATCCATGGCCATAAAAAAACTAAGAAACATAGCTTACATAGACAATATTTCACATGTATGTTCAATTCATATAAACAATAGAAAATTAACTGAGAGTTTGCAAGAACCACAAGATGCACAAGGCACACAGGATATAAGTTGACACAATCCAAGTGCCCCAAAACTTATACACAACAATGGAAAATATGAAATTATCTAGAATATTTTAAATCATGAACATGTAGCCAAAGTGGGGCACATATCATATAAAAAATATAGCTAAAGGAAAAGCAATGTTGTGCGTAGCACAAAGTGATCTCCCTTTGTCTAAAACTGCTATGTCGAGCCCTATATAATAAATGTAGGCTTGCCTCCTATAAATCCTATTTTTAACTTCTCCTAACACATTTCGTCCTTAGCACACTTGAATTTGTTGGCACTCCCTGGCAGACACTCTTATTCATTCATTTCTATGCATTTTGACCTAGTTATCCCTTGATATGCCCCGACACTCCCTAACACTCTAGTTCAACATGCATTGATATTGTCCAACATGTGTTAGCATGCCTTTTCATTCCTTTTCATGCCTTGAGCCTCCCTCACAACTACTCTTACTTAATTTTCAACTTGGGAACCAAAGCAAACCCTCGCTTGACTACAAGAGCTTGAACAAGTTATGGTTTATACAGCTAGACTATGTTGTTGAATTGTGTAGCTTGGGAGGTACTCCACAAGCCTAGTGAGATGGGTTTGTGTGAGTTTGGTCACAAAAGGATTTGTGGGCAAAGAATCCAAGAAAATGGATTTTGGATCGAAGATGGGGTTTAAATTCTAAAAGAAAATTAAAAAGTAAAATTAATATTTCATAAGGTATATGTGGATAAAACCCATAAGTTCTAGAGGATTCCTAATAGGTCTAGGAAAAATATTTAAGGAGGCCTTAGGATGAAGGAAAGAACATCAAAGTGGAAAGGAGCTCATTTGATCATGGGGGAGAAGAGAGATGTAGTCCTAGAGAGACCATGATCATTAGCATGTATAGGATTTATTAAGATGCCTAGGTATGCTTTGACATGTTTTAATATTAAATTTATTTGAGATAAATTATTGGAAAATATAAGAGAAGTAACAGAGGATGATTTGGCACTTATAATGCACTAAAACTTGGCACTTGACACTTATTTCCACCTAGTTTTGGTGTGCATAGCATGTCCCTCTTGGAAAATGTAAATTGATGACTTATTAAGCCTATGATGTGTTCATTTCCTTTTATTTTAATTGGTTTATCCTTTTTTTTTCCTTGATAGTCCTTGGCATGTATTTTCACACCCTTGCACATTTTTCCATGCCTTATCACTTGACATATCTTAGCATATCTTAGCATATTTGACATGCCTTCGAACTATCTGGCACATGTTAGCATTCCCTAGCATGCCTTGGCACTCATACTCTCACAACTAGCCTTACATTTTTTCATGACTTGGGAACGTGATCAATTCCTTAACTATTGTGGGTCATGTCATGATATTGGTCTACTTTAGCCATAAAAACTTGATCAATTGCACCTACTACAAGTATATTGTGACTTGTTCACCTAAGAACTACCTATACCTCATCTTAGGCCACTCATGTCCAAGTTGAAATTTTCCCACTTAATAACTTACCAAGACAAGGATCGAATCTAGCCATGGCCATTAAAAAACTAAGAAACATGGCTTACATAGGAAATATTTCACATGTATGTCCAGTTCATATAAATAGTAGAGAATTAACTGAGATTTTGCAAGAACCACAAGATACAGAAGACAAACAAGATATAAGTTGGCACAAGTTGAGTGCCCCAAAACTTATACACAACAATGTACAATATGAAATTGTCTAAAAAAATTTAAAACATGAGCATTCGGCCGAAGTGTGCCAGATTACATAAGAAAATAATAGAGAAAAGAAAAATAGCATTGTGCCCAACACAAATTCTCCCTTTGTCTAAAACTGATTTTTCCAGCCCTTTATCGCAATCATAGGTTTTCCTCTTGAAAATCATATTATGAACTTCTTCTAACACACTTCATCCTTGGCACACTTGAATTTACTGACACTCCTTGGCACACACTCTTATTTGTTCATTCCCATGCATTTTGACCTAGTTCTCCCTTGTTATGCTTCGACACTCCTTAACACCCCTCAACATGCTTTGAAATTTTCCAACATGTTTTTGCACACCTTTTCATTCCTTGGCATGCCCAAACCCTCCCTAGTTATCATGCCCTCACAACTACACTTACTTAATTTTCAACTTGGGAACCCAACCAAGTCCTCACTTGACTATATGAGCTTGAACAAGTTACGATTACTACAACTAGACTATGTTGTTGAATTGTGTAGCTTGGGAGGTACTCCACTTGCCTAGTCAATATGGGTTTGTGTGAGTGTAGCCACAAAAGGATTTGTGGGAAAATAACACAAGAATAGGGGATTTGGACCTGAGATGGGGTTTAAAATATAAAAGAAAATTAAAAAGAAAAAATCATATTTCCTAAGGTCTAAGTGGATAAATTTTGTAAGTTATAGAGCATTCTTAAGAGGCCTGGCTAGAAAAAGATATTTAAGGAGGCCTTAGTATGAAGGCAATAACATCAAGTGAGAAGGAGCTCATTTTATCAAGGAGGCCAGGAGAGATGTAGTCCTAAAGTAGGTCAAGTTAGAGATCTGAGTAAGCATTGCTAAAGTGAGGCCATGATCATCCACCAAGAGTGAGATCATCATGTGAGGGTTCACAAGAATTTCACATACCTTAATGGGTTTGAGATAGGAAGTAGGATGGAATATTGCTTGTTCTCTTATGGCAGATCAAGCTCAAGAGAGGCGCTTCATGAAAATTTGGGCATGTTATTTCAGTGGTGTTTCTGTGTGAAGGATGCATCAAATTTTGAAATAGTAGAGATGGTTGAGACCAGACATTGTGGTGGTTAGTAGGTTGCAAGGTTTGTGATAAAATACCAACACAAATGGAGGAGGCTCTACACTAGAATTTAGGGCCAAAAAAGAAGTAGTCACAGGTGTAATATTGATTGAGGTAACTATAGTTTGAAGGTCATAGAGATCTAAATTTCAGGTCAAGATTCAGTCAAAGAAATGTCCAAAATCTATGGATCCATATGTGCTAGGCCAGGTCTCCTATGGAGGAAAGAGTTGTCATTTTTTCTATGGGTGGATAGGGTTTGTTCTAAAGAAAATAAAATAGAAGTATAATTCCATATTTAGGGAGGTTTACTAGCATGTTCATTCCATAAGGTATGCCATTAATACTATGACAAATCTGCATAGAAGAAGAGGGGTGGTGACCCTTAGAGAGAGGTTTATCTCTGTAATATAGACGACAAAATTGGAAGATGGTTTATAGAAGTATGTGCGGAGATAGAAAATCCAAAGGAAGGTGGAACTTGAGTAGAAGATGGAGCAGAAGAAATGTGCCATATGAGGAATATATTGACATGAAGAGGAGTTTATTTTCGTGGACTATCCATATAGTTTTGGACAAAGATATGAATCAACCTATAAACAGTTAGTCGATGGACTATTAATGGATGATTTGTGAACCTAGTTCACTCATCTACAAATTTTTAGAAGGATGATAAGATGAGTAGTTCATATTTGTTCATAGATTGGACAAAAAATAAATTGGTACACAAAAATATTGATTTTGAGAGGACTCAAATCACTATTAGGTGGCATATTTTAAGAGCCCTATATGAGGGTTGTGTTCTGGGCACTAGATCAATAAAATAATTGTCTATGGTTGGGAAAATTGATGGAAATCCAAGTAAAATTGGAGGGTTGTTAGGTGACTGTCAAAGAAGAGCTCTAAGTCCTGTACTTTTGAAGGAAAACAAGATTGGTAGAAGGGTAGGTGTATTGGGCCTAAGGACATGCAGACTTTGAAGGACTAAAGTAGCAGTCAAGTGGGATAGCCAACTAGCCCTATTTCATTGTATTGTAGAGGATTGCGTCATTGAGAAAAAGGGAAACCTCCATATCCATAGACTTGTCATCTTGGAGTAGCAGTATGGGAAAAGTGGGAAAACCAAAGATTTGTTCACAATGAAGTTGTGAACAACTGAACTAAAACCCTAAGTGTTGCAAACCTTAAAGGAAAAAAGAGGTATATAGAGGGAAAATTTTTTTGAGCCGAGTTCAGTAACCTAAATGAGTTGAGTTCATTGATAGAGGCAGATTGATGATTTGCATAATGGGAGGCAAGAGGACCTACCAGATGTGTTCAAGTCATATTGATTGAAAGAGCTATGTGTGGCCACCATCAAAAAGTCGGTCAATTGTTGTCTTGTTCAAGGTATATTGGTTGTCAAAGGAGTAACACCAAGCGCTAGTTGTATTCCTTGTATCAGTGTGATTGTAAAGGGCCATGATCCTTGGTACAAGAGCTCTAGCTTGTTCTTTTATACTTCGTAATTTAACGAAGAAAGGTTTGAAAAAGTTAAAAAATTCATGTGCACTAGTTGATTCCCTGGTGTGTGTAGATTTCGTTGTTCAAAGTAGATGTGTTGTGGCATGAGTGTGTTTTCATCAAATATTCTAAGACCAAACCCATATTCTCATGTGTCGTGGAAATTCAACATATGCGTTGTTCACCTAAGAACTACATGTAATTCATCTTAGACTACTCATGTCCAATCTCAATTGATCCCACTTAACAAGTTAAAAATCTAAGGCTCATCACATTCAATTGTGGTCGTAAAACAACTAAGAAACACGGTTTACATCTTGACATGCCATAACACCTAACATGTCTTAAATTCCTTGGCATTATGTGGCATGTGTTAGCATCCCCTAGATTCCTTGACATTATTTTACACTCTCTAACACACCCTAGCACTTCCTGACATGCCTTGGTAGTTTAACATACCTTGGCACTGCCTAGCATATAACCATGTCACTCCCTCCTTAACACACCTAGAACTCTTTAACACTCCCTATCACACACTCTTATTCATTTATTTCCACGCATTTTTATCTAGCGCTTCCTTGTGTTTACCTCACACTCCCTAACACTCCATAGCATGCATTGGCACACCCTAACACTTGGCACACCTTGGCATGCCACCCTAGCACTCTAGTATTCCTTGGCACTACCTAGCATACCTTGTCACTCTCTCATTAGCACACCTAGATCTCATTGAAACTACTAGTCACAAAATGTTATTCATTCATTTCCATGCATTTTTACCTATTTCTCCCTTGTGTTTACATAACATTACTTAACACTCCTTCGCACGTGTTGGTACACCCTAGCACCTAAGACATCTTGACATGTCACCCTAGCCTCTAGCATGCCTTAACACTGCCTAGCATAAATTTTCACTCCCTCCTTAGCACACCGGGAACTCATTGAAACTTCCAATAAAAAACTCTTATTTGATCATTTACAACCATCTTGATGCAATGCTCCCTTGTGTTTCCCTGTACCTCCTAGTTAACTCTTCCTTGCACGCGTTGGCACATCTTGGCCGCACGCTACCCTAACACTCTAGCATTCCTTATCATGGTGCAATATATTGCATGACAAGGAGTTTCAATGAGTTCCAAGTGTGCTAAGGAGGGAGTGAAAAGGTATGCTAGGCAGTGTTAAGGCACACATTGGCACACCCTGAAACTTTTCACATATTGGCATGCTTTCCTAGCACTCTATCATGCCTAGGAATTGCCTAGCATACCTTGTCACTCCCTCCTTATTGCACCTCTAACTTGCTAACACTCTTTATCACACACTCTTATTCATTCATTTCCATGCAATTGAAACTAGTCTTCCATTCAATTTCCCTGACACTCCCTAACATGCATTGGCGCCAAACCATAACACCTAGCACATATTGGAATTCATAACATGCCTTGGAACATTCTAGCATGTGTTATCACTACCTAGGATTCCTTGCACACCTTGGCACTCCGTAGTTTTCATGCCCTCATAGATAACCTTACTTTTTTTGTGACTTGGGAACCCAACCAAGTAATTGAAAAAATAGTGTTGTGTCTAGCACAAAGTCTCCCTTTGTCTAAAAATGTTTTGTTCATCCCCTTATCGAAATCATAGGGTTTCCTCCTAAAAGTCCTATTACGAAATTCACCTAACACACTTCATCCATCGGACACCTGGAATTCACTGACATTCCCTCACAAACACTCTTATTCATTCGTTTCCATGCACTTTGAACTAGTTCTCCCTTGTGATGCCTTGACACTCCCAAATGCTCCTTGTCATGCATTAACACTAACTGGCATGTGTTAGCACACCTTTTAATTTAATTCCTTGGGACACCCTGGCACTGCTTATTTGTCATGTCCTCATAAATACCCTTATTGTTTTTAGACTTGGGAACCCAACCAAGCCTTGCCTCGACTACAACAACTTGACCAAGTTTCATTTACTACAACTAGACTATGCCTTGTTCACCTAAGAATGGCTTATAACTAATCTTAGGCTAATCATGGACAATATTAACTCATCCCACTTAAAACATTACCAATTCAAGGCTCACATCCAATCGTGTCCACAAAACAACTGAGCAACATAGTTTACATCTTGACATGCCATAACACCTGGAACGTCTAAAAATACCTTGGCACTATGTGGCACATGTTAGCATCCCCTACATTCCTTGACATGCTTTGGAACTCCCTAACACACCCTAAAATTCCTTCACATTCCCTAGAACTCTAGCATGCCTTGGAATTTCCTAGCATATAACCTTGTCATTCCATCCTTAGCACAGTTGGAAATTTCTGACACTCCCTATCACACACTCCATATTCATTCATTTCCATGAATTTTGAACTAGTTATCCCTTATGTTTCCTTGGAACTCCCTAACACTCCCTGACACACATTGGCACACCCTGTCACTTAGCACATCTTGACATGTCATCCTGGCACTAGCATTCCTTGGCACTACCTAACATACATTGTCACTCCCTCCTTAGCACACCTAGAATTTGCTAACAATCCATGTCACACACTATTATTCATTCATTTCTATGCATTTGAAACTATCGCTCCCTTGTTTTTCCCTGGAAGTCTATAACACTCCCTGACATGCATTGGCACACCCTAGCGCCTAGCACATCTTGGCATGTTTCCCTAACATCTAACATACCTTAGCACTTCCTATCATACCTTTTCACTCCCTCCTTAGCACAGTTGGAACTTACTGATACTTCCTGTCACATTCTCTTAATTGTTCATTTGCATGAATTATTTTCACCTAGTGCTCCCTTGTGTGTCCCTATGACTCCCTAACACTTCCTAGCATGTGTTGGCACACCCTGGTGCCTGGCACATATTGGACACATGCCACTTTGGCACACTAGCATGACTTAGCACTTCCTAGCATACCATGTCACTCCCTCCTTAACACACTTGGAACTTGTTGATACTCCCTGTCACACACACTTATTCATTCATTTCCACGCATTTTTACATACTTCTCCCTTGTGTTTCCCTGGAACTCGCTAACACTCAACACACATTGGCACTTGGCACATCTTGGTATGCTTTCCTAGCACTCCCTCCTTAGCAAACCAGGAACTCCATAGCATTCCCTATAACTCCGTGACACATATTGGCTCTTGGCACTTAGTGGCACTTGAAAATTCTTGGCATGTGTTTGGATGCTTTGGAATTCCTTGGCATGGTTTAAGATAAAATTTATTTGAGATCAATTATTCATAATTAATAGAGAAGTAATAGAGGATGATTTGGCACTTAAGACACACTAAAACTTATCCCTTGGCATGTATTGGTACTAGTGTTGGTATGCCTAGAATACCCCTCTTGAAAAGGTAGTTCCTAAATTATTAACCCTCACATGTGTTCATTTATTTTCATTTTAACTTGGTGTTCCATTTTGTTGCCTTACACCCCTTGACACACGTTTTCATACCCTAAAACCTGGCACATATCATCATGCCTTAACACATGGCATGTCTTGGCATGCCTGGCATGCATTGGCATGCCTTGGCATTATCTAGCACATGTTAGCACAACTTGGAACTTCCTGAAATGTCATAACATTCCCTAACATGCCTTGTCACCCCCCCCTTGGCACGCCTGACACTCGCTGACACTCCCCAACACACCCTCTTATTCATTCATTTCCATTCATTTTCACTTGATGATTTATGTTTGATGGGGTGCATGTCTAGAAACAATTCCTTTAAGAGAATAATAAAATGATCTCACCATTACTAACATAAGTAATTGTGAGATTCT
This sequence comes from Pinus albicaulis, assembly GCA_034641835.2. NCBI lineage: Eukaryota > Viridiplantae > Streptophyta > Pinopsida > Pinales > Pinaceae > Pinus > Pinus albicaulis. Next base: position 163,113,936 of record CM076581.1, read on the forward strand.
ACTTGAACGACATTACGAAACCACACAAGAGATTTTCAGAATGAAATTTTTAGTGTTTTTTTTTTATGGTGTGGGAATGGTAAGGAGAGAGTGGTAAATATGGTTTGTGAATGCTTAGAATACCTTCTCACTCCCTCCTTGGCATGACAGCTAGCACTCATCCTTGACACACCCTCATATTCATTCACTTCCATGCATTTTGACCTAGAGCTCCCTTATGTTGTCCTAGTACTCCCTAACACTCATCAACATGCATTGACACTCTCTACTTAGCACTTTTCGACATGCTCTGCCACTTCATAGCATGCATAACACTCCCTAACACACATTGGCACTTGGCACATGTTAGCGCTTCGAAATTTTTAGAATGTCTGACATGCATTGAGATGACTTGGTATGCTTTGGCATGGTTTAATATTAAATTTATGTTGGAATGGGGCTCCCTAAGTTGCGTTTTTTATACAATTTTGTAATATTCAGTCCGTGTAGAGGTTTTGGGGTGTGTCAAATCCCCTAATGTTTTATAATGGGTTAAAGGGTAGATCTAGGGTCATCAAACCACGATTTGTGGACCATAGGATAGCAAAGGCTGTGATGTTATAAATAGATAGATAGTTGGGTCTAGTAATGAAGAAATACATAAGATTGATGCTACGTGCAATTTTTTAAGATCTGTTTGGGTTGTATTGGGTAAGGACTCATGCTGTCTTTGTGCATGAGGATCCTCATTCCTGTTGTGTGCGGACCCCACTAGGGTGTGTGCGTGGGGAGTGTTTGGGTTGTAAGTGGATCTTTGATGCTAATGAATGTGGAATATATTTGAAGTATATTGTGCTATCTGGATTGATTGTGTTTTACTGCTGAAGCGCATCTGTGATATTTATTTAAGTTGCGAATGTATTTGTGATATGTATTTAAGCTACACATATATCTATGATCTGGAATTAGTTGCGATTATAATGTTCTGTGATGGTATTTGCTAATGCGGACGTGAATGAAAATGTATTAGTTGGATCTGTTAGAGATAATAGCTTTATGTGCTGATTATATTATTAAGGGCTTGTGAATAGACTCATTCTGTCTGAACCTGATAAGTTACAATGCAAACTTGCCTCAAATTACCTACTCTCTCCCAGGGTGCAGAAGCTTGGTTCCAACACCCTCCCATACTACTTCAGGTGAGACCTTGGCCTGCGAAAGTAGTTCATTGCTGAAAGGGCCAGTAGTATAGGGGTTTGTTGGCAAACCTTAACCTCTAAACTTGGGTTGGACCCTAAGCCAGAAAATGGTTCAGTTGCAGGGACCGGGAGCAGTTTGAGAGAGAGATTGGGTAATGCCATGAGGTCGTTGGAGACCTGAGAAGTTAGAACTTGAAGACTGGTTTGAAAGACAGATTCAAGAATTTTCTATAAAGGAAAATCGCAGCACGAAGCTAACAACTAAGAAGTGGAAGAAAAAGTACATATTCACTGAAGTCTATGAAATTTTCTATGTAACCTTTGTGCACAAGCTTCAGGAGTGGTTAGCAATGCTTGTATAATTCCAGACGTGTTGGAAGGACGATCAGGTTACGCAGTGGACACCAGAATTGATTCAACAGTTGGAGAGGACTGGCAATATGATCACTCGTATGATAGATCATTGGGTGGGTAGCATTCTGGGAGGGTTTGTAACAAAATTCATAGTCGATCAGTTCGTATTTTATTCTAAGGCAGAGCAGAGGTTCTTCAAAGGTTTCCAGGGTAAGTTCTTGCGAACACTGCCATTGTTAATTAAAATATTACTATGCCAAAAGGGAATTTTGTGCAGCCACACCGAATGAATGATCTCTAATCAAAGCAAGAGTACAACACAAAGTGGTAAGTACTGCCAAACCAACCGAGAAGGGGATAGATCCATCTACAGTCCACTAAGAGAATCAATTGTGCATGTAGGAAATAGTCTTCCAGCCACACCGCCTTCAAGTTAGCATAAGGGTAAGAACTCCCCCACACTTTCGCCACCACCAAAAGAAGTTATGGACACACACATGAAGCTACCCACTGTTGGTATCCGGATATGAACAGAATTCAAACCTTTTTCCACATAAATTATCAACCCGAGGGTGTTAGTTATTTCAAGACTAACGAAAAAGTATATGCAGATACAAGCACATGGTCTGTTGTAGATCACAGGTTTAATATATAACACAATTACCACTGTAAAAAAAATGAAATGAGCTACAAAAATAAAAGGCATCCACAACAATTAACGCAAATGTAACAAAAAATAAAGAATCACACCACACAACACTGCAAGGAAAAGAAAGAAGAATGCAGCACCTGATCACAAGAGTGGGCCCAACTCTTGGATCAGGGCTACGGAAACTCAAAGATTACAGGAGAAACAATAAGCTGCTGTACATTCAATTAATGATAAAAATATTGATTACAAAGTCTATATGTCAAAAATCCCCCCCCCCCCACACCCTGTAGGCCTCTTTATACAATTGTCCTGAAACCCCTGATTCCTCTCAATGACTCCATTGTTACAAAAATACATCTTGTTACAACTGAAACTAGATTTCCCAGCAAGAAACCATAAGAAGGCCTAAGATAGTGCTGATACACCCATGGATGTCATAAGGAAGATGCTGGAAATGATGGGCTGTGCCTTGACTCGTGGCTGCAACGCTCCTGTTGTAGCCAGATTTGAAGAAATATTGGAGTTAATATGTAGAAAGGTAAAACCTCCATGAAAAATACATCATTAATCAAATATCCCATAAAATATAGGAATAAGGGTTTTACCTCATGCTTTTAAGATAAATAACGGCACAAAGAGATAGAAAGAGAGGGTGAAATGGGAGAGGAAAGTATACAAATCTGGTACCCAACATCTCCCCCCAACTGATCTATGTCCTCATGCAGCTCATCGTCTCCTCAGATTTGGATTGGACTAACTGTGGTTAGCATGAAGCTGTGTGAGGTCATATTCTGTAGCCATTTCTGTTCCTAGTGGCTTATATCCTTTTTTCAAAACAACGTCCTTCCACCAGTCGGGTTCAACGTTATACGTAGGAGTATACTACGCAGCTGGTAGCCATAAAAGAGGAAATTGAAATCTTAATCCCATCCATCTAACCCCACAGGTATGAATGCATGCCACATAATGCAGCATTCTCTCTAAGGCACGTGCAAATTTGGGTGCCCCAAATGGTACTCTTTCCCTGACGGCTAAAGAAGACAACATCCATCTTTTTTGACAACTTTCCAGTGCTTCCTTACGAAATGTCGTAATCTGGTCGACACATAGGTCAGTGCACCATTTCTGGGTTGTCGACATGTGTTCTTCATGGCCCTCAATCTGTAGAAAGGTATAATGCTTGTTATAAATGATTGAGGACTGACCATGCTCTCTTCTCACCATTAATGGCTTTTCAGCTTGATTTTCTTCAAATGTATCCCAGGCCTTTCTCCATTTAATATGATTGATAGTATATGAGGTGAAAGCCCTTAAGTGGATGTCCCCCATGAATGGAACAGGGTTAAAGGACTGATCATCCTTTAAATAATACCCATGCATGTAGATCTTGCACATTAAGGGTTGTCCTATAATATCATGAATTTTTAAAATACAGAGAAATTGAATGGGGTCCTCAATTTCGTACCAAATCTCCTTATATATACTTTCAAGACAAAAGAAAAGAAATTGCTCATGAAGGAATAATGCATAGCTATGTGCAGGAGGTTTGCAGGCCATTACATGCTGTGCTAGGGAGAACATCTTCTCCTTATCTGTCTTTAGAAACTGAACTTGTTCTTCCAACTCTTCTATCCTGGCCTTCTATTTGGCCTGCTTCAGCCGTGCCTTGTATAACTGATCCATGTACCCTGTGACGACTCCAACAGGCTATTCCTGAACCCTAGCTATTTATTTCTTGTGGTCACTCACCGCAAACTTCCACTTTTAAATTTCAACGGCCAATACAAATTCTCGACCTTCAACCAACTCTTCGATTGGGCCAGTCTGGGTAACTACAGTAGATACTTCAATCTTCGGCTTTATTTCCTTCCATTTGTATATTTTTACCTTCCTTTTTAAACGTGAAACTTGCTTCTTCAAATCCCGAACCTCCCTTTTCAGTCTCATGGTTTCACTGAACTACAGCTGATACCTCTTTTTGAGAGGTAACCTTCTTTTCTCACACTGTTCGACCCATTCCTGTTTAACGATGAATTCAAGTTCTATACCTATGACAGGCTCAGAAAGTGGCGGAATGCTACTAACATCCTATACAGATTCATTTGTCAAGCCCTTCTCGCTAGGCCCCCTATCCACAGGGCCTTCTTCTTCTACATTTCTTCTGGGAACTCCTGCTGTTTGGTCGGCAATTTCATTGATCCCCTTGTGTTCCGATGTTTCTACAAGAAATCTGTCTTCCTTGTGAACCTCTAAGTGTTCCAGTTCAGTAGTGTTTGGGCCAATCTTGGCCATGTCAACAAATTTTAGTACCGGGGAAAAAACCACTTCTTCCATTAACCGTTTGGGCGAGCGAAATCACCTCGCCCCTCTGGGCATCAGGGACTGGAATGGAGAACAGGGAACATACCCATCATCTTCATTTCTTGTTTGGATCGGGACTTCATGCATTACTACCTCAACCGGAGTTGATGCTGGCTCTTGTGGGGTAGCATCGATTCCATGGCTCAATTCCCTTCTTTCCTCTTGCCCTTTTCTTACCATTTCTTCTTCATGGGTCGATACTAGTTCTTGTGGAACATTATCAACCACCTAGTTCATTCCTTCTTTAGCCTCCTTTTCCTCAGGAGTCACCTTTGTTTTCACAGTTGGTACCAATTCTTGAGGTCCAATGTTGATTTCATAGGCTAACTCCTCCTGTTATAGTCGAATTGGGGGTGGTTCTTATGTAACACCCCCACCTGTATATATATCCATATCTATTTGAGCAGGTGATATTGTTTCTTGAAAAATAGTATCACTTACCATTCCTCTGTCCACAATTCCATTCCTTTGTTCTTCATTGACAAAGGTTGACGACTATATAACAATATCAATTTCCTACACGATGTCCATAATTCCTTCCTCTGTGGGTTCTTCAAGCGAGGCTGGTTCTTGTATGGCAGCCTTGTCTGTGTCACCAACTACTTCCTCCATACTCATCTCTTCTTCCTCTAGTTCCTCCTGATCAATTTCCATTTCCATTTCCTCGGGTTCCTCTTGATCAATTTATTTTTAATATTCTTCTTCCACCTGACCGGCCGGAGAGGCTAGTTCTTCTTCTCTAGCAGTAATCATAGCTGCTACCGCTTCTTCTGAGGAACCATAGAGTTCCACCGAAGAAACCTGCAGCCTACCTATTGCATGCACAAAAAATAATTGCACCAATCCATGGTTAGAAAGTACTGCCATCATTCAGTGAGAGTGCCAAGCAGATTGCGCCATATGCTGCAGTTGTTTCAATAGGAAGAATGGCATATTTAGGGCATGCACCTAATTCTGTGGAAATCATAGGTGTGTTATAATTTTAAAGTGATACTTAAACAGAACTGAGGCTCGACCCTTGCAAGTAATGTATTTTACTACGAAACTTGCAACTTTGTACCAAGGATACGGCACAGTTCTGCACTCGTATCCTCTGCCTAATTGAACGACACTTTCTCCTGCCTGCAAGAACAATTCGGAAAATTTCGGGAGAGAAATTTTCCGAGCAAACCATTGCTGCCCCTGCTGTCTCAGCCCGCTAACCTCTGCAATTACCTCCTATGTGGCAGGAACTTCTAGACCTCTAACCTGCAAATAATTCTCCTCTAAATTGAGTGTGGATTCCATTGTGATATCTCCATCAAATCCCTGCAATCTTTCAAAGTAGATATCCCACCCTGCGTCGACAAAGACTTGCCAAACCTCTGGATTACTGCGAACAGAAACTGTGTTTTTAGGCTCATGCCACACAGCCAACCCACCCATACTGTGGAGACTTGTAGCAGCACTTCCTGAAGCAACAGACCATTGGGAAAGGTGGTGGGTACCGAATTCGGAGGAACAACATAGTGAAAATGGAAGGGTGGTAATGGTAAATACAGTTGGTAACTCTCGAAAACCGAGTAAAATCATGAAAGAATATGGTAAGTGTGGTAAAATAGAAATAATAATTGTTCGTACAGGGTGGAAGAGACATCTTATGCATCCCAATACGATTTAAATGATGATACCACATATTGATGGGAATCGTAAGGTGTACCATGAGCGGAATGTCATACTTAACTTATGAGGAAATTACTACACTGTCCTTGGCATGACGACACCCCCCCAAGTTAAATTTTTTCCATCTACGGCATTAAAATATTCACATGGGATATTTAATTAAATCAGTAAAAGTCACGTGGAGGCGTACCTGATGACCTACCTAGATGATGTGATGGTTGGTAGGATGACAACGCAGTAATGATGTGGATGGTGTAACAGCATCAGTGTAACAACATCAGTGTAACAAAATCCATGTAACAACATCAGAGTAACATCATTGCAGTAACAACATCCAGTGTAACAGCATCAGAGTAACAACATCGGAGTAACAACATTCGGTGTAACAGTATCGGAGTAGCAACAATCGAGTAGTAGCAACATGAGTAGCAGCAACCGAGTAACAACAACATGAGTAGTAGCAACCGAGTAATAACAACATGAGTAGCAGCGACCAAGTAACAACAATGCGAGTAACAACATCCGGTGTAGCAGCATTGACCAAGGAGTAAGAACATCTAATAATAACACTTGGTGTAACAACATCATGAGTAGCAGCATCCGAGTAACAGCAACATGAGTAGCGACAACAAGAAAATTCCTTGATTTTCACCCCTTGAGTGGTAGCTCCTGCAAAGAAAGAAAATAGAACAAAATTATATATATATATATATATATATAGATTTCAATTAGGGTCACGGAAAATTCTAGGAGATTAACTCTCAAACCATATTTCTCAGAGAGTTGTTTAATAAAAGCATCCTTAGAGGCTAGCTTGTGGTATAGTCTCAGGCGATGTCCATTGACTATAAAGGTAGTACGTGTATCGTCAATTGTGACTAGCCTGACTGTTCCATTATCAAATACAACGTCCACCTCATAAGGCCCCATCCAACAAGTGCAAAGCTTTCCCTTAAAATCCTTAAAACGAGAGTCATAAAGTAGTGCCCAATCTCCACTTTGAAACCCCTTATTTTTAATAAACTTATCGTGCCATTTCGTTCTCTACTTCTAGATAGCAGTAGTTCATTGGACAACCATTGAACATATTTCATCAAGTTCATTCAGCTGAGCCAATTGGTGTTTCTGGGCATCTAATAGATCTAAACCAACTTCCAGAGCTCTTCTAAGTGTGCTTATTTCAAATTCTATTGGAAACAATAGGGATTTCCCATAAACCATCTCGAATGGTGAAAACCCGGTTGTATTCCGCCATGTTGTTCTGTATGCCCAGAGAGCCTCTAGAAGTTTCTCAGCCCAATCCCGACGATGGTATGACAACATTTTTGTCAAAATGTTTTCTAATGTCTTATTTGTGATTTCCACTTGTCCATTCACCTGGGGATGGTATGGAGATGTCACTCTGTGCTTGACCCCATATTTTTGCATGAGATTTGCTATCTTGTGTGATGTGAATTGTGCTCCTCCATCTAAAACAACCTCTCTTAGAGGACCATAACAAGCAAAAATTTATTCAAATAGAAAATCTGAGACTACCTGCTTTGTTGCTTTCGCAATAGCTCTGGCTTCCACCCACTTAGTCACGTAATTAGTGCAGACCAAGATGTGGACTTTCTACTGGGAGGGTGGGTTAAAGGGTCCAACGAAATCAATAGCCCATTTCTCAAAAGGCTCGAGGACTACTTGTGCCCGCAAAGGCATTTCATCAGTTTTACCGGGTTGCCCCATACGTTGGAAACTATCACACCTCCTAACATAATTCTGAGCATCACGAAAAATAGAAGGCCAGTAATATCCCATTTGTAGCACCTTATGGCTTGTTCTTTTGTCTCCAAAATTCCCTCCACGAGGGCCATTATGGGTAGCTTTCAATACTTCATAAATATCATCTTCAGGTGCACAACTCTGGATCTGCTTATCTGCTCCTGTATTAAAAAGGTTCCCTGCCATCCAAGAATATCGGGCACTATGATGAATAATCTTTCGTTGTTCCCTATATGACAAATGAGGAGGCACTTTCCCTATAGAAAGATAGTTAGCAATATCTGCATACCACAAAGGTTTAGTAGAGACTGCAAAAATATGTTCATCGGGAAAACTGTCTTCTATTGGTGTGCATTCATCATTGTTATCCATTCTAGATAGGAAATCAACTACTACATTATCTTTTCCTGGCTTATCTACTATTCTAATATCAAATTCTTGAAGCAATAGTAACCATCTCGTAATACGGTCAGGAGTAATAGGTTTATTCATCAAATATTTGATTGTTGTGTGATCAATATGGACAATAGTAGAGTACCCAGTGATGTAGTGACAAAACTTATTGATAGCATAAATGACAGCTAAGAATTATTTTTCTATCATTGCATAGTTTAGTTCAAGAGGAATTATATTCTTACTGATGTAATAAATTGCATACGGTGTTTTGTCTACCTGCTGTCCTAAAACAACACCTACTGCTATCTGAGAAGCATCATTATGTATGTGAAACGGTAATTCCCAATCAGGTCCTCGGAGGATTGGGACTGTGCACACCAGCCCCTTAATTTTCATGAAGGTTGTCTCACAATCTTCAATACACAAAAATTCTGCTTCTTTTATTAGCAATTGAAATAGTGTGTGTGCTATTTTAGTAAAATTTTCTATAAAGCACCTGTAATAACCAGCGCAACCAATAAAGCTACGTACTTGTGTGGGTTTTTTGGGTACTGGGAAATGTAATATTACCTCTACTTTAGCCGAATCAACTTGAATTCCAGCGGCTGAGAGCAAATGTCCCAACACTGCTCCTTCTTCCCTCATCATATGGCATTTGACTGTACTCAATGATACATGGGTTTGTTTAAATCTTTTGAGTACCTTCTCCAAATTTGCCAATCCGTCCTCAAATGAGTTCCCATATGGAGTAAAATCATCCATATATATTTCGACGCTATCATCGACCAAATCAGAAAAAATTCCCAAGATTGCCCTATGGAAGGTAGCAGGAGCATTACACAGGCCAAATGGAAGGACCCTATATGCAAAGGTTCCCCACGAGCATGTGAAAGTTGTCCTATCTTGGTCTTCTGGGGCTATTTGGATCTAGTTATATCCGCTAAATCCGTCTAGGAAGGAAAATAACTTCTTTCCAGCCAAGGTGTCTAGGACTTGGTCAATGAATGGTAAAGGAACATGGTCTTTTTGTGTTGCCTTATTTAGTTCCCTGTAATCTACATAGATCTGCCATTTACCATTCTTTTTGGGAACGATAACTAGCGGGGATACGCATTGGCTATCTGAGATGGGATAAATGAATCCTACATCCAACAATTTTTGTAATTCTTCTTTAATAATGATTTTGAAAGTAGGATTCATCCTTAGTTGAGGCTATCTTACAGGGCGGAAATATTCCTTAATGTAAATATGATGAGTGAATAGACTGGCAGGGATACCCCTCATGTCGGTATAATCCCAGGCAAAATATTCCTGATGATCTTGAAGGACTTTCAAAATTTGTTTAGTCTATGATTCAGATAGGTTCATGTTGATATTAAGTGTTTTCCCTAGTTCAATTTCGATTGGAGTACTATCCTGGAATGGGGTTACAGGAATGTTCTTAATGTCATCTTCTAGTTCAATGTCTTCCTGTGTCTCACAGGTCATAGTAGATTCTAGAATATGTCGAGTTCGACCGGGAACATAACTGGAATCATTAATGAAGGCGTTAATGGAATCATCTTCAGTTTCTGTTTTAAATTGAAGGGCCTGGCCAATAGTCAGAAATGGTCTAACATATTCATTTTCAGGTTCAGGCCCTTCTGTAGGTTGAGGTTTCTGACTCGGTAATTATTTTTCAGATGGGCTTGGTTCCGCAGGAGAATAGAGCTTGAGATTCTTCATAGCCATCCCATTTGAGATGATCATCTGTCCAGACCGACATCCTATGTAGGAATCTGCAGTTTCCAGCCAGAGTCTTCATAGGATCAATGGGTGGCCACCTACTAAAGATCGAGTTTGCAATATAAGGAGGTCCATAGGGTAATGCCATGAGTCCACTAAAATGATCACATCCTCTAATTTCCCTATTGGTTTAATTGTGGATCTATCTGCAAGTTACAGAATAGTAGGGGTTGGTTTAATGTTTCCAAGTCTTAATGTGTTCATTGTTTTAGCAATGATAATGTTAATGGCCACTCTCAAATCCACCAATACATTTGGGATTTTAATCCCATTAATTTGTACTGTTAGAATCGGGTTCTCGGGGTCTCTGTATTTTACAGGCATGATCTTTCCTAACATGATATCGGATAGTCTTCCCATTACATGAATAGTTAATGGATCCTTAGGTTTCCTCCCTGGTTTATTTGAGAAGTATTCTTTCAATGTTTTTGCATAAATAGGTACATCCCTCATAGCTTGTAAAAGGTGTATTTTAAAAGAAAGATTCTGCAGTTCCCTAGGAAGTCAAATTCTGCTTAAGGGTTTTGTTTTCTTAAGGTCAATCTTTCGGGATATGGGGGAGATATTAAATGACCTTGATTGGGAACAACTTGGCGAGGTGTCTGATTTATTACGTTTTGATCTGAATTCTCCCCCACTATTCTTTGTTCTGGTTCTATATCTTCACCATTAAATTGTTTTGTAATAATGGGTGAAGTAGGTGCATTTACTACCTGGCTAGACCGTAGATTTATCTCATTAAGTCCGTAGAAATGCTGTAGGATGGAAGGTTCAGAGTATCTGTTTGTTGAACCCCTTTATTATTCAGATCTGGGTTGGGTTGGATAGGAAGCTAGGGTCTAATGGCTGGGTTTCTTGGAGGCACATTGGAATGCAACTGAAGTTGTTGTCGATACATAGGCTGAGGAAACTATCTAGTGGGAGGGGGTCCATGCCAAGTCTGATTCCATGAAGGATTCAGACTAGCTTGAGGAACCCATTGTTGCCAAGGGGGATACTGATATTGAGGCCACATGGCTGAAAATGGTGCACATTGGGGACCCATACTAAAATTATGAAAGTACTGGCATGGGTCCTAAAACATACAAAGATTCATCGCCGGTGGTCGAGGTTTCCACGACTTCTTCTGCCCCATAAAGTATAGCTGGTCCACCATGCTTTCCTCGCTTGCTCCTTGGAAACCCTCTTTCATCTCGGGCAAGGAAAGACAGGCACTAGCCGCGTGAGTCTGTTCACAAATTGCGCAGGCTTCCACAGTGTTCAACAGACATTCCTTCAAAGGGTTTTGCTTTCTGCACTGAGGGCAGAATATGGCCCATGGTTTTTTCCAACTCCATCTGCTTCTATTTTTCCTGTAGAGTGTCCATTTGGGCTGGTAGCATGCTCAGGATATCGGTCCTTAGATTATCCAGTAGATTTCCAATATCTACTCTTGTGATCCCTCCACCGGAGGTCTTCGATGACCGAATACCATGTCCACTTGTTGCAGCCCCCCGTGAACATTTGATACAGTAATCACAGATAGTTTCTAAGTTTTCTTTCGAAATATCCCATTTTCCCACTATATTAAGGAGTTGTAGAGAGTCTTCCCTAAGTTCTATGAGAAGAATGATCTTTAGAATGTCCTTATGAAATTCACTATGTCCAGACCTTTGCAATATGTATTTAAATTGTTCTATACAGTCCTCCATATTTTCATCCTCCTTTTGTGCAAATTTAAATATTTCCTCCTTAATGTCACGTGACTTATAGTAATCTTGGTACTTTTCCAAGAAAGATTTTTTTATTCTTCCCATGAGGTAATCGTACTTCCCCCTAAACCCATGAACCATCTTAGGGCTGTCCCTTTTGAGGTAGCAAGGAATATTTTTAATTTATGAGCATTAGTAATATAGTCATATCCTCGACAAACAATATCAAATTTGAAAAGGAACGTATCAGGGTCTTCAGAAGAGAGCCCATGAAAACTAGGCAAGGTTATTAAAGGGATGGGTCTCATTGGTGCATCACCTGTAACATTTCACAGGTGCCATAAATATCCTCCAATACTCACTTAAGAGTTCGAATGGTTCCACAACTAGTATCTGGAGTGATTCAACTGAAGATGGTCGCACTGCACTCCGCCAGTCCCTTGGTGAATCAAAGTCCTTAAAAAATTCCTCTACTAGATCAGAATCACTTAACTCATCAATGGGAATTTTTATAGTGCTTCCTTGGTCTCGTGGGGACGAAAAACCTTTTTGAGGTTCTTCTTCCCAGTTAGAGTTGCTCAATTCTTCTGATCCCTTACTTGCCACTTCTTCCACCTCTGCTGTAGAAAGAACACCTTCTGGTACCGTGGATGGAAATGCTTGTTCCACAGACTGCCCTTTGGACTTCGTCTGAACCCTAACCCTAATAGCAACACGGGATGATGCCTCAGATCTAGATTTTTCAATAATCTCTTGAATATACGTCTTCCTTCCCAGATCCTTCCCTTTCTTTGGGGGTATTCCTCTATCCCTCCTGTTTGGATCTTTGTTCATACAAGTTGTGGAGAGGGTTCATCAAAGCAAATCAATCAATCGCTCAGGACCCAAAGTAGGACAGATAACTTCCTCTCTGAGACGAGAGAAAAGATTTCATAAAAAAAAAACAAAACCACAGGAAAAGGAAAGGGGAAAAAATCGAAGTTCAGGACCTAGAGCAGAGCAATAATATACCCTCCCCAAGACGAGAAATTGGCCCCTAAAAGGAAACAACAGAAAATAAAAACAGAAAAAAAAAAAAAATTGGACTACGCCCAGGACTTACGGCAAGGCATTAGGGAAGTTTTGAGGTCTAAAAGGGCCTCCTAAGGAAAATGTACAATCAAAAATCATTTTATGAGAACCAATCACATTTTAGGGAATGGCATCATCTCGAATGGCTGAGGTGGCATTGCTTGAGTTAAAGGTACTTATTTGTCACATTCTCAATAGTGGATAAAAACTCATGGTTAACCATGGTAGTGCTCTAAGTACTTTTAAAGTCATAAAGTAAAGTACTCATAATAAATGTCATTTTATACTTTTTGAATAAAATATTATTATTTTCAATTCATATTTTTTGAAAGAAACAATGATATCTCTACACAATCTTCATGCATTTACACACTTTTCAATAGATATTACATTATATTATATTATTTTAAAATAGTATATTAATTACATGTTAATATGTAATTTAAATAATATAAATTTTAATTAATAGTATATTCTATAATTAATAATTTAAGAATTTATATTTATATTTTATTTTAAGTTATTTAAGTAAAAAGGACAAATGCATTAGTTGTACAATGATAATGACTCTTTCTTAAAAAACTCATTTTTATTTATAGTCACATCAATACAATTTTTTTATTAATTTTATTTAGGTACAACTTTTGAATTTAATTTAGCCATGGTTACATGGATTTTGGTGGAAAATGTGAATTTCAAATTCATAAATATTATTTTATTGGTTTAGCTATTATTTTATTATTTCCTTAGGAGGCCCATTTTAGACCTTAAAATTCCCCTAATGTTTTACAAAACACCTTCCCCAAGACGAGGATTTAATTCTACATAAAACAAAGTGTTAAAAGAAACAGGAAAAAAATAAAGAAAAAAGAAAAACACAAGGCCCTTACGCTAGCTGGGCAATAGATTCCCACCTCAAGACGAGAGATCAAATCTGAGATCTATTGCAGATCCTGTTCTTGCACTTGTTAGCCTTCTCCGGCAAAGGCTCCAAAATGTCGATGTCCGGATATGAACAGAATTCAACCCTTTTTCCACATAAATTATCAACCCGAGGGCATTATTTATTTCAAGACTAATGGAAAGTATATGCAGATACAAGCACATGGTCCGCTGTAGATCACAGGTTTAATATATAACACAATTACCACTGTAACAACAATGAAATGAATTGCAGAAATAAAAGGCATCCACAACAATTAACACAACTATAACAACATATAAAGAATCACACCACACACAACACTGCAAGGAAAAGAAAGAAGAATGCAACACCTGATCACAAGAGTGGGCCCAAATCTTGGATTAGGGTTGCAAAAACTCAAAGATTACAGGAGAAACAACAAGTTGTTGTACATTCAATTAATGATAAAAAGATTGATTACAAAGTTTGTATGTCAAAAATTACCCCCCCCCCCCACCCCCCCAATTCAAATCCCGTAGGCCTCTTTATACAATTGTCCTGAAACGCCCGATTCCTCTCAACGACTCCATTGTTACAAAAATACATCTTGTTACAATGACAACCAAATTGCCCAGCAAGAAACCGTAAGAAGGCCTAAGATAGCGCTAATATACCCATGGCTATCACACTGTAGCAGCAAATAAGGAAGACGCTAGAAATGATGGGTTGTGCCTTGACTCGCGGCCACAACACTCCTGTTGTAGCCAGATCTGAAGTAATATCGGAGTTAATATGTAGAAAGGTAAAACCTCCATAGAAAATAAATCGTTAATCAAATATCCCATAAAAGATAGGAAGAAGGGTTTTACCTCATGCTTTTAAGATAAATAATGGCACAAAGAGATAGAAATATAGGGTAAAATGGGAGAGGAAAGTATACAAATATGGTACCCAACATATACATCAATATGTATTATACTTCAATCGTTTTAACATATATATTCAAACATGTGTAAAATCATTTCTACATGTACATATATTCATGTGAATTTTTTTTTGTTTGGAAAACGACAACTTGAATTTTAAAAACAAAACCTAATATCATAATCACATCCCAAATGTAGTTCAACCATGCAAAACTTGAGTTTTAATTTTTTTTTTTTATTATATCACAACATTACTTCACATGCCATGCCAATTTTAGTTCAAATATCCAATAAAAAAAAACATTATATCACATGCCATGCCAATTGTAGTTCAACTATCTAATAAAAACAAAACATTATATCACATGCCAAATTTAGATCAACAACCCAAAACTTAAGTTTTAATTTAACAAAACATTATAGATCACAACATTACTTCACATGCCAAATGTAGTTCAACCATCGAAAACTTAAGTTTTAAAAACAAAACAAATTATATCACAACATTACTTCACATGCCAAATATAGTTCAACCATCCAAAAATTGAGTTTTAAAAACAAAAACATTATATCACAACATTACTTCACATGCCAATTGTAGTTCAACTATCCAAGAAAAAAAAAACATTATATCACATGCCAAATGTAGTTCAACCATCCAAAACTTAAGTTTTAAAAACAAAACGTTAATAGATCACAACATTACTTCACATGCCAAATGTAGTTCAACCATCCAAAAATTAAGTTTTAAAAACAAAACAAATTATAACACAACATCACTTCACATGCCAAATGTAGTTCAACCATCCAAAACATGAGTTTTAAAAACAAAAACATTATATCACAACATTACTTCACATGCCAATTGTAGTTCAACTATCCAATAAAAACAAAACATTATATCACATGCCAAATGTAGTTCAATCTGACGAAAAGTGAATCTTCCATAGGGCAGGGTTCACCTTTCGTTTGACAAAATCAACCCAAACTTCAGAACTTTGAACTCGATCCTGGGGCCTATGGGTTATGGGCCCACTCTGGCTCTACATATATCCAACCCATATGAATCTTTACACTTCATAAAAAGGTCTTCGGCCCTGTCCCATGGGATTCGAATTAATAATTTAACTTTACAAAACTCCATATTATATGGTCTAAAGCATATCAATTTTCAAATATGAGCTCACGGTTTTATCAGCTCCCATCAACAGAATATTTAACACAAATTATGTCTTCAATTCAATATTTGTGAAACCGCTTTAGGCTTAAAATATATGCGTGAGTGGTGGTTTTATACCCGAAACAAATCAACCTGCAACTCCATGTCTATGGCCTTTTTATACAGTTTCTTCCATCGATCGATTCCGCTCTTCTGCAGGCCTTCAACCTTGATATAACTGCATGGATCTCCACCGGATACTTCAACTGAGGCTTCGGTTCAACTGAGACCATTCACCCACTGCTTCTAACTCTGTTCGCGGGTTTGGTTCACTCTCGTCGACTTTTAAACACCGTTTCAACACACGACTGTGTGCCTCTGGAATGTTTAAAACCAAAGATGTTCAAATAAAAGAATTATGGTCCCACAACAAAACCAACTTCACCTTATCCGAACAGGCTTTAATCAACCACTGCGTTTATTTGACTCTGCCATATGAAATCGAACGGTGGTACAGTTTTGTCAAACCACCTTTCTTCAGGCTTGCATCGTGGATTCCTCTCTGGGGTTAAGCTTAATCTCTGCTTCTCTCGGAGTCCTTCACCTGCATTTTTAACTCAACAAACAGGGATCGATCATTACTGCCAACATCAAACAACAGTTACACATAATTCATTCGAATTCTCTGAATTATTTCCATAGTGCCCAACAGTTCTATCTCGCTGTGTAATTTAACAACTATAAATAGATCTCAGATAAGGAAATCGGAATTCTCGATTCCCTCGGATCTTTTACACAGAAATAAATTCTTGATGCCGTCAACAAAGAAAACCCAGTGCTTATTCGAATTCCTTCTGGATTTTTTACACACAGTTTTCAATATGTTTAAATATGCCATTCACTGAATCCATTCTAACACTTAAATATTAGTGTATCGCCATCGATCCTTTACAGGAATCGATGGTCAATCAATCAAAAAAATCCCGACAAGAACTCACAAACAAAACCATAATAACTCGTAAATTGATAAACACAGATACACAGAAAAATCCATATAATAGTATATTGCTATTTTATATAAAAACACCAGATTACATCTGAGGCATTTCAGCCTTAGTACGCGCTTCCTCTAGGACTAAATTTCATTCGCTCCTCCTATATCTCTCTCACAGACTACAGGCTCTCCTTTTTATAGGTTTTTACAAAATATCAAGAAACGGTTTTAACTAATTTTTGCCCTAATTTGCATAACTGTGTTAATAACCACCTCTTCAGTTTCAGAGTTCGGATGCCCCTGCATCAGATTCATGAGGCACAAAATTTTATGACCTCCTGGTCATATGGCTTCTACAGTTGTCAGCAATTCTACCCACGTCATCTGTGGAACTGCTCTTTGTGATCTTCCTGTAGCAATAGTCCTGAACAATTCTACCCACATCCTCTGTGGAATTGTCCATCGTGAGCTGCAACGAAACCTCTGCAATAGCAAGTTCTCCCTACTACCAGACACCTCACCAAGCTTCTCTCCTGAGCTCAGTCTTTCGGCATCTCTCTGGTTCGCTCCTGTGGAACCATTGAGCACTCCTGCTCTAGGTTTCTACAATCTTCTCACCTTCCCATGTTGCTACCTTCACAAAACACAAAAAATCACAAGCTTAACAAAACTTCACATAATTGTACCTCTTCTTCCTCTATACGCAAACTCCTTCTTTCTTCGCACACAAAACTCCTTTCCGCAGGAAATCTTTTCCCGCTCTAATACCACTTGATGAAAAGTGAATTTTCCACAGGGCAGGTTCACCTTTCCGTTAAACATAAATCAACCTGCAAACTCAAAACTGCGTCAAAATGCAGATCCATAAACCTAGAATTCGATCTTGGGACCCCTGGGTTAGGCCCATCACGATTCCGCTGCGTTACTTCCACACTCATAGCTATATACCCAATCATCTGCTGCAGAAACCACTTGCACCGCCCATTCGAAAGGTTAAGAGCGCATTGTTTTTATGGAGCTCTTCTCATAAAATACATAGCAATTCATCAACCAAAATTCGATGATTTCTATTGACATTCAACAAAAACCGCAATTTCAACCGAACCAAAAGGAACAACGGACCCTTAATACATTTGAATTATGCAGAAATGATAGACATTCAATTGCGTTTGGTTTGAGGCACAAATATATAACTCAGGGATTTAAGAAGAATAGAAGCCCTCCTTCTCTCCGTGTAGCTAATAACACAGCCCATTCAACAGTTCGACCTTCACCACATTTCATAACAGAGTTAGCATGGAATCGAGGGTTATCTCAATTTCTCCCAATCTCTTCCGCAAGACTTCAACGTGGTCATTTCTTCCTTTCGCTACGTAACACAGCAAACACTAATCGATTACCAACATGTCTTCAAGACTCAATAACGCAGTTCGAAGATCACCACCGGTCTTTAAGTCAAGATCCGGGTCTTCTCGATGCTGTTCCTTCTCAATTTCGCCTTCGATTGGCTAACAGTTCTATTGTTTTTGATCCAAGATTCGAACAGGTTTTAAAACCCTCGGCCCATTGCTTCTACCATTTTATCTGCACTTGAATCCATCGATTCATTAACTCAATTACTAACACGACTCCATTTTCTAGTTTGTTACACTCAGGTTCTTTTCATCAGCACTGTTATTGTGTTGGATTTTCACAGTATCGCCCAACCTATAAAACCGGAAATTTATTCATAAAACTAAAAAAAAAATAACGATATCGCATTATGATTGGATCAATTATGCTTGGATCGCCATCGATCCTCACAGTCTAATATCACGACGTTTAACTTATAAAATTAAAGTATGAAGAAGCACAATTCGATACATAGATACACAGAAATCATGCACAGTCATATTTCTATTATATATACAAAACTGGTTTACAATCTAAGGCATTGCAGCCTTAGTCACACATTCTTCATCGGTTACATTATGATCGAGAAAAATATCAATAGTAGCAGCAAGTTGAAGGAGTCGTTGCGAGGCAAAATTAGATCTGCAACCCTGTAACGTCATAAAATTCTATAGCGTGAAATGGTTGCAGGGTATGGCGGAGGTTAAAAAGGAAGGTCCGAATGAAGAATGTCGAGTGTAGAGAATCAGACAAGGAAGAGGTTGTGAGGCATAGTGAAATAGTAACGAATATTAAACCGAAACTCAGTGAAGAGCTTTGTATTAAAGTGTGATTTAACCAGAGTTTCTGGGTGTGATCCTGTACTAGAAGACCATGTAATTGATTCAGAATGAACGAAGAAAGGTTCTCTTTGTTGAAGGCGGAACTACGAATTAAATGGGAGCGAGGATGGTTTTGAAAACCCATTGATGGTTTTGAAAACCCGTTGGAAAGCGTTTGTAGATATCAGTGGCAAAGTGGAAGCGTCGTGGGCTATAATCCACAGGTCCCAAGATCGGTTTTCGAGCTATGAACTTGCAGTTTTCGACACGGAAAAGAAGATTGCAGATTAAATCTACCACAGGGTAGGGTTCACCTTTCGTTTGAAAAAATCAATCCAAACTCCGGAACTTTGAACTCAATCCTGGGGCCTATGGGTTATGGGCCCACTCTGGCTCTACATATATCCAACCCATATGAATCTTTACACTTAATAAAAAGGTCTTCGGCCCCATCCCATGGGATTCGAATTAATAATTGAACTTTATAAAACTACATATTATATGGTCCAAAGCATATCAATTTTCAAATATGAGCTCACGGTTTTATCAGCTCCCATCAACAGAATATTTAACACAAATTATGTCTTCAATTCAATATTTGTGAAACCGCTTTAGGCTTAAAATATATGCGTGAGTGGTGGTTTTATACCCGAAACAAATCAACCTGCAACTCCATGTCTATGGCCTTTTTATACAGCTTCTTCCATCGATTGATTCCACTCTTCTCCAGGCCTTCAACCTTGATATAACTGCGTGGATCTCCACCGGATCCTTCAACTGAGGCTTCGGTTCAA
Source organism: Pinus albicaulis (assembly GCA_034641835.2). NCBI lineage: Eukaryota > Viridiplantae > Streptophyta > Pinopsida > Pinales > Pinaceae > Pinus > Pinus albicaulis. The sequence continues at coordinate 163,133,840 of CM076581.1, forward strand.
CTGAGACCCTTCACCCGCTGGTTCTAACTCTGTTCACGGGTTTGGTTCTCTCTCGTCGACTTTTAAACACAGTTTCAACACACGACTGTGTGCCTCTAGAATGTTTAAAACCAACAATGTTCAAATAAAAGAATTCTGGTCCCACAACAAAACCAACTTGACCTTCTCCGAACAGGCTTTAATCAACTACTGTGTTTATTTAACTCCGCCATATGAAATCGAAACGGTGGTATGGTTTTATCAAACCACCTTTCTTCAGGCTTGCATCGTGGATTCCTCTCTGGGGTTAAGCTTAATATCTGCTTCTCTCGTAGTCCTTCACCTACATTTTTAACTCAACAAATAGGGATCGATTATTACTGCCAACATCAAACAACAGTTACACATAATTCATTCGAATTCTTCGAATTCTTTCCATAGTGCCGAACAGTTCCATTTCGCTGTGTAATTTAACAAATATAAATCGATCTTAGATAAGGAAATCATAATTCTCGATTCCCTCAGATCTTTTACACAGAAATAAATTCTTGATGTCGTCAACAAAGAAAACCCAGTGCTTATTCAAATTCCTTCTGGATTGTTTACACACAGTTTTCAATATGTTTAAATCTGCCATTATCTGAATCCATTCTAACACTTTAATATTAGTGGATCGCCATCGATCCTTTACAGGAATCGATGGTCAATAAATCAACGAAATCCCAACAAGAACTCATAAACAAAACTATAATAACTCGTAAATTGATAAACACAGAGATAAGAAAATCCATATAACAGTATATTGCTATTTTATATACAAACACCAGATCACATCTGAGGCATTTCAGCCTCAGTACGTGCTTCCTCTAAGACTACATTGCATTCGCTCCTCCTATATCTCTCTCACACACTAGAGGCTCTCCTTTTTATAGGTTTTGACAAAAGATCAAGAAACGGTTTTAACTAATTTTTTCCCTAATTTGCATAACTGTGTTCATAACCACCTCTTCAGTTTCAGAGTTCAGATGCCCCTGCATCAGACTCATGAGGCACAAAATTTTATGACCTCCTGGTCATATGGCTTCTATAGTTGTCGGAAATTCTACCCACGTCATCTGTGGAACTGCTCTTTGTGATCTTCCTGTAGCAACAGTCCTGAACAATTCTACCCACATCCTCTGTGGAATTGTCCATCGTGAGCTGCAACAAAACCTCTGCAATAGAAAGTTCTCCCTGCTACCAAACAGCTCACCAAGCTTCTCTTCTGAGCTCAGTCTTTCGGCATCTCTCTGGTTCACTCCTGTGGAACCATTGAGCACTCCTGCTCTAGGTTTCTGCAATCTTCTCACCTTCCCATGTTGCTACCTTCACAAAACACAAAAAATCACAAGCTTAACAAAACTTCACATAACTGTACCTCTTCTTCCTCTATACGGAAACTCCTTCTTTCTTCACATGCAAAACTCCTTTCTGCAGGAAATAGTTTCCCACTCTGATACCACTTAACGAAAAGTGAATTTTCCACAGGGCAGGTTCACCTTTCCGTTAAACATAAATCAACCTACAAACTCAAAACTGCATCAAAATGAAGATACATAAACTTGGAATTCGATCGTGGGACCCCTGGGTTAAGCCCATCACGCTTCCACTGCGTTACTTCCACACTCATAGCTATATACCCAATCATCTGGTGCAGAAACCACTTGCATCGCCCATTCGAAAGGTTAAGAACACGTTGTTTTTATGGAGCTCTTCTCATAAAACACATAGCAATTCATCAGCGAAAATTTGATGATTTCTATTAACATTCAACAGAAACCAGAATTTCAACTGAACCAAAAGGAACAACGGACCCTTAATACATTTGAATTATGCAGAAATGATAGACATTCAATTGCGTTTGGCTTGAGGCACAAATATATAATTCAGGGATTTAAGAAGAATAGAAGCCCTCCTTCTCTGCGTGTAGCTAATAACACAACCCATTCAACAGTTCAACCTTCACCACATTGCATAACAGAGTTAGCATGGAATCAAGGGTTATCTCAATTTCTCCCAATCTCTTCCGCAGGACTTCAACGCGGTCATTTCTTCCATTCGCTACGTAACACAGCAAACACTAATCGATTACCAACATGTCTTCAAGACTCAATAACGCAGTTCTGAGATCACCGCCGGTCTTTAAGTCAAGATCCAGGTCTTCTTGACGCTGTTCCTTCTCAATTTTGCCTTCGATTGGCCAACAGTTCTACTGTTTTCGATCCAAGATTCGAACAGGTTTTAAAACCCTCGACCCATTGCTTCTACCATTTTATCTACACTTGAATGCATCGATTCGTTAACTCAATTACTAACACGACTCCATTTTCTAGTTTGCCACGCTCAGGTTATTTTCATCAGCGTTGTTACTGTTTTGGGTTTTCCCAGTATCGCCCAACCTATAAAACCAGAAATTGATTCATAAAACTAAATCACAAATAACGATATCGCATTATGCTTGGATCGATTATGCTTCGATCACCATCGATCCTCACAGTATAATATCACAAAGTTTAACTTATAAAATTAAACTATGAAGAAGCACAATTCGATACACAGATACACAGAAATCACGCACAATCATATTTCTATTATATATACAAAACTGGTTTACAATTTAAGGCATTGCAGCCTTAGTCACACATTCTTCATCGGTTACATTGTGACCGAGAACAATATCAATAGCACCAGCAAGTTGAAGGAGTCGTTGTGAGGCAGAATTAGATCTGCAACCCTGTAACGTCATAAAATGTTGTAGCGTGAAATGGTTGTAGGGTATGGCGGAGGTTAAAAAGGAAGGTCTGAATGAATAATGCCGAGTGTAGAGAATCAGACAAGGAAGAGGTTCAGAGGCATAGTGAAACAATAACGAATATTAAACCGAAACACAGTGAAGAGTTCTGTGTTAAAGTGCGATTTAACCAGAGTTGCTGGGTGTGATCCTGTACTAGAAGACTGTGTAATTGATTCGGAATGAATGAAGAAAGGTTCCCTTTGTTGAAGGCGGATCTACGAATTAAATGGGAGCAAGGATGGTTTTGAAAACCCATTGATGGTTTTGAAAATCGGTTGGAAAGCGTGTGCAGATATCAGAGTGGCGAAGTGGAAGCGTCGTGGGCTATAACCCACAGGTCCCAAGATCAATTTTCAAGCTATGAATTTACAGTTTTCGACACGGAAATGAATATTTCAGATTCAATCTGCCACAAGGCAAGGTTCACCTTTCATTTGACAAAAAAAACCCAAACTCCGGAACTTTGAACTCGATCCTGGGGCCTATGGGTTATGGGCCCACTCTGGCTCTACATATATCCAACCCATATGAATCTTTACACTTAATAAAAAGGTCTTCAGCCCCATTCCATGGGATTCAAATTAATAATTGAACTTTATAAAACTCCATATTATATGGTCTAAAGCATATCAATTTTCAAATATGAGCTCACGGTTTTATCAGCTCCCATCAACAGAATATTTAACACATATTATGTCTTCAATTAAATATTTTTGAAACTGCTTCAGGCTTAAAAGCTGTGCGTGAGTGGTGGTTTTATACCTGAAACCACTCAACCTGCAACTCCATGTCTACGGCCTTTTTATACAGCTTCTTCCATTGATCGATTCCGCTCTTCTACAGGCCTTCAACCTTGATATAACTACGTGGATCTCCACCGGATCCTTCAACTGAGACTTTGGTTCAACCGAGACCCTTCACCCACTGCTTTGAACTCTGTTCGCGGGTTTGGTTCTCTCTCGTCAACTTTTAAACACAATTTCAACGGACGACTGTGTGCCTCTGGAATGTTTAAAACCAACGATGTTCAAATAAAAGAATTCTGGTCCCACAACAAAACCAACTTCACCTTCTCCGAACACACTTTAATCAACCACTGTGTTTATTTGAATCTGCCATATGAAATCGAACGGTGGTATAGTTTTATCAAATCACCTTTCTTCAAGCTTGCATCGTGGATTCCTCTCTAGGGTTAAGCTTAATATCTACTTCTCTCAGAGTCCTTCACCTACATTTTTAACTCAACAAACAAGGATCGATCATTACTTCCAACATCAAACAATAGTTACACATAATTCATTCGAATTCTTTGAATTATTTCCATAGTGCCGAACAGTTCCATCTCGCTATGTAATTTAACAACTATAAATTGATCTCAGATAAGGAAATCGGAATTCTCGATTCCCTCAGATCTTTTACACAAAAATGAATTCTTGATGCCGTCAACAAAGAAAACCTAGTGCTTATTCGAATTCCTTCTGGATTGTTTACACACAGTTTTCAATATGTTTAAATCAGCCATTCTCTAAATCCATTCTAACACTTCAATATTAGTGGATCGCCATCGATCCTTTACAGGAATCGATGGTCGATCAATCAACGAAATCCTGACAAGAACTCATAAACAAAACTATAATAACTCGTAAATTGATAAAAACAGATACACAGAAAAATCCATATAACAGTATATTGTTATTTTATATACAAACACCAAATTACATCTGAGGAATTTCAGCCTCAGTACGCGCTTCCTCTATGACTACATTGCATTCGCACCTCCTATATCTCTCTCACACACTACAGGTTCTCCTTTTTATAGGTTTTTACAAAAGATCAAGAAACGGTTTTAACTCATTTTTGCCCTAATTTGCATAACTGTGTTCATAACCACCTCTTCAGTTTTATAGTTCGGATGCCCCTGCATCACAATCGTCCAAAACTTAAGTTTTAAAAACAAAATATTAATGTAGATCACAACATTACTTCACGTGCCAAATGTAGTTCAACCATCCAAAACTTAAGTTTAGAAAAAAAAAAATGTATAACACAACATTACTTCAGATGCCAAATGTAGTTCAAAAACAAAACATTAATATAGATCACAATATTACTTCACATGCAAAATGTAGTTCAACCATCCAAAACTTAAGTTTTAAAAACAAAACAAATTATAACACAACATTACCTCACATGCCAAATGTAGTTCAACGATCCAAAACTCAAGTTTTAAAAACAAAACATTATAGATCACAAGTATCAAGTAATATTACTTCACATGCCAAATATATTTCAACCATAACACTTTCAAAACAAAAAAATTATTTAACACAACATTACTTCACATCACATGCCAAATGTAGTTCAACCATCCAAAACTTGAGTTTTAAAAACAAAACAAATTATATATAACACTCTAACATTACTTCACATGCCAATTGTAGTTCAACCATCTAAAACTTAAGTTTTAAAAACATTATATATCACATTCACATGTATTAAATGTAGTTCACATCAAATATGTCCAAAATTTGTAGATCTCACAAGTATCAAGTATCAAGTTATATATGACTGCATCTAGACAAGGATATATATAAAAAAGTAAATTTAAGACTAAATATATTGAAAATATAATGTTGCACGTGTGCATGTGCATCATCCATAAAATAGTGCATGTGCATCATCCATCAAATATAGATGGATGTAGTGTCTCTCCTAGCAAAGTCACAATCCTCGAGCTATCTTGTGAAGCATGGGGAACCTATACACACTGTGTACAAACATTAAAATTTGATGTTTTAAAATTGAATGAGAATATATAGAACTTCATGTAAAAAACAAAATGTCAAAAAAAATCATGGAATACCTCATGAGGTTCCCTCTCCATTTGTTGCTCGTCCACTAAAACTTCCCCCACATGAACATCTCCAACAGTAAACTGTACACAATATATATATATTAAAAATTTTCAAATGAAAATGCATATACAAACTTATTTTCAATAATATTAAAAAAAAATTAGACAACTTGTTCAAATAGATGAAATGGTGTGGATGTTCCTATCTCCATCGCTAGAGTCTGTGGAGAAATGAAATCCTCCATAGAAACCTAAAATTCAAAAAATTTAAAAGTATAAAATAACTCAAGATCAAGATCTCAATTTATAATAAAACTTTTAAACTTCAATTTATAAATTATAACTTAAAAACATATATTTAAGTGAAAAAATGAATACTTATGCTGGTGGATTTGGCACATATTCTAAGAGAGGCTCCAAAAGAAAATCCCCAAAAACCTAAAATTCAAAAAATTTAAAATAACTCAAAATCTCTAGATCTCAATTTATAATAAAACTTTTAAACTTAAATTTATAACTTATAACTTAAACACACACACACACACATAAGTGAAAAATTGAATACTTGTGCTGGTGGATTTGGCTCATCTCCTAAGAGTGGATCAAAAAGAAAATTTCCAAAAACCTAAAATTCAAAAAATTTAAAATAACTCAAGATCTAGATATATCTCATTTTCTAATGGAACTTTTTGAGGTGGAATATATAACTTAAAAACATAATTTCTAAAAGTGAAAATTTTTCCATACTTGTGATTGTGGATTTGGCACATCTCCTAAGGAAGAAGAAGGTACATCTCCCAAGGAAGAAGAAGGTACCGAAATCCCAAAAACATCGTACGGAATCGGAATATGTTAAAACATTTTATTATATATATGTACATGTACATGTGTGCACAATTATTTATTTTAAATATATCTCATCATGTTTCGATATATATAATAATAGATAAAAAATAATTGTACATCATCATGTTTAGTTAAAAAACACTAACATTTGCCAACATATCTTGATGGTGAGAACCATATTGATTGTATGATTGATGATGAGACCCATCTTGATTGTTTGAACCAGAGGCTTCAACCGTGATATTAAAATTTTCTTCATTCATCAAGCGTGACAACTGCAAATGGTGTTAGCATATAATGATACATTTTTTTTAGATTAATGTATACAAATAAATGTATGTATATATGTATTTATTACAAATTGTACATGTGTTAAAATAATTGAACCTTAACCATTAACACATACTGTTCCCATGCCCTCTTCCTCATGAACAATTAGGTCCTGCCAACCATTGCGACAATTATTTCCATATGTTTTGAGATCTTCAACACTCATGTTGTCAATCTCTTCATCCGTATAATACACAAAATTAGCACGTGCATTATCACATGCTCTTTGTCGATTCAGACAAACATCGACTCTACCCAATCCACTGTGAACGTTGTCAATGATGGCATCCATTGCTTCTCGAGTAATTTGAGAAGTAGCTTCCATCTCTGACAGAAAAGTTTCGACATGAAAATGTCCACTAACTAATCATGGCTCAGGGCGAGGAAACTCAATATCATGCCTAGCGCCCCTACGGTCACACAATCGACCTTTCCCAGCACCAAAAAATTTAGAGGGAAGGTCATTGTAATTGAGTTTCATTTGCAAAAATAATTCTGCATAAAATAATTTTGCAAAATAAAGCAGAATCTAGTCGTTCCATGGGAGTCTTCCATAGGCCGCAAGGTGTCTATCATACAAATAGTGAGCTATATGAGGGTGCTTGAAATATTGCACCTTCAACATCTTTCTTTTCGGCCCTTCTTTGAAATTAAACATAGACTTGGCCATTTCCGTTGTAACTCTTTGTTTAACAACCTCACATTTATTGGGACCCATCACTGTTTAATTTATTTTTCTCGTGACTTCTACAAAAGTATCAGTGGTTGGCCAAGGCTTTCGTTACACATCTACTAGTTCGCTTAAAGAGTGTAACTATTTCCAAGCTTTATCGACTTTCAGTAGGTAGAGTCAAAGCCACAAGATCTCTCTTCAATTTTTCATGAAAATGTTGACACCTTTCTAAGGTGCATTGTTGCATGTTTGTTTCCCAAGGTATATTGGAAATTTTGGCTGGATAAGTCGTGGTCGGTGGACAACATTCTTCTTGAATGACGTGTTCTGCCATAAGTCTTTTTTTAGCAACATTTGGAGCAACGTTTTCAGCTTCTCAATCAATATATAAAATTTTGTATATTAAAAAAACACATGTAAAGAAATTTGTATGAATTGAATGAAACAAATATTCAAATTGATGGCCACCTCGATGTGGTTGGCTAGCATCTTGCCCATGCTGAGACTATTGAGAACCAGAACGACCTTGATGAGAACCAACACGACCATTGATTGGTTGAGAACCAACATGACAATCCGTTGATTGGCCTCTGAGGAATACATATCTTCACCTTCACGGAATCCTCCAGCACTTATTGATGGTCCTCTAAAGGAATTTGAACCACCACCAACCTCACGAGACGAGAGAGAAAATTCATAAAAAAATATGAATTTATAATCGATTCAAAAATACATTCATACATATAAATACATGTACATATTCATTGATTAATGCGCGTGAACCATGGGCATGCTCCATTGATGGAGTAGACACCCTTCTCCTCTTAGCTCCTAAAAAATAAAAAATGAAACTTATTAACAACTAATTTAACTCACAAAATTGATAGAAAATCCATTCCATATGTACACATATGTATGTATATGTATGGAGATTTAAGATTATATTTAAATACCATGAACATCCCTCGATTCCCGATCCCTCTCTCTCGTAGAGATATGGGATTATGTTGATATTTGTCGTTCATCCTCCATGATATATATATATATATATACAGTGGACATTTACAATAATTTTTTTAAATTACTATTTAAAATAAATTCAAAATAAATTTCAGAAAATTAATGTAATTTAGTATACACAAATTATGTAAAACACAAATTTCAAAGCACTAATTGATGTGTGAAATTCAATTTAAGTAAAAAAAATTATAAAAAATGTTAAGTTCACCAAATTGCGCTTTACATGGTGGGAGCACACTTGGTATAAAATTGAAAAAAACACATGGTCATTGAAAAATAAGCGTGAAACTCCATTTAAACAAAAAATTGTTGAAGTCCTCGCATTTTAATTTTATAGAAATGTGAAGTTCATCACTTGTTTCAAATGTGAAGTTCACCAAGTTGCACTTTACATGGTGTGGTGGGAGCACACTTGGTATATAATTGAAAAAAACACATGTTCATTAAAAAAGACGCATTTGTAAGTACAAAACACACACATATCCAAAATATGTTACAATGTCCATAAATAAATTTTGAAGGAGCGCGTCTCAACACTAATTCATCTTTGAGAGATTAATTTTGAATTTTTTAATAAGAGCGTCTCAAAACTAATTCATCTTTGAGAGATGAATCTTGAAGTTTTGAAGAAGAGCATCTCAAAACTAATTCATCTTTGAGAGATGAATCTTGCATTGGCATTGCCCCGTATAATTCTAATTCATCTATTAATTCATCTTTGATATATGAATCCTGAATTGCATTGCCCCATGCAAGAGATCAACAGACATGTTATTCACATTTGTACAATGTCTTATACTAAAAAATTGAATCTGGCTAACAATATTGTTTGCTATTCCATGCAGTTCTTTTAGCCTCTCTTTCTTAACTTGGTACATGCCATTCATTTGGTTGCACACAAGTTCAAAATTGGTGAAAACTACAATTCCATTTGATCCATACTCCATAGCTATTCCCAAGCCTTCTATCAATGCAATATAATATGCCTCATTGTTTATTGTTCTTCCCAGTATATTAATTTTCCTTTGGATGAATTTTGTGGTCGCAATATTGGAAAACACATATGTAATCACTACTTTCCCTAGATTGGGATAGTAAGAAACATATATGCATAATGTCCATTTTTCAACCATATTTAGTGGGTTTTTTTATCCCTGAAAAAATGCAAATTCAATAAAAATATATTAAATTGACATTTATTGTGTTGGCCATATGATGCCATGTGTTGTCCTTGATGGCAACCTAATTAATGAAGGACTTGCAGAACTGTGACAGGGAAGAACTTCGAACATACCATGGAAGGTAATGTATTGAAGACAGAATGACATGGGGAAGATCATTGGAATATTGTCATAAAGGATGTGGAAAAGGAATTGGCAAAGGCATGGGCAAAGTTGCAGAGATCAACGATCAGCAGGTTCTGCAGCAAAGAACATAAGAAAAATGCATTTACAGAGACAAGCAGTACATTAAAGGAGAATTGTCCGAAGACAGGGTTGATATGAATTTACAGAAATTATAATCCCCGCGAAAGTTAATTCATGTATAAGTATAATGTATGAAGGAGAAAGAAATCTATGTATGGTTGAGTTTTGGTGATACTCAGTTAGTTGGAAAATACCCAGAGCAATTGGGGCTTTGATTGGTTCAATTCTCGTACGAAATTTCCTGCAACTCTGTATGATGATCTATGGATAGATTCGTGCTTTTATCGGGTTGCTAAGGTCTCGGTACAGTGAGCCATGGACGCATTCTGTATGTACAGAACACATTATATATATATATATAACCTGCGGAAGAATACTTAAAACAAAGTTTAGTTTTAGAGATGGCGCAGATTATTAAACGGAACCTGGAGTACGGAGCGATTGGACGGATGATCACTGTTTAAAAACTGCGAGTTAATAGTGAAGGTGGTTTCCGGGTTTCTTCGCACCACCTTTGGATGATAAGTGGTATTTATGAAATTGGTAGTGATTCCATTCAGTATTCAACAAGTGTGCCAAGCAAAATTTCAAAACCACCCTTTAAAGTGCGCCATCGCGCGTTAAAGCCCGTACCAGGACGGCCAGCGAAATTTCTTTTGCGCTGTCGATCTGAAAGGGGGCAATCGGACGATGATCGTGTGTTGGACTTGCCCGGAGTTTAATCAAGATGCGCGAAGAATAACACAAGTACAACGCGCCATCGCGCGTTATTGCTCGTACAAGTTGCCCAAGCGATATCCGTCGATCTTGGAGGCTCGCAATCCAACGGTGATCGGGCACTGGACTTGTGCGAAGTTTATTTTGGGATGAAGGGGCGCATATGTGGGCTAGGGGTCAAAGATTTATTGAAATATTAATCTATTTGAAAGCATTGGATATTGTTTTTGTTTGTCAATTTCTTTGAAATTGATAAATAAATTAAAAAAAAAAACAAAAATATAAAAACCCCGAGGGCCAAACTAATGGAAATATTGTAAAAGGATTACCATTAGCGATTAAAATAGTTTTGACCCATGGTTTTTAAGGGCGGAAAGTATATAAAGTAATGAGAATTATGAAGAAGAGGGTGTGTGAAGTGTTGATAGAAAACGAATCTCCTTTGGAGATATCTGAAGGAATAAACACTGATATATCTGAATCGATGGTGCACGTGAAAATATAATGATTAGATTGACTAATGAAAGGATGAAGAACATGTGCATGCGTAAGGGTGATGAATGAATGAAGCTCTCAGAGGAATATCTGGATTGGCGAATTCTGTTCTTAACTGTAAAACCTGAATGAACCTCTGGTCTTAAACGACGAACGAACTCATGAAGAACTGGCGCATGTCTGCTAAAAGAACACATATCAATCCGGGTAAGATTTTGTAGATCTGGCCTGCTCTGCAAACATATTATTATTATTACAGGTCTATACAATAATAGCACACACACACACACACACACACACACACACACACACACACACACACACACACACACATATATATATATATATATATATATATATATCATCACATTGTATGTGCAGACAACCAAATGTGGCAGATCAATATACCATGATACTAATGCTGACACGTAATATTGTCCCAACGGGATACTTCCATGTAGGCTACACGTATCATCAACAGTAAGACACCAAAAGGATACCATGATAACGAACCAGCATACTGAAACCACACCATGTGAAAATTAACAGCAGTCCTGGAAGATAAAGCCATGACGGCAGGTTGCTCTCCAGAGACAAACGATAGGCGTTGTAGCCTGCAGTGGCACCGCACGCGCCAGTAAACGCATATGTCTTTGAGAACAACAATATGGATCAGAGCGGCATTTTCCTGAATTTGTCCCACTTCAATCCCAGGTCACGGTTTGTGCTGTTTATGTCATGGTTCTGCATTAACGCTGTCATACTGACCATAGAAGAACATACGGATGTGCAGCATATCGAGGACCTGGGCATGCTCCCAGATGCCGCAGAATGTTGATACATCAAGAGAGTGTTGCCTGCCACCAGCACCATCACCTTCCAGATTTTTCCCACACCAGCATCGCCCTTCCAGGTCTTAACGCCAGAACTCCCACGGCGCAGCATGAGCACCAAGAGTTACCAGCGATCACCGTTCCACTTCACCAGTGCTTGACCCGTTAATAGATGAGGTCTTTATCCCCAGAGTTGAAAGGTGAATACCGTTGAAGAATATTCATCCACGCGCACCCACATCCAACGAATGCAGCAGGCGCAACAACGGCAAAGGCCAATACCGTCAGGTCGAATCATCCGCATCTGCTCAAAATGGCAAACCCCAGCGAAAATCAATATGGACTGATTCACCTTAAGTTTGTTGGCGATGCACGCAAAGGCACAACTCACCCTGCATCAATGCCAATAATCAAATGCCTGAATATAGAGCAATGCCATCATTTACGAATGATGATATCAAATCATGAAATGGCGGGAGAAACAATAACCGAATCTACTTTGGTTGAGAAAGTCTTAAGATCTCTAACAACAAAATTTAAGTCAAAAGTTTCTGCTCTTGAAGAAAAGCAAGATCTTCAAAATCTTACTGTGGTGCAACTTCATGGCATACTAACTGCATATGAAATGAGAAGAGGAAGACCATCTGAAGTCAAAGAAGCAGTCTTTAGAACTTCTACGAAAGGGAAGGAAGTACAAAAAATAGAAGGATCATGATATATCTCAGAAGAAGATGAGATAAACTTTGTAAAGAAACTTCAACTTGGGACAGGACGGTTCAGAGGTAAGCTTCCTTTCAAATTTTTTGATTGTGGAAGAGTTGGACATTATGCTGCTAAGTGTCCTTATAAAGAAACGCATAAAAAGGGGAAGGAAGTTGCAAGAAGGAATAAGAATCGTTTTAGCACTAAAAAGAGTTACTATACTCATGAAGATAGTGATGGGTTATCTGATAGTGAGGAAGAATGTGAACAAAATCTTAGACTTCTCATGGCATTTGAAAAATATTCTAGAGAAGAAAAGGATACTTTTGTGGACGCTCTAGAAGACAGTGATTTTCTTGAAGAAAACAATAAACTCAAAGTTTGCTTAGAAGAGAGTAAAATAACCATAGAGACTCTGAAAAATCAGCTTCAAGAAAAAGAAAAACACAATGAGAAATTAGAGTGTGAAGTAGTAAGCCTAAGAAAAGAACTTGAGAAAGTAAAAACTCTGAATCTTAGATTTGCTAAAGGATATAAAACGTTAGATGAGATTATCAAGGTACAACGTTCTCCTCTTATAAAGACAGGTCTTGGATTTATTGGAGAATCTTCCCAGGCTTCAGCACCAAATTATCGAAAAGCAGTTACAGCTGGTTTACAACATGTTTCCACTCAACAAGGGAGTAAAGAATCTTTACAGGTAAAGCATGATCATCTCAATTCAAATAACACTAACGACAATGGCTTTCAAAGAAACACCAATCAAAAAATAAATTCATATAGAAGATTTTATGATCGCAGAAATTTCTTCTTCAATGGAAAATGTTTCTCATGTCACAATTTTGGTCATAAAGCTATTCAATGTGTTGCATATAAAACCATCATGACAAGAGAAGCAAGAAAGAAAAGGATTGATATTGAAAAAACGAAGAATACTTATAACAACTTTTCTCCTCTTCAAAATGAAGTTGAATGTGCTTATTGCAATAACTTTGGCCATGAAGAATCAGAATCCAGGAGAAAATTTCAGCCAAAAGAACATGTTCCTTCAAGCTCCAAAGTATGGAAAAAGAAGGAATTACAGGTTGAAAATTGTGGCATAGCGTTATTTGCAGAAGATGAAGAAAACCAATGGTACATTGATAGTGGATGCTCAAGACACATAACAGGTGATAAAGACAAACTTCTTGCATATAGTGCTCTAGAAAAGGAGAAGAATGTTACATTTGGAAATGATACTCTTGCGGTCATTAAAGGAAAAGGGTCTATTTTCCTAAAAGATAAGGTGAAAGCTAATGAAGTCATGTATGTGGATGGATTAAAGCATAACTTGTTAAGTGTAAGTCAAATGTGTGATCAAGGAACTGAAGTTGTCTTTAGTTCAAAAGAATGTGTGGTACGTGATCTTGATACAGGTAAAGAAATTATCAAAGGGAAAAGAACTCCAAACAACCTATATATATTGAAGAACTGCAAAGAACAATGTTATTTGAGTAAATCTTCAGAAAATTGGCTATGGCATAGAAGGTTGGGGCATTTGAGCTTCTCTCAAATCAACAAATCAAGCAGACTTAAAGTTGTTCATGATCTTCCCAATATTACTCTACCTGAAAATATCATATGCAAATCTTGCCAATTCGGCAAGAAAACCAGAGTACAATTTAATGCCAAGGAAGGATCATCAAGCAAGCCTCTTGAACTCATTCATACCGACATATGTGGACCTATGAGGAAAAAGTCACCACGTGGTGAAGAATACTATATCTTGTTCATTGATGATTTCTCTAGAATGTGTTGGATTGGGCTGCTTAAACACAAAGATGAAGCATTTGAGAAATTTCAGATCTTCAAAGCACTAGTTGAGAATGAGTTAGATCTAAAAATCAAGTGTCTTAGATCTGATAGAGGAGGAAAATATACATCCAATGAATTCCTTGAATTTTGTGAACAGCATGGCATAAAAATAGAGTTTTCTGTAGCAGGCACTCCACAACAGAATGGCGTTGCAGAGAGAATGAACAGAACAGTTCAAAAAATGGCTAGAGCTATGCTTGATGATTCCGGAACACCTGAAACATTTTGGGGAGAAGCAGCACATATAGTAGTCAACATTCTCAACAAAGCACATGTTCGTGTAAATAGTGATAAAACTCCATATGAACTCTGGTATGGTAATCCTCCCACTATAAAGCATTTTAGAATTTTTGGGAGCAAATGCTTTATCAAGAATAATGATGAAAAACTTGGCAAGTTTGAACCTAGAGCAGATGAAGGAATATTTCTTGGTTACTCCTCTAGGATTAGGGAATATAAATGTTACAATAAAAGACTTCAGAAGATTGTTGAATGTATTGATGTTGTCATTGATGAATCTCCTGCAGCTCCAAAAGAAGAAAAGAAAACAACAGATGAAGATGATGATGACACATATCCTTCTACATCAAATAATAATGATACAAACAGTGAACCCAGTGAAGAACCCGAAGATGATTTGTCTGAAAAGGCTCCATCCAGATATGTTCAAAAGAACCATCCAGAATCTCAAATTTTGGGAGAAAAGGGATCAGGTGTACAAACAAGAAGGACTCTTGTGGGATCCTCTAGCAATCTGGCATTTCTGTCCACTATTGAACCTCACAGTGTCAGTCAAGCCAGCAAAGATGAATGCTGGATTCAAGCCATGAATGAAGAGCTTGATAAAATTGAAAAGAATCACACTTGGGAATTAGTACCAAGACCTCAGGACAAAAATTTCATTGGAACTAAATGGATATTCAAAAACAAGTTAAATGAGAATGGGGATGTTATAAGAAATAAAGCTAGACTTGTTTGCAAGGGGTATGCTCAACAAGAAGGTATAGACTTTGAAGAAACTTTTGCTCCTGTAGCCAGACTTGAAGCCATAAGAATGTTTCTTGCTTTTTAAAGCTTCCAACAAATCAAAGTTTATCAAATGGATGTTAAATCTTCTTTTCTCAATGGTGATATAGAAGAAGAATTTTATATAGAAGAACCAGAAGGTTTAATTTTGGAAAATGATGAAAAACTTGTTTGTAGACTTAAGAAAGCTCTATATGGTCTCAAACAAGCTCCAAGGGCATGGTACTATCATCTTGACAAATATCTCCATCAACAAGGATTCTCAAAAGGATCTGCTGATAGCAACTTATACACAAAAACTGAAAATGAAAAACTATTAATTGTGGTTGTATATGTTGATGATATCATTTTTGGAAGTAATAAAGAATCTATGAGTCAGAAATTTTCTTCTAATATGCAGCAAGAATTTGAAATGTCTTTACTTGGGGAACTAACATTATTTCTTGGTTTGCAAGTGCAACAAGCAACAGATGGCATTTTCTTATCACAAGAAAAATACCTTAAGCAAATCATAAAGAAGTATGGCATGGAAGGTTGCAAACCTGTAAGTACACCAATGATAACCGGATGTAATCTCAGTTCTAGTGATGATTCTCCCATAGTGAATCAACTAGAATACAGATCTATGATAGGAAGTCTACTTTATCTCACTGGGACAAGACCAGACATTATGCATACAGTTGGGATTGTCGGACGATTTCAAGCCAATCCAAGAGAGTCTCACCTTCAAGCTGTAAAAAGAATATTCAAATATCTACAAGGAACTCAAGATTTTGGACTATGGTATCTAAAGAATGCTGATCTTACTCTTCATGCATACACTGATGCAGATTGGGCTAGAAGTATTGATGATCAGAAAAGCACTAGTGGTGGTGCATTCTATATGGGGCCTCGGTTAGTATCTTGGATCAGCAAGAAACAAAGCTCCATTGCCTTATCTACAGCAGAAGCAGAATATGTGGCTGCAGCATCATGTTGCACTCAACTTCTTTGGATGATTCAAACCCTACAAGATTTTCAAATCAAATGTTCACCACCTATCTCCATTATGTATGATAACACAAGTGCCATCAGTATATCAAAGAATCTTGTTATGCATTCCAAGATCAAGCACATTCCCATCAAATATCATTTCTTACGAGAACAAGTGCTTGAGCAAAGGTAAAATTGGAGTATGTTTCCTCCAAAGAACAAGTTGCTGATATATTTACCAAACCTCTACCCAGGGAAGCATTCAAATATCTCAAACAGAAACTGGGAGTAGTCTCTGCCATGTAGAGGATCCGGTCTACTTAATTACAGAAGAATAAATTGGTTGTGAGGTGCTGGTGGACATCTCTGAATACACAGGCTAAGGGGGAGAATTGGTCATATGACAAGGCATGACCTCAGGGGGAGCATGGTATTGTCAAAACTTTGCCCTTGATGTCAAAGGGGGAGAGTATCATGGTGTTTGAATAATTGGTGTTTGAATAATGGTTACAAATTGGTGTTTGAATTATGGTTACAATCAATGTATCTATCTGCTGTAATGTTCAAACACTATCATGGTTTCCATCAAGTCCAAAGGGGGAGATTGTTGGCAATATGATGCCATGTGTTGTCCTTGATGGAAACCTAATTAATGAAGGACTTGCAGAACTGTGACAACGAATAACTTTGAACATACCATGGAAGGTAATGTATTGAAGACAGAATGACATGGGGAAGATCATTGGAATATTTTCATAAAGGATGTGGCAAAGGAATTGGCAAAGGCATGGGCAGAGTTGCAGAGATCAACGATCAGCAGGATCTGCAGCAAAGAATAGAAGAAAAATGCATTTACAGAGACAAGCAGTACATTAAAGGAGAATTGTTCGAAGACAGGGTTGATCTGAATTTACAGAAATTATAATCCCTGTGAAAGTTAATTCATGTATAAGTATAATGTATGAAGGAGAAATAAATCTGTGTATGGTTGAGTTTCGGTGATACTCTGTTAGTTGGAAAATACCCAGAGAAATTGGGGCTTTGATTGGTTCAATTCTCGTACAAAATTTCATGCAACTCTGTATGATGATCTATGGATAGATTCGTGCTTTTATCGGGTTGCTAAGGTCTCGGTACAGTGAGCCATGGATGCATTCTGTATGTACAGAACACATTATATATATATGTATAACCTGCGAAAGAATACTTAAAACAAATTTTAGCTTTAGAGATGGCGCAGATTATTAAACGGAACCTGGAGTACGGAGCGATTGGACGAATGATCACTGTTTAAAACTATGAGTGAATAGCGAAGGTGGTTTCCGGGTTTCTTCGCACCACCTTTGGATGATAGGTGGTATTTACGAAATTGGCAGTGATTCCATTCAATATTCAACACGTGTCCCAAGCAAAATTTCAAAACCACCCTTTAAAGTGCGCCATCGCGCGTTAAAGCCCGTACGAGGACGGCCAAAGAAATTGCTTTTGTGTCGTCGATCTGAAAGGGGGCAATCGGACGATGATCGTGTGTCAGACTTGCCCGTAGTTTAATCAAGATGCGCAAATAATAACACAAGTACAACGCGCCATCACGCGTTATTGCTCATACAAGTTGCCCAAGCGATATTCGTCGATCTTGGAGGCTCTCAATCCAACGGTGATCGGGCACTGGACTTGCGCGAAGTTTATTTTGGGATGAAGGGGCGCATATGTGGGCCAGGGGTCAAAGATTTATTGAAATATTGATCTATTTGAAAGCATTGGATATTGTTTTTGTTTGTCAATTTCTTCGAAATTGATAAATAAATTTAAAAAAAAAAACAAAAATATAAAAACCCCGAGGGCCAAACTAATGGAAATATTGTAAAAGGATTACCATTAGCGGTTAAAATAGTTTTGACCCATGGTTTTTAAGGGCGGAAAGTATATAAATTAATGAGAATTATGAAGAAGAGGGTGTGTGAAGTGTTGATAGAAAACGAATCTCCTTTGGAGATATCTGAAGGAATAAACACTGATATATCTGAATCGATGGTGCACGTGAAAATATAATAATTAGATCGACTAACGAAAGGATGAAGAACATGTGCATGTGTAAGGGTGATGAATGAATGAAGCTCTCAGAGGAATATCTGAATGGGCGAATTCTATTCTTAACTTTAAAACCTTAATGAACCTATGGTCTTAAACGATGGACGAAGTCATGAAGAACTGGTGCATGTCTGCTAAAAGAACACATATGAATCCAGGTAAGATTTTGTAGATCTGGCCTGCTCTGCAAACATATTAGTATTATTACAGGTCTATACAAGAACAACACGTATATATATATATATGTGTGTGTGTGTGTGTGTGTGTGTGTGTGTGAGTCATCTACATTGAAAGTGCATATGACAGTTGGGGTTTTTGAAGATTAATATACACAAAAGGATACACAGGACGTTGAATGCATATATTATCTGAATTCTAGATTACTTCTGATGTATAAGTGGTCGCACTGTTCTGTTATGAAGAATTGGGCAAATATTTTTGTTGATAATTGAATAAAGGGATGCATTGAAACTGTTTGACCCAGTGTGAAAATTGATGAAAGGTGGTTTGTAGTACAGAAGCTGAAGTTATGATCAGGGGGTTGTAGCTCCCTTCCAAGAGAGGCTGGTAAATGAGAGAAGGTTGTAGCCTTCTGCAGGTGGGTGTCTGCGTGCTGGTATAAGTCTGTACCAGCACAGAAATTGTAATATGTTTTCTTTATAATAAAATATTGAAGACAGAGACTTCAGCAGGGTGGTTTTCTCCCGAATTTGGTTTCCACCTTAAATCCTGGTGTTCATATGTGTTTCTTATGGTTTATGGTTTGTACAGTTATTTCTATTCATGCTTGCTACTTATCTAATGAATAAATGATGCAATGATCTAAGTAAATACATGATAATATCTCTGGACAGACAAGTTGTATGCAGTAATGCAACATATGGTTTTAAGAGAAAGGAAAACAAAAATTGTCAGTCAGCTCTAAATACTGATTCACCCCCCCCCCTCTCAGTATTTTTCCCAACAACATGTAGATGAGGAGCTATTAGTTCCTAAGGATGAGTATTTGGATGTGGATCTGCCACAAGAGGAGGTTCATGGAGTGGAAGAGACCACTCATGTAGTGCCAACCATCAGAGGGCCGAAACGCACTACAAAAGCTGAGCGACTGACTCAAGATGCAGAGAAGGTTGTAGGAGCACCTACATCACAGCACAGACAGAGACAGTCACCTGATCGGTATACTAGATACATGGCTCTTATGAGCAAGTGTATCGTGACGGAGCCATCCTCTTTCGAGGAAGCTGTGGAGGATCTCGCATGGGTAGATGCCATGGTGGAAGAGCATGATTCGATTGTCAGAAAAAGTGCATGGGAGATTGTCCCAAGGCCAGAGGGGAAATCAGTGGTGGGTTCGAGATGGATCTACAAAGTGAAGCAGGCAGCTGACGGGAGTGTGGAGAAGTACAAGGCAAGATTTTTTTCCCAAGGCTTCTCACAGAATGAAGGGATCGATTATGAGGAGACCTTTGCACCTGTCGCAAGGTATTATTCCATATGGATGATTCTTGCTCTCTCAGCATAGATGGGGTGGCACATTCATTAGATGGATGTGAAGACTACTTTCCTCAATGGGGTGATTGAGGAGGAGGTGTACATAGAGCAGCCCAAAGGTTTCGAGATCTTCAGCAGCGATTCACATGTGTGCAGGCTCAAGAGAGCATTGTATGGGTTGAAACAAGCACCTCATGCTTGGTACACATGGATAGACAGTTATTTCACCGGACTTGGATTCTCCAAGAGTGAGGCAGATCGTAACCTATACCAGATTGTGGTGGAGGTTAAGTTGCTAATCATTGTACTTTATGTAGATGATTTTATTTTGATAGGTGATGAACTGTTGATACACTCATGCAAGGCTGATCTTGGAAAGGAGTTTGAGATGAAGGACTTGGGCCTCGTTCATTATTTCCTGGGATTGGAAATTTGGCAGCGCAGTGATGGACTATTTCTTTCTCAAGGAAAGTATGCCCGGGAGATACTGGAGAAGTTCAACATGCATGGCTGCAAGCCTGTTGATACTCCTCTTCCTGGTGGATGGAGGAAGGAGGATGCTACTTTAGCGGAGGTAGTGAATACCATTGTTTATCGATAGTTGGTGGGGTCGCTTATGTATCTGGTCAATACACGACCCGACATATGCTATGTTGTTAACCAACTTTCACAAGCTATGGTTAAGCCTACCAAGCTCTACTGGAAGGCAGGCAAGCATGTATTGAGATATCTCAGAGGCACATCGGGATATGGATTATGGTACAGACAGTTGGATGAGGTGAGGCTATGTGGCTTCATGGATGCAGATTGGGCAAGGAGCCCAACGGACAGAAAGAGCACATCTGGAGGGATTTTCAGTATCAGGTCGACAGCAGTTTCTTGGTATAGCAGGAAGAAGAGATCCGTGGCACTCAGTTCAGTAGAGGCCGAGTATATGGTAGCGAGTTTGGCTACATGCGAGGCTATATGGATGAGGAAGATCCTGGTCGGGTTGTTCAGTTCACACTTAGATCCTACTGTGATATATTTTGATAATTAGAGTTGCATTAAACTCTCGGTTAATCCAGTATTTCATGATAGATATAAACACATTGAAATTCGGTATCATCATATCAGAGAGTGTGTGCAGCGGAAGATCATGTTACTTTCATACATTCCCACGAAGGATCAGAATGATGATATCTTGACGAAGGCGCTCACCAGGAGATAATTCGAATACCACAGAGGCAGGATAGGGGTGGTAGATAATCCTTATCTTGTTGAGAGGGTGTGTTGAGATTGCAACAAGATGATGAGCTTAGTGGAAAGAATTCACCTTCACTAAGTGGGCCCACAGGCTATTTTTGGCGCAAAGTCTATTTTTAGACTATGTATATTTTTAGACATATGGATCATGTTCTATGAGTTGCAGGATGCTATTTGTGAATGGTTGGTCAAGTTGAAAAAAATAGATGCACTTCTATTTTTAGACATATTGGGCGGAATCTATTTTTAGATTGCCAGTCTAAAAATAGATATGTCGAATATTATTAGCTCTTAATAATATTTGGACTATAAACATTATCGTATTCTTGGAGCACTTCAGTTAAGTGCACAAATGTGGCACAGGAGTTCACAGAAATAATTACGCTATTCTCGAGGGTTATGTGGAGCTATTGCATGGATACTTCAGTTAGAACTCAAGTGACATAGTTTGGTGGAGTTGATTCAGGAAGTTAATGGAGTTGTGTCTAGTTTAACTAATCTAAACATAGTTGAGCTATTTGTATCTAGTTTAACTGATTGATACAATTAGTGAGAGTGGTGTGAATTAAATATTAATTAATTCACTAATTATAAACTCATTAATCAACTAAAGAATACATTATTTAACTTCATTGCATGGACAGTTTCAGTGGAGACCAGTGCAGAGATAGGTGAAAGAGCAGGTTAACTATGAGTTGTGACTATACTGTTGCATATTTGGAACAACCAGTGATTGGTGGAGCCCATGATGATTGCGCAGTAAAATATAGGTGGTTTATGTTATTTAATGAGCCATCCTACATCATTGATTATGCAATAGAGGCTGGCTATCAGGTGGCAGAGATTGGAGCATGTGTTTTGCTAGATCTAGCTTGTTTAGTGTGTAGCAATTCGAGGTTGTGCTGAGAGATTATGAGGAGCTTTGTACAATGATATGACATATAATATATCAGAGATTTTCATATCATATGATAGATCTAAACACATTGATCAGAGTCTCTCTGTTTATTTGGGGGATTGTTTCTCCTATAGTTTTGGTTCTGGTTTTGATTTTGGTTTATATTCTGATTGTTGACTTGGATAGTCAAATTTTCCACCATTTTTCCTAGATTATCCATGTATTTGGCTAGAACATCATACTTGGGATCAGATGTGGAAGCTGATGTGTCATCCCTATAGGTTACCTTCTTCTCAGCCCTCATTCTAGCTCTTTTTTCAATCAGGTTTGCTTCTACACTTACTGCTCCTTTTTGCATATCTTCCAACATGTTGTAATATCTCTCCCTAAGCTAGTAGGCCATGTCAGCATCAAATCCTTCGGGATACTTCACTAAGGCCATTCCTTGGGGAGGTTTCATATGTGGTGGAAGAGCGTTGTAGACACTGTTAAACCTAGTAGAATAGTCATGGACACTCTCTCCCTGATTTCATTTAAGGTTCTTATATTCAGCTAATATTTGGAGAGGGTTGCTTTTGACTTCCCATTTGTTTATGAAGGTTTGATGTAAAGAGGGAAGATCATGGATACTATTTGGAGGTAGGCCTTTAAACCACTTCTTCACCTCTCCTCCTTAAATCTGGGCAAGGATTCTCATTTTGACAGTCTCATCATCTTTCTCCATATAGTCAAAAGAATCTTCCATCCTATCTACATGGTGTTGAGCTGTGATAGAATCTTTCCCAGTGAAATGTGGAATTTTTTCCTGATAATAATTGGGTAAATGCACTAGAGGCTGTGGTAACACCAAGGGAGAATACCATGCTGCAATGATGGTGTTTTATGGAGGCAAAGTTTTGGCTTGAGCAGCAGGTATATGAAAGGCAGAAATTCTAGGACCAGAAGCAGGTGAAGGCTCTTAGGAGCGACAATGGTGGTGAATTCATCTATGGAGAATTCAAGGAATTTTGCAGTGTAGAAGGAATTCAAAGAGAGCTCATAGCACCTTATAACCCACAGCAGAATGGGGTTGCTGAGCAGAAGAACAGAACGATCATGGGTACTGCATGGGCGATGTTGCATGATAAGGGCCTTCCCATACACTTGTGGGCTGAGGCATGAAATACTGCAGTATATGTGCATAACCTTTGTCCTCACAGCATACTTGGCATGAGTACACCCGAGGAGGCGTTTTCTGGTAAGAGGCCTGATATTTCCCATTTGAGGATTTTTGGTTCACCTGTTTACATTCATGTGACGAAGGATGCTAGGAAGAAGCTAGAGCCGACTGCAGAGGTTGGGATATTTGTGGGGTACACTAATACACCCCACAACTATCGTGTGTATTTTCCAGACAGTCGCAAGACTATTGTGCGACGGGATATCAAATTTCATGAGGAGAAAGCCATGAAGTGTTCGCTTGAGAGGGAACCACACTTACATGCAAATGAGGAGCTATTAGTTCCTAAGGATGAGTCTTTGGATGTGGATCAGCCACAAGAGGAGGTTCATGGAGTGGAAGAGACCACTCATGCAGTGCCAACCATCAGAGGGCAGAAACACACTACAGAAGCTGAGCGACTGGCTCAAGATGCAGAGAAGGTTGTACGAGCACCTACATCATAGCACAGACAGAGATAGTCACCTGATCGGTATACTAGATACATGGCTCTTATGAGCAAGTATATCGTGACAGAGCCATCCTCTTTCGAGGAAGGTGTGGAGGATCCCGCATGGGTAGATGCCATGGTGGAAGAGTATGATTCAATTGTCAGAAACAGTGCATGGGAGATTGTCCCAAGGCCAGAGGGGAAATCAGTGGTGGGTTCGAGATGGATCTACAAAGTGAAGCAGGCAACTGAAGGGAGTGTGGAGAAGTACAAGGCAAGATTTTTTTCCCGAGGCTTCTCACAGATTGAGGGGATCGATTATGAGAAGACATTTGCACCTGTCGCAAGGTATTATTCCATACGGATTAATCTTGCTCTCTCAGCGTAGATGGGGTGGCACATTCATTAGATGGATGTGAAGACTGCATTCCTCAACGGGGTGATTGAGGAGGAGGTGTACATAGAGCAGCCTGAAGGTTTCGAGATATTCAGCAGCGAGTCGCATGTGTGTAGGCTCAAGAGAGCGTTGTATGGGTTGAAACAAGCACCTCATTCTTGGTACACATAGATAGACAGTTATTTCACCGGACTTGGATTCTCCAAGAGTGATGCGGATCGTAACCTATACCAGATTGTGGTGGAGGTTAAGTTGCTGATCATTGTACTTTATGTAGATGATTTGATTTTGACAGGTGATGAACTGTTGATACACTCATGCAAGGCTGATCTTGCAAAGGAGTTTGAGATGAAGGACTTGGGCCTCCTTCATTATTTCCTGGGATGGGAAATTTGGCAGTGCAGTGATGGAATGTTTGTTTCTCAAGGCAAGTATGCGCAGGAGATACTGGAGAAGTTCAACATGCATGGCTGCAAGCCTGTTGATACTCCTCTTCCTGGTGGATGGAGGAAGGAGGATGCTACTTCAGCGGAGGTAGTGAATGCCATGTTTTGCTCGAGGCTTCTCACTGAAGTTAAATAATGTAGAACTCATGTGACAGAGTTTGGTGGAGTTGATTGAGGAAGTTAATGGAGCTGTGTTCAGTTTAACTAATCTAAACATAGTTGAGTTATTTGTATCTAGTTTAACTGATTGATACAATTAGTGAGAGTGGTGTGAATTAATTATTAATTAATTCACTAATTATAAACTCATTAATCAACTAAAGAATACATTAGTTAACTTCAGTTCATGGACAGTTTCAGTGGGGACCAGTGCAGAGATAGGTGAAAGAGCATGTTAACTATCAGTTGTGACTATACTGTTGCATATTTGCAACAACCAGTGATTGGAGGAGCCCATGAGGATTGCGCAGTAAAATCCAAGTGGTTTATGTTATTTAATGAGCCATCCTACAGCATTTATTACGCAATAGAGGCTGGCTATCAGGTGGCAGAGATTGGAGCATGTGTTTTTCTAGATCTAGCTTGATTAGTGTGTAGCAATTCGAGGTTGTGCTGAGAGCTTATGAGGATCTTTGTACAATGATTGTTACATGATCTCTATGAAATATAATATACAGATAGTTTGGGGTTTTCAGCTTTAAGATTTCCCGTGAAATACTGTGTTCATATGTGTGATTGTTTATGGTTTTAATGTGCGCATGCGATTGTTTTTATTTCCACAATTAATGATCAATGGTAGAAGAGATTATGTATTGTGCATGAAGTTAAAATAGTGTGTGATCAGGAGAATCTTGGTGAATAATATATCAGTTATTCAAATTTCTACAGTGGGGAAGTGGTTAGGACTTAGCCCAAGGGGGCTTAAGTCTGTAACAAAAAAAAAGGTGTTTTTAATGAAATTTTTTCAAGTTTTCAATGGATTTGGGGGTTTCGACAGAGTTAAAAGTGAATTCTTAAACTCTGTAAAGGGGATGTAATGAAGGGGAAAAGGAAAAAAAAGAAAAATAGAGGAATTTCAAGGGAATAAAAGGGGTAAAAATGGAGGTTAGTTTTTGAAGTGGAAGGAGGGAAAATGGTGTTTGCAGTAGTATTTTCTCTTTGAAATTAGCAGAATTTCTGAGCTTTGAAATGGAAAAAGAAATGAAGATTTGGACAGAGGACATGATGTCTTCATAAGTCTTCAAGAGATAACATTTTTTAGCAATAAAACTTGTTTCTTGAAGGCTCAAAAATGTTTTAGCTACCATTTGGTATGACAAATTTTATTGGTGGCTAACAGCAGTCACTTTAGGAGTTTTCTCAGGTCTCTTCTTAATGGTAATCTTAGAGGCTTTTGGTTTGGAATTGTCTAAGCTCTTCTTGCTTCTAAGTTCATATTGTTCTCTGACCTGCATGATGGAATTTTCAAATCCTAACCTATAATCTTCAGATTATAACCTTCCTCATCCTAATGTGAGTATGAGGTCTGATTATCTTCTGTGGAACAGCTGTGGATCGAGTTGTCTACTTCCACCATGTTTATTGTGGTTCCCTCAGAATCTTCTATTATCCCCTCATCCTCATCAAAGAAATTCTCTTGAAATGAGGGTATGACTTGTTTACTAGAATCTCTCTGTCTATTTGGGGGATTGTTTCTCCTATATTTTTGGTTTTGGTTTTGATTTTGGTTTCTATTCTAATTGTTGACTTGGATAGTCAAATTTTCCAACATTTTTCCTAGCTTCTCCATGTATTTGGCTAGACCATCATATTTGGGACTAGATGTGGAAGCTGATGTGTAATCCCTATAGGTTACCTTCTTCTCAGCCCTCATTCTAGCTCTTTTTTCAATCAGGTTTGCTTCTACACTTACTGCTCCTTTTTGCATATCTTCCAACATGTTGTAATCTCTCTCCCTAAGCCGGTAGGCCATGTCAGCATAAAATCCTTTGGGGTACTTCACTAAGGCCATTCCTTGGGGAGGTTTCATATGTGGTGGAAGAGCGTTGTAGTCACTGTTAAACCTAGTAGAATAGTCATGGACACTCTCTCCCTGAATTCATTTAAGGTTCTTATATTCAACTAATATTTGGAGAGGGTTGCTTTTGAATTCCCATTTGTTTATGAAGGTTTGATGTAAAGAGGGAAGATCATGAATACTATTGGCAGGTAGGCCTTTAAACCACTTCTTCACCTCTCCTCCTAAAATCTGGGCAAGGATTCTCATTTTGACAGTCTCATCATCTTTCTCCATATAGTCAAAAGCATCTTCCATCCTATCTACATGGTGTTGAGCTATGATAGAATCTTTCCCAGTGAAATGTGGAATTTTTTCCTGATAATAATTGGGTAAAGGCACTAGAGGCTATGGTAACACCAAGGGAGCATACCATGCTGCCATGATGGTGTTTTATGGAGGCAAAATTTGGGCTTGAGCAGCAGGTATATGAAAGGCAGAAATGCTAGGACCAGCATCAAACTGTTGAGCGGATCTAGGGTGAGAGAGGCCCGAGTTATGAATGAAATGAATATCAGGAGGTGTTGATGGAGGAGTCTCTCTGTCACCAATATGTTGACCACTATGTTGTGGTGAACTTGGAGGCTCAAAGTCTGCCTATTCTACATCACTGAGTGACTGAGTTCTTGGTAAACTACTTGGTAAGTCTAAATCACCTTGAGTGTTGGATAGAGCTGCAAAGTTTTCAGGTGTTGAATTAGCTCTATTAATGTGTCTGATAATAGTTTGGTTTCTAGGGGTGGGAGGCTTCCTAAGAATGTTCTCTGGGTTTTCAACTATTTCAGGTGGGTTTGGGTTGGGATAAGCTCTTGTGTGAATGGTTCTTGGAGCCAATATGTTTGTCTCCAAACAAATAAGCTTAATCCTATGTGTTTCTTCTAATATGGTTGATGTTGTAATGCAAGCTGGTCTCCCAGTGGAGTCTTGTGAAAACCAAGATAATCAGCAAGACTATTGATCACCAGTGGAGTCTTTAGTCATTAAGGAACTGTGGAGTCGCCAGGTGGAGGGTTTAAACTGTTTCAAGGAGGTTTTATTGTCCACCGCAGTGATTAACTACCAAATCAAGGCTATTGGTTTTCTTTCAGTTCTTAGGGATATTTCAAGGAGTGTTTTACTCAAATCTTCCCCAGTGGAGTTGCCATTATGTTGGGGTTCCCATGATTTGGCAGATTTGGCAATACAAAATGATGAGAAAACATTAAACCACTTTTAGATCTCAGGATCTAGCCCTCCTGGATCCAGAGAGGGATATCTCTATAAAGGTAAAGAAATACATATCTTTGAAGTTCAGTTTTTGAGGTATTAGGCTAGTTATCGGGCACAAGTGTTGTTGTTTTGTTTGTTTGGTTTGTTTTTGGGAAACATGAAACAAGGGTTCAATGCAAGACAAGAAGTGAGAAAAGCAGGATTTTGGCAATGGGAGACAATTCAAAGGAAACTCAAGACCATTGGGCAATGGAGTCATAAAAGGTTTTACTTGCAATTCAATATTCAAGGCTTTCAAATGGGCTAGTCATCTAAAACAAAGGATCTTTAAAGATGATAGTGTGGGATGAAATGATAAGGAATGAAGGTGAATGACAAGGAAACCTTCCGAGGTGACCACCTTAAGAGCTAATCCAGGGACAGGGCATGCCTTAACCATCTGTGATCAAACTCCTAATGAGGCTAACTCTTCAGAAAATAGAAAAACATTAAAGATTTAATACAAAGGTGAAGCCTGAGATCAGAGAAAGGCTTTGAACTTTCAATGCTTTGACATTCAACTTAAGGGATATTAGAAAATATTAACTGTTGGAAAAGGACCCTAGTGAGATAGAATCAACTCTAATCTCTCAGTATCCCAATTCTTTCAGTTAAAACTAGACAAGAACATCTAAGAACAGATCCTAAATTCATGCATCAGTAAGCAGGGAAAACCAACTACTATACTGGCTAAATTACCATGAACTTGTTCTCAGATAGCACAATTAGTAGAAAAAATTAATGATAAGAAGAGCAGGAAGCATTAGCGTACCATGCAAGGGTATATCCTTAACTATTTTACTGATTCTTATCATAGAAATGAAATATGATGAATTACAAAAGGAAAACAGAGACAAAGGTAGAACACATCACCGCTGCTTTAAATCAGGATCCAATGAAAATGATTGTCATATTAAATAGCAACACCAGTCATATACAACATTGTCCAATAGCTTGATATTTAGTCTGAAATCATCTCCTCAGCCTATTTTACAACTAATACACACAGAACTCTATCTTAAGAGAAACATCTCACAATCCACGGTTATCCAAACAACAACCTTTACAATGTATTTTTCTTGATTTCTTATAGCTGAATAAGAGGCGGAGGAGGTAGATAGAGTTTTAAATGAAACATTAAAACAAAGGAAGAAGAGTTCTTGAGGCCCATTCTATTTTAATATCACTGCATTGACTTTTATTACTCTTTGGATGAAAGAGTGGTCTTCGACAGGCTGATCATAACTTCATAGTATGTTCTTTGATGTAATTTTGGCTGTCTGTACTCTGTATTACTCTGGGACAAGTAAGGTAGATAAATGACTTCAGGCCTGCCATACTGTGTAAAAAATGCTCTGGCAGTCTTAGGACTACTGTCAGGGTGGTGATCTTCTCAGGAACGTTGATGGAGAATAAAATATTATGGGAACTCATCCTTTCTCGAGAAAGAACCTTCTGTTGATGTGAAACACTGATGTGTTCTATTTTATGTGCTTTAGGCCTTATTAGGCTTTCTGTGTCATCCATAAGGTCTTCAATCTGTACATTTTCCCTTTAATCACTGAATTAAAGCTTAAAATCTTCAATATCAGGCTTTAAATCTCTTTAATCCTTCACTAATACTCTTCGTCGCTTCTTTGACTGTCTCTTTCTGTGGATGCGCAAGTTTAATGGTGCTGGAGGTTTTTCAACAGAGCTAATAACTCTGATTGGAATGAAACATGTGTTTAAAACCCCCTCAGGAGTCTTTCCTTGCGATCTCTAGCTCCGAAAAAGCTCCCTCTACGCTCTGTGTCACTATGACTGTGACTGTGAGAAAAAACGGTTTTCACCATCTGTAACCCTGCAAAACACAAAAACATGTTAAGAAATCCATGCGGGAGGGAGGATGGATGCTGTGGAAGACTGTGGGAATGGCAGCGCAATAGTGATGGATGCAGTTGATGCAATGTAAGACGGCCGAAAAATGCTATGAAATGGTGAAAACATGATTTGATGAAGGTCTGATGAAGAAATGGTTCTGGACCATTGGATTAGATCTAATGGAGGAGATCGATGGTCAGGATCTGCTGGTGGGATTTCTCTTGGAAGGTTGGGTGGAGGAAATGAATTTTAATGTAAAACATAAAGTTTTAACCTTTGGGTGAATTACAAAGGAAACGGGAGTAAAATGCATGAAAACGAGGCATTATATGGTGGGACCCACAAGGGCGGAGGGTGATTTGAATGTGGACCGTTGGATCTCAGGAGGAGATCAACGGTTGAGATGCCCCGACTGATGAACATAATATGAATGAAAACGCGATGGAATAAGGGCCGTAGATCTATACAGATCAATGGTCGAGATCTTCGGAAAGAGCTTTCGGAGGCAGAAGGGGGGAGGTGGTTTTTAGGAGAAAATAATTGTTTTTGCGCTGCAATAGAGTGGTCTTAAAATTTTCCCAAAAAAACGCGATATTGCTTGCCGCCCGACACATGTCCCTAAAAAATCACTTTCTTTGCGTAATTTTGAAGTGTTAACCTTTGGGCACCGGAAAAACGAGATAAGCACCTCCGCCATTGAATGTGGGACCGGGATATCCGACGGAGCAGGACGGAGCGCGATACGGGGAGATGCATGGATGGTAAGGTGGGACAAGATCAACAGTGGTTTTAATATGGGCTGTCAGATCAGCGTGATGGATGGTGGAGATCTCAAAGGGAGAGCGGAGGCAAAGGGTCAAATGAAATGGGCGGGGAGAAAAAGGGCCGTTGGATCTATCGGGATTAACGGCTATGATCCAATCGCACCGGAGGCTGGCAAGGCCGAAACTCCGAGGGTTTTTGGCTTGCGATTACGCGCAGACCGTCGGATCAAAGTGGAGATCGACGGTGGGGATTGATTGAGGGGGAGTAATGGAGGGCACAGAAGGCATAGAGCGGTCAAATCCTGGCCATTGGTTCTTGTGGATTCAACGGCCAAGATTTAATTGGAGGGTTGGCCAATCGGGGAGGCGAAGGGTGGCACGTTAAGATCTTTTGATTGGTGATGGTGCGACGGTGCGCTGGCCGTCGGATTTAAGGGAAATCGACGGTCTATATGAGGTCGAAGAGGTTGATTCAAGATGTTATGGGCGCGGTGGTGAGATCAGCACTAGCCATTAGATCTATACAGATCAACGGCTAAGACCATAGCGGAGGTCTGTAGAACAAAATACAATCGCATCGGAGAATTTCAATTTACAAAGGGAATGCGCTCATAACAAACTCCTGATTGCGATTAGTGCCATGGGGTTTAGCGCCTGGTCTTGGGCATGGGTCATATGCGGAGAAGGGGTTAGGGGCTTATCCGAAAGGGGCTTAGGCCTGATATATGGTAAAAGTGGGTTTTTTAGGCCAAAAACAGAGTTTTTGAGGCTTAGAAAGGGGTTCTGGTAGGGGAACAAAGGGATTTTTTCACCAAATGAAGGGATCCAAAAGGTTTTAAAAGGGGAATTTGGTGATTTGGATGACTTAGGAAGGGAATTTGGGGGTTTTTAGGGAGATTTTGAGAAGGGAAAAAAGGGGTTAAAATGGGGAATTTGCAGGGATAAAAGGGAGCAAATGGGGGCTTTCTTGAGCACAATTGTTTCACAGACAGTGAGGCTTTTTCAGTGGAAACAACAATGAAGATATTTTCAAAGGAACCATAACACATAGAGGCTTCAAGAGTGATATGTTTTCAGAGGAAACATATCTCTTGAAGACTCAGAAACATATTTAGCCACCTGTTTGCTCTATCAAAAATTTATAGGTGGCTAACAGAACCTACTGTCTTGATATCAAATGATATATTGTGGGATCTGAATGTGTACCTACACTCGTTCAAATAAGAGTTTAGTAGTGGTTTCTACTGTGATATTTTTCTTATATGCTGCCATAATGGCCATATTCAAGACTATGTCGACGACCACGAAAAAAAAGTCATTGTCATGCTTAGTAGAAGGAAGGCCTAACATGTAATCCATGGAGATGGATTCCCAAGGTTGATTAGGGGTAGGAAGCAAAGTATAGAGGCCTTGCTTCTTGATGGTTCGTTTGGCAACGACGCAGGCAATGCAGGATCTAATTTACTTCTCTACATCCCGTCGAAGGTTCAACCAATAGAAATACTTCTACAGTGTTGCCACTATTTTCTCGACCCTAAAATTCCCATCGACCTGAATATAATGCGCTTCCAAAATCATATTGGCACACTCGCTTGAAGGAACACAAAGGTGGTCTAGGTGACATAATAGTGCATCTTGGAGGTGAAAATTTGGAACTTACTTACCCTAAAAGATCGTCTTATTTGTGTGGCTAAATTCTGGATCACTCTTGTAGAGAAGCAACCAATCAGAAGTCTCGTTCCCACAAGAGTTAAGCATGGTGGTTATCACCACATTCGGTGGTGAGTTGAGGCTGTATGCAACATTATTGGTGTTTCCCTTCTTGTACTTGATGTTCAAATGAAATTTTTCCAGATATGTGGACCACTTATGATGGCGATCATTCTCAAACTTCCCTTGTGTCTGTATGAACTGCAAGGGTCAGTGGTATGTGTGGATGTTTGTTTCCTTCCCAAAAATGTAATGCTTCCATTGTTGGAATGTCTGCATAATGGAATACATATCTTTATCATAAGCATGATACTTCTATACTGTGTCGGACAACGTCTCACTGTGATATGCCACTGGATGCCCCTATTGAGTAAGAAATGCTTAATAGCATAATCATAGGCATCTATCTCGATCTCAAATGATTGTTGCAAGTCTAGTAATGTGAGCATTGGGGCAGAGTAGAGGCTATTTTTCAACTCTATGAATGCCTTCTATTGAGATTCAGACCAAAATAATTTTTCTTTCGCTCCTCTCTTGGTGACTTGACTCAAGGACCAAGTGATATGAGAGAATCCCAACACGACCCTATGGTAAAAATTGGCAGGACCTAGAAAGCTGTGAAGCTCTATTAGAGTGGTTGGGGCTAGCCAATCCCAAATGAATTGGATCTTGGATGGATCCATATGCACCCCCCACTCATCAATAATGTATTCCAAATATTTAACCTTGGTCATGCCAAAAGTGCACTTCTCCAAATTGGTACAAAACTTTAGTTTCCAGAGTCTTTGGAGGACTTGTTGGATGTGGTGGAGGTGATCTTCCCAAGTCTGGCTGAAGATCAGGATGTCATCCAAGTGAACCACCAAAAATGAGTTGGTGAATGGCCACAATATGTCGTCCATCAGCCTCATGAAGTTTGTGTGTGCATTCGTTAACCCAAAAGGCATGAATAGCCATTCGAAAAGGTCCTCTTTGGATTTGAAGGTAGTCTTCCACACATCAAAGGGTTTGATTGGTATCTGGTGATACCCGCACTTCAAGTCGATCTTTCTGAAATATTTTTCCCCCTTGAGTTGGTCCAGAATATCATCAATCTGTGGGATCAAGTACCTATTTGAGACAGTGATATTTTTCAGCACCCGATAGTCAATACAAAGTCTCTAAGTCCCATCCTTCTTCTGCACCAACATGATCGGGC
Source organism: Pinus albicaulis (assembly GCA_034641835.2). Lineage (NCBI taxonomy): Eukaryota > Viridiplantae > Streptophyta > Pinopsida > Pinales > Pinaceae > Pinus > Pinus albicaulis. The sequence continues at coordinate 163,167,460 of CM076581.1, forward strand.
TCCCACAGGGAAATCAACTCGGCCAGATGTGACCTTTTTGTAGCAGCTCCTGAATATGCCTTTTTATTTTGTCATTCTTCAGAATAGAGAAACGATAGATTGGTCCATTGGGAAGTGGTGCACCTCGGGTCAGATAAATGGGGTGCTTGACTTGATAGTGTAGAGGCACCTGTGTGGGTGAGGTGAAGATGTCCCTGTACTCCTCCATTACCTTGTCCATCTATTGTTGTCATGAAGAGGAGCCCTGTCTAGAGGTCTTGGCCACAATATTCTTCTTTCCCTAAGGGCGGATCATCAGGAAAACAAATTTCTTGATTTTTGAAATTAGCTTACTACATTGTTTTGTAGTAACCAAAGAGATGGTGACATGTAGTGCTACCTCTGTTATCCTATATAAATTATTTCCCAAAGTAAAAATAAAAGCATGAGGTCGAGACTCATACATAATATTTTTCTTCCACAAGTATGGTTGGCCTAATAATACATCACAAACATAAATAGGAGAAATGTCATATCATACCTCATCTGCGAAGGGCTTGATGTTGTAGAGAAGGCGGTACTGTTGGATGACATGGAGATCTCATCCTTAGTGAAGACACCCGATGGTGTAAGGTTTTGGGTATGCTGTGGTGGGCAAGCCCATCTTCTTGACAACCTCTAGTGAAATGAGGTTCTTTTGGCTCCTGCTGTCAGCAATGAACTACAAAAGGGAACCCTTTACCCACATCTAGGAATGGAAGAGGCACTCCCCCTCCTCTGGATCTTTCGGTTCCTCCTTCTGGATCTTCATGGTGGAAATGGTGGCATTAGAATCCGCATCAATAATATGCTTCCATTTTTCATTCCCCTTGTTGGGGTTTGAATTCGAGTCAGATCATGCATCTGATTCATAAGCCTTCATCTTGGCCACCAGTGACTGCTTGGCCCGAAAATCACATGTGTTGTGAGTGGAGCTATGATGGAACTCAAACCACTTTCCCGTGTCCTTCTTTGGATTTACAGTGTTGTTATTTTCTTATGGCTTTGTCAAGTTATCCTCGATCGCCCGGCTTTAGTTTTGTCCTTTTTTCTACGGTTTGGGGGCACCTTTCTCTTGCTTCTGATTCACATATCCAAAGTCTCACATCTTATGTTTTAACTTCTGATCAATATTGGCATATCTTATGTTGCACCAAGCGAGGATAAGTCAAGGAACTCCATTTCCTCCTGAATGTATCTGTGTAGTCAATTGGGGTACTTCAACACCAATTTTTTCTCTGAATATTTGATACCCAATTTTGTGTGCAGGGTATGGAACAAATTCGTTAGCTCATCCACATCTTGATCCCTTTGTTGCCGTAGCTTATTCCATTGTATGTACTTATCCGAATAGCTCCCCACAGGATAATATTGTTCCTTGATGGCATCTCAGAAAGAATTCCAAGTGGGTGTTGCCGAAAATAGAGAGGGTTCCCTCTCATCCTTTTGATCACAATAGGTTTCCCACTAGGCCTTGACATGGGGGGTGACTTTGAGGAGTGCAAAAGTAATATTTCCTAGTTGGGAAAATCATGAACTGAGAAATACCCTTCTAATAGATTCAACCATCTATCTACAATGTCTGCATCTATTTTTCCCTCAAATATGGGAATGCCAAAGTTTACTTGCACCTTAAAAGGATTTGAGCTTCCAGATTTCCTATTGAATGCAGGTGCGTCGTCGGTGGATAGTCGTTGAAGGATCTAGGAAAATTTATCCATAATCACGTTCCTTTGTTTTTCGAGGAACTCCTCAAGAAATATTTTTATAGGATCTCCTTATCCCTCGTCTTTATTTTTGACCCCCATCGGCAGCCACCGGGGATTGCAAGGCTGATCTTTCAAAGGTTTAACCAAATCGAGCTCTAACTCCTTATAACCCGACCTCATTAGGGACATGCAAAGAAGGATCGAGAAAGAGCAGACCGATATGATACCAATGATTCAGATGAATGCAGTAACACAATAAAATAAATAAATACACATAAACGCAGAGATGTAATAGAAATAAGACTTCATTTAATTAATATCAAATAGCTGAAATATGCTTACAGACAGAATGGAAATAAACTAGCTAGGGCATTTGTATCTTATCTCTAAGAAGATATGGGGCAACTACAAGCCTCTGAACTATGTTACAATGAGGCTCTAAGGCCTATTTTATTATTGAGAAACAATGGAAAACCATAAACATCCAAAAACCAAACCTTAGGAGATGAGACACCAAACTATGGGCCCCGTTGGGGTTAATTGGTACATCAATTTCTCGAGGTCGTAACTTTGGCATACGATCTTCGTTTGACACACACGATACCTTGTTAGAAATATCTATCCAAGGAATATAACTATTTATAATGAATTTCAAGTTGAATACTCACATTTCCTGATGATGATTTTCCAAAAAAATTCCGTGTAGGGCCTCAAAACGGATTTAGAAGTTCAGGACCTGAAAAATGTCCAAAAATAGTAAATTATGCTACGATTAAGGAAATTGAAAAATTGAAAAAAACAATGGTGGGGGTCCAAGTGGAATAGGTGGGTGGCCACCAATATCCACCTGGATCAGATGTTTTCCACATGGTTCTCGTATAGAACATAAGGTGGATGGATTCATCAACATAACTAATATTTTTCAATCTTTTCTTAGTCTAGATAAATTGTACAAGAGAACATCTAAATAAGTCATTATGAATACCTCCCTAGTTAAGAGGGGGTGTTGAATTCTTGTTGCTATAGTCAATATTCATATGAAGGAAAATCTTAAATATAATTTGAATCTCAAGTCCTCTTCAGTAGAGGGAAATCAATTTTTGAAATTTAAATTATTTGTCTCCTCCAGGTCAAGTCATCCCCAAATGTATAAGTTGACCCGGCCCAAGAGATACACCACTTAGGGGAATAATAGATCACTATAAATTATGACTCATCCTCCTCCATTTGAGACCAATTCAGATCATCATATAAGGTATAATAATAACAAACCAGAGGAAGATCAAAAGGATAAATTTGAGGAATAATTACAAGGATGATTTATGAGGTAGCAAGCCGAAATTTCTGAGGAAAGTGCAAGACACCGAAATTTCAGGAGGTTGAATTTGTCTCGAATTGACCAGGTTTGTTCTAGGTATGTTTGTGGTCAATCTGAATTTACTTTTAACAGTGAAATCAAATTGTCTCTCTTGTTTAATTGAAGAATTTATCTTAGAAAAGGTTGTTGGGTTTTTCCTTGGTTAGGGTTTTCCAATGGAAAATTTTGTGTCTCTTTTGTTTGGTTGTCTCTTCTGTCATTATTTTTCTATTGTTGAACATTTTCTTGTATAATTACTTGATGATAAATGTGGTATAAGATTAATTGGTTTAAGGATTATTGGAAACTAATTATCAGTTAAATCCATATGGAATAGGATGAGTGGCGTGGAATAAATCAGTTAATTCCTCTGGTCCAGTAAGTAAAGGTCCAATTATAAAAATAAGAGGCCAGGATGTGGCAAGGTCTTTGCTTATTTCAAAAATACTTATAGAAAATGACCAAACCAAAATATCTACTGAACTAACCTAAACAAAGTCTTCGTGAAAATGTAAAAATACACTCTATATTAAGCTCATAACAAAACCGTAAGGAAAGCTTTAAAATGCATGGTAAAAGGTTTTAGGATTAATTCGGGTGCATTTTGAATTTGTGCTTTATGCAATAGGAGTAAGCACGTAACAAGATGTTGTGGAAAAACAACAACCCCCATTTTTACATTATTATCTTCATAATAATAATGGGGACCTTGCATTTGGCCTTTTGAAAACTCCCTTCTTTATTGGAACTTTGGTGGCTTATGATCCCTTTAATATTTGGCTTTGGGAGTTTTGATTATTCAAGATGAAATCATGTTTTGATTTATCCTTCATTATGGTCATTATGATTGTCATTTTTCTTGCACCTTGCATTACGCATGGTGTTTTGAATATGGTTCATTAATTGAAACACTTTGCTCCGTGCATTCTTGTATAAAAGGAAAATTATCAATATAAACATTATGATATGCATATAGTGAATGTATATAAAAAAATAAAAGTTACAAATCAAAACAAAACATTTAAATTTAAATTAGTTGTAAATTATACATGGTGTTTTAATTTGTTAAAATATATATTTTCATATAAATGATATGTATATAATGAATGCATATAAAAAATAAAACATTTGTAAATAAAAGAAAAACATTTATATTTAAATTAATTGTAAATTATGCATGGTGTTTTAATTTTTAATTTGTTAAAACATATATTGTTATATAAAATAAATACATTGCAAATATTTTTATTATATATAATTCCAAATTGTATGAATGATAACATTGTAAAACTGGGAGGCTAGGATGGCGGTTTTTGTTTTACCAAACCCTAACATTCCTGCTAGACGGTGTTTTGCACAAACGAGTTTTGTGCAGGAGCGGTTTCTGTGCTATCGCGGTGTTAGTTTAAGACCTAAGGCCTTTTTTATCGATGGGGTTTGAATGGGATCACGTGGACGTTGAATCGGTGCCGGAAGACCTGCTAACTTGCTGGGGGCACAAGGTTTTAGAAAAAAACCTAGATCTATACTTTCCGGTCATTGCAGAGACAAAGCCAAGGTCTAAAGGTTCGAGAAGTGCTCAGGGCTTAACTAACGGGACTGCGTTGTTGGAGGAAAGCTTGCAGAGAACCTTCAATTGTGTGTGGAAGGCCCTAGGCACAAAAGGATCTGTTTCTCTTGAGGCTTCTTGGGAGCATTTCGGTGGCGATCCTCATCAGTCAAACCAGAAAACCTCTCAAAACCCTTCGCTGCTAGGTATTTCCTCATTTCTAGTTTTTACAGGGGGATTAGAAGATATTGTTGCCTGGGTCTAAAATATTTTTTCGAAGAGAGTCATAGATGTCAGGAGTTAGATAGAGGAAGACCTAGTGAAGACTCATTTTTTCAAAGGAACCTTATTCCGTGCCAGGGTTTTAGTTTTCTTGAAAACTTCCTTCTCTGAAAAGGAAGCGAAGTGGAAAGCACGTGACCGATGTTGGAAGAGGGTTAAAATCAAAATTATCTGGGGTTAAATCAGTCAGACAGAAGACAAGAGGGGGTTCTCCCTTCCTCGCGAGTAGGGGGATGAGAAGGAAGGTTTTAAAATAATCTCAAAGGAGTAATTCGGGTGGAGGAGCTTGGCCTTGAAGCAAGGCAGGAAGTAGTGGGTGACTTGGACCAGGAAGGTACTCATCCAGTTGAAGGAAGGCGACCAGGGTCGCCTTTTGTTACACAGCAATTTGTCACCGTCCCTACAATTCTCCATCCCGCACAATTGGAGGGCTTATTCCGTGACCCGTGAGCAGTGACATAACTTGAAAACACTTTCATGGCATTCCCCTAAACATGTACTATCATTTCCCTGAAGAAAACTCCTTGTGAAAAACCCCAAAAACACCCCTTTTTGCATTGGCGTGGGTATCCAGTTCATTACCCGCGCCAATGGGGGAAATCCTTCAAAGAGGGCGCGCCAATTGGTGCTTTGTCCCAGAGTCGCACTCGCGCCAGTCATTTTAAGGAGTGTTTTTAAAAAATAAATGGCGGAAGTTTCGTCCTAACTGATCCAGGAACTGGTATCTAATTTGAGTTGGGAGGTTTTGCTTCGGATCTCCATGTAGAGGAAGCGGTTTTCCACCTCTCATGGAAGCTTCCTTGAGGATAGGGCCAATCCCATGATTATAGGGATCCCAACTCCCCTTCCTCCATCTATAAAAGCTTTCTCATCTCATTTGCAAGCTAGTCTCTAAGTTCCCAAGAGCCTAATGCTGCAAGAGCTTTGATCCATTCCCTTAAGGCCAAATCCAAGCAAGGGGATCATTGTTGAGACATCCGAAGAGAGAGGTTTGTCCCATCCCTGACACGCTTTATCGAGACGCGTTCTGCTGACGACCCTCCGAAGGAGAATTCAGTGTCAGAGCTATGGTTGTATTCTTCTTTTGATTAATTAATGATAAGCGACTATTGGTTATGGTTCCACTCTTGTTCTTGATAATGATCATGAGTTATGTCTTCTCTAACTGACATATAGTTGTATGCACTGGATTTTACGCTTGCGTTTGTTTTGTTTCTTGCGTGTGTAGGTGTCCGATCACGGAGATCGTGAGGATTGTGATTTGCCAGAGCTAAGGAACGAGAGTGCTACCTTCTCTACAAGCGATAGCGTTGGATTCCAGGTAAGCCTTCATCGCTAGTTGGTTTATCTGCAATTAGGAACTTGCACTATAGCGTGAACGATTGTTGCTAGACCCGGTCTGGGCTAGTAGGGATCGCCTCTGTCCGCAGAGGGGATTTACCTCCACAACAAATTTTCAAATCCGCTGGGGATCGTTGGCTTGTTGTTGTTCTGCTTTGTAAGCTACAGACGGAGCCTGAAGTTAGCCACATAGCCTTCGAAAAGCTTTTGCTCTGCATTAGCGAAGTAGATCAACGTTGCTTCAGTCCATCTTCGGTTTAGTTTATGAATTGAACGCTTGGAGTGTTGTCTTGTCTTTTCGGTTGATTCTTGACCTTGCTTGCTTAGTTAGCTCTTTGGGTTTGTTTTTCTGTTTGCTTGGCTTTTGTTTGGCCTTGTCATCACTGGTCTGTGTCTGGACTGCTCTTTTTTAGTTTTTCCAATAGTTAACTCAACTGGCGCGCTTTTCAGCTTGACAGTCATGCCCATTGGCGCAGGTTTCTTGTGTATCACCCGCGCCAATTCCATTCTGGCGCTAATTTCAGTCTCACAGTAGCGCCAATCGTGTGAGGTATTAGGGTTTTCTGTGTTTTGAGCCTTCTGAGACTGATCGGTGACTTTGGCCTTGTTTTTTTGCTTGTTTGAGTGTTCTGGAGCCTTGTTTGGCTGGCTGTGACCTTCGTCCTTTGGTTGTTTGCCCATTTCCATTGATTTCACTTTCTAGCCCTAGGGCATCTAGGTCCTCTTGTGTGTCGAGCCTCCCTTGGGAGTTTTGGGTTTCTATCGGTTCAATCGACCTTGTGATTGCTTCTTTACATTCGTTTAGCGATTGATTATCACTTTATTGCGTTATTTGAGTGTTTGTTCTCTTCTTCATTCAGATTTCGCTTTGCCTCGTTTGGGCCTAGATTACATGGTCCATTTGAGTCTTTGGGATTCTTTTGGTTTTGAGGGACTTTTTTGTCAATTTGAGGTCTGATTGCGTGTTTTTCATTGAGTGATTTGCTCATTTTTGCTCTCTTACTATCGCATCTCAAATTTCTCTTCATTAGTTTTCATTTTGTTTAGTGCTTATTGCTATTAAACATTGAAAATATTAAAAAAATCTCTTTGCTTTTGATTAGTTAGTGCAAATTAAAATATTTTCGGTGTTATTAGTGACTAGTGACTTTGAGAGAAAAGTTTTTGGTTTACATTAGCTGCATTAGAGGCTTTGTTGGTTGTTTTCTGATCATTTTGTTTGTGTGAAAATCTCTCAACTCTCTCATAATTAGCTTTCATCGAATGAAATGATATGTTGTGGCATATAGTGTGCATTTAGGAGATTTTGTGACCTCACACTCACTAGGGCCTGAAAACCGAAACGTAATTGAAGATAAACATTAAAATTTACTCAATTTACACTAAGGCAGCATTGAAACATTAACGCAACATTTAGTAGTCTAGGCTAGAGACGTGTTCCGGCGTCTTTAAACCTAGCAGTTGTCGTTCGCCTCTTGGCTTTAGACAACACTAGTACGGACTTGTGCTCCCTGTACCGTCGAGTATATAAAGGGAGACCCCACTAGGTTTCTATCCTTTATCCATAGGAAGCCGACTCTGCCGCCCTATATCCGTGATACACCGGACACAGCATTCGGGGAGATTGCCTGCACGTACGTTAAGTCCTTGGTTGATTTCTCTTTCATTTTTGAAACCAAGGTGTATATTGCAGTTCACGGTTATTTGGTACACCCTTTGCCTAGTATTCCTGAGTAGCCATTTGATCTTTTCTGACTCTTTAAATTTGAAAGGATCACCAACCGCTTGTCCTTTTAGGCTTGTTTCAAAACTGAAAGAGATAGAGTCACCTTTCTTCCATTTCTCGACTCTTCAAACATGAAACGGTGAAGTTTCTAAGTTTCAATGTGGTATAATTAATCACCCGCGATCACACACCCTGTTAGATTTTGTTTGTTGGCCATTTGATTGTGTGTCTTGACTCTTTTTCAACCTGTGTGTGTTGTGCTTGATCTTTTGTCATTGTTGTCACAGTGGCGGAACCTCCTGTTTCGTCTACTGGTAGTCCATATACAGACGATTCATCAGAGGATTCTCAGTCCTCTGCTGAACCTCAGCAGCCCATCATTTCCAAGTTTCCCGATGGGGGACCAGTTCTGTCTGAGTAGCCCTTTGGAGGACCAGTTGAGTTCAATTGGCCCTTTTCCGACCCTTGGTTTCGATTGGGAGTAGGAGAAGATTTGCCTCCTCTTACATCAGGTTCGCCTTTTATAGCTTCTGTTATTCCTCCTAGTCCTTGCCGTCTATTACGAGATCTAGCGGCAGGCTCAAGCATGAGTGAAACTAGCGAGGAAATCCCCACGTCCGGTGAAGATTACCAGTTATTTCCTCGGAGATTATTTCCAGGAGACAACCCTGAACCATCTTTTATGTCATCCCTTGGTCCCTCATTACCCGCCGGGTATAGATCCTTGGGTCAGATCATTGCCGCCGCTACCTCTATGGGGGTATCAGCTCCTTCTATGAGGCTGGTTGTTCCTTCATTGGGGATGTCTCCACGGACGCCCGTTACATCATCCCCTCAGGTTACTTCTGTACCCTCCATGCCCACTATTTGTGTGGCCGCATCTGCACCCGCCGTTACTACCCAGTCCGTAAGGACCACATCCCTTCCCGAAGATATCTACATAGCATCTGCTATGCCGGAGAACATCTCTCCAGAAGAGTATCGATTGTCTCTGCAATAGTCGAACCCCGAGGTCGAACAGTCCTCTCAAGATCCCAACCGCTCGTACTTTTCTCATTATGCACAGGATGGTACACCCGTGTACGTTTTTCCATATCAGTACGATGAGCATGGTAACCCTTTACGTTTACCTGCTCCTGAGACTCAACTTCATGCTTAGGGTTTACCTTATATCCAGGCTGGACAACCTTTTAACCTGCAAGGACAACCTTTTTAAGGCCAACCTTTTCAAGGCCAACCTTTAGGCCAGCCTGGCTATCCTTATGACCCGCAGGGACAGCCCATACAAGGCTACCCTCCGGGCCAGCAAGGGCCATTATACGGTCTGCAAGGACAGTATTACAACCCTTCCGGTCAACTCATGCAACCTCTCCCTGGAGTCCCAACTGGGCAACCTCAAGGACTCACAGGTCAACCGGGGTACCAAACTGGGCCAGTATACGGTCCTGGGGGGCAATTCCAACCTTCTCAACCTTTGCAACCGCAGTATCCTCTTGGTCCCAACGTTGCACATCAGCTAGGACCATCTTATGGTCTTGCTGCAGATCAAACCGGTTATCAGAAATTACCCGGCTCCATTTCGCTACCAGGCCAACCAGCCCATCCGGCACAACCTGGTATCCCGCCACTAGGCCAACCGGCCAATCTGGCACAACCTGGTGTCCCTCCGCCAGGCCAGCCGGTCCATCCGACACAACCTGGTGCTGCTCAACAGCCAGGAAAACCTGCAAAACCGGCATAACCTGTTTATCCGGGTCAACCTGTTTATCCAGGGCAGCCCGCTCAGCCAGGTCAGCCTGTTCAGCCAGGCCAGCCTGCACATCCCGTCAACCCTTCCCAACAGCCGACTTATTCAATGCCGCAACCAAATCAACCGCCGCGCCTTAATTATCAGGCTTAGCAGGGTCCCACCTATCAGCAGCCCACTCGACCCCAAGGTGGTTACTATTCTCATGGTCAATATCGACCGAATTATAGCCAGCCCTAAGGTTCTAACTATTACTCTCAGCAACCCGGCTACACTTATACTCAGCAGCCAAATCCAAATGTTGCTTACACAGGGCCAACTTACAATTAGGGTCCATACTCTGGTTATCAAGCCCCGTACGCTGGTTACCAGCAACCGAATCAGGCTGGATATATGACCTATACCCCCTACAGTCATAATCCTACGGGACAGAACCCCTGGGGGCAAGGTTATTCTCAACCAGCGTGGAGTACAGGTACTGGTCCTTATCCAGGGCCAGGTATGCCTTCCAATCCGCCATTGTCGTTTCTGGCTACCTTGGAATTACCGGATGTTTCGAAATTAACGAATGATCCAATTCTGCACAATCCTTATTGGCCTCCGGTTCCTACCAAGGTGCCCGGTGATTGCCCCAAGTTTGAGGGTAAAGCTGGAGAGGACCCCCAAGCTCATGTGATGACTTACCATCTTTGGTGTTTGTCCAACTCTTGGGTGGATGATTCAATCCGTCTGCGCCTCTTCCAACGCACTTTGACTGGCGCTGCTGCTAAGTGGTATATCGAATTATCCCGTGGCATCTTTCAAGATTTCAATACATTAGCCATGGCTTTTCTGACTCACTTTCAGTTACCGGTTCGCTACGAAGTCGGGACGCACCTCCTGACTTCTTTGAAGCAGGACAAAGCCACCCACATTTCTGATCACATTCATGAGTGGCGACGTCATCGTAGACTGATCAAGTTTCATATACCTGATCAGATACTAACTCATTGGTTCACCACCTCCTTCGTTAACAAAATCGCTCAAGATATTGCTATGGGAGTGTGTGTGACGGAAGAACAAGCCATAGCGCGTGCCCAATATCTGGATCTAGTATACTCTCAGTCCAGCACGCTTTATGATATTTTTCCTGATGCTCCATTGTCTGGAACCTCTAAAGCTCCACCTACCCCGCCGGTGGATGGTGTTATTAGTTTCATGTCTCAGAATTCAAAGAAATCTTCGAATGGGAAGTAGAAGTCCAACTCATCCTATAATTCTGCTCCTCCCGCTCCTCCCGATTCTGGCAAAACTGTGGAGGTTAATGCCGTTCAGACCAATTCTATGGAGAAAGCCTCCAAAGGGAAAAAGAAGGGCAAAGGTAAATCCAAATTCGACGCCCCAAAGCCAGAGTCCAAACCTTGTACCGAGGACGGTTCCCAACGCAACCGAAGTACCCCTGCCTCATTTGTGAAGGAGATCATTATACAAAAGATTGTCCACGACGATCTGAAGTTAGTCAACTTCTAAAAGGCTCCAAAGGGACTTCGGCAGTTCTTAAAGAACCGTTCCCGTCTCAACAGACCCAGATGGTTGAACAACCTTCACCATCTGCACCATTTGGGTCTCAGGTCTTTATGATGAATGGTGCTGCACCTATCTCTATTCCTACACGTTCGAAGGACTACAACGAATCGCGTCATGCACCCGGGAAGGCAGTGGTGGATGGTCCACCTCCCCCACCTGTCTCTGGTTCGTTGGAGATTGAGAAGCCTACTGCCAAACCTGTTGTGAGGCCACCTTCTAAAGGTGTTCTAAGAATATCTTCTTACAATCTGAATGCCCATGCCGCTCAACACTACAGTATCATTGAGGATCTGGTACAGGCGCCTTCTACCATGTCTGCATTGGAAGTTCTTCAAAGTTTCCCGTCACAACGGAAAGCTTTGTTGTCTGTAATCGGTGGGATTGATCCCACTAATTCTAATATTCTCACCTTCGACTTAGAGAACTTTACCCCCCGACTTCCACATCAGATCGCTCTTGTTATTCAAGTCGGGATCAACGGTCTAAACATCCATAGGGCCGTTGTGGATGAAGGTGCTTCTACCTGTGTCATGTCATCCTCTTGCTGGAAGGCCATTGGCTCTCCGACCCTTTCATCATCTCCTAATGCCCTAGAGGCATTTGATGGTCGGGAATCAAAACCCTTGGGTGTTCTTGAGATTTTAGCGATTACCTTACAGGGTAAGACAGTCAAAGTATAAGTAGAAGTAGTTGACGCCAAGCTTAACTACAATATACTTCTCGGTCGTAGTTGGACTCACGCCATGTTATGCGTGCCGTCCACCCTCTTTCGACTTATTAAGTTCCCTCACGAGGGCAAAATCATTACTGTGGATCAGTTGTCTTTTTTCACCTCCACCTTCGAGAACAACGTTCCGTACATGGATCAGATCTCAAATCCCCCTAATAGTGTAGGACCCGGTCTCTTCAAGGACCCCGTCCTCATGGGTATTTTTCCCGCACCACCACCGCACACCGCTCAAGTTAATATGATCTCTAGGTCTAACGACCCATGGCTCATCCCTACGCCTGAGTAGGTGGCTGAGTTTGGAGAATCAATGCCCTTAACTCTGGTAGAGATTAACTACTGTGAAATCATCGAAGCATCTGGTCCTCCCCCTCCTCAGCATGCTCCTTTGAGCATGGCTTTAGACATCTATTCTCAATCCCCTTGGCTCGGTGAGGCCGACTCGCCTGATCCTCTCAAAGAGATTTTCCCTTCTAATGAAGCCATTGTCGAAACAATGTCTCTTGAGGAGCTGCCTTGGAGCGATGGACATCATCGTTCCTCATTCATGCCTAGCTTGGGGGCAATGTTAGATTGTCTAGAGCATTTTGCATCTCAGGTTCCCACTCCACCTCTCCATACGCCCATATTCACACATGAGGTGCTTTTATAGGGAAACCTGAGCAACATCACTCAAACCATTCCAATCGACATCTCCGTTAAACCGGGGATAGTTGAGAACGTACACGTGGGAGTGACTTGTTCTCCTGATGAGATACGAGTTTATACTGACCTTTTTCGAGAATTCAGAGACGTGTTCGCCTGGTCCTATGAGGAAATGCCCGGGATTGATCCCAGCATAGTAGTGCATGAGATTCCTACCTATCCTGGTGCGAAACCCGTGTTCCAACGCCTGCGCCTGGTGCATCCTCGCAAATCCGCTGCCATTAAAGAAAAAGTTGAAAAACTTCTAAACGCGGGCTTCATTTACCCCATTCCACTCACAGAATGGATCTCCAACATTGTCCCTGTAGATAAGAAATAGGGCACCATTAGAGTTTGTGTTGATTACCGAGATATTAATCGGGCCTATCCAAAGGACAATTACCCCACTCCTTTCATAGATCAAATCATTGACAAATGTGCTGGGAGTGAGATTTATTCCTTGAAGGATGGCTTTTCTGGGTATAATCAGATAAATATTCTACCCGCTGATCAACACAAGACTGCATTCATCTATCTGTGGGGTACTTTCGCTTATAAAAATCTCCCATTCGGCTTGAAGAACGCTCGAGCTACTTTCCAGTGTGCTATGTCTTACGCGTTCCATGACATACGCCATATCATTCAGCCTTATCTGGACGATTTTCCAGCTCATTCAGCTCGGCGAGAGGACCACCCAGAACACCTCCGCCAGATTTTCCTTCGCTGCCGACGTTATAATATCCGGCTCAATCATCATAAATGCGTCTTTTGCGTGGATTATGGCCGTCTTTTTGGGTTCATAGTCTCCAAGGACGGGATTCGCCTCAACGCCCTAAAGGTTGAGGCCATTGTCAATCTCCCATCACCCTCTTCGTTATATCAATTGCAGAGTCTACAGGGAAAAGATAACTTCCTACGACGCTTTATACCGAACTACGCGGAAGTGGCCAAAGGATTCACACATATTTTAAAGAAGAACGTTCCCTTTCATTGGGACGACATTGCTCAACAATCCTTTGAGAAGCTGAATACATTACTGGTTAATGCTCCATTGCTTCGGCCTCCAAACTATCACCGTGATTTCACTCTATACTTGGTCGCCGCCTTTAGCACCATAGCTATGGTTCTGGTACAGGATGACGACGATGGCAATGCACACATTGTTTACTATCTATCGTGAAATATTCTTGACAGAGAAACGTTGTACGCTCACGTCGAGAAGCTAGCTTTAGCAGCTGGACAAGCTGTGCAACGTTTCCGCCACTACATCCTGTTGCGTACCGTAACCGTGGCTTCGGATTGCAACCCCATGACATATATTCTTTCTCGACAATTAATAGGGGGAAAATACTCCAAATGGATCGTTATCCTTCAGGATTTCGACCTAGAGTTCACTACTACTAAGTCGACCAAATCACTGGTTTTCGCGGATCTTATTTACTCCCTCCCGATAGACTCCCCCCCATCTCATTCGGAAGAACATATACTAGACGAAACCATCTTCCTTATCAGCACCCATGACCCATGGTATGGCGATATTATAGTGTATCTTCAGACGTCATCCTTTCACTCTGAGTTGACCAAAGATGCCCGACGTCGGATTCGGCATCAGTCTCAGCCCTACCATATTGTAGGAGATACATTATACCGGGTTGGAGTAGATTCGGTGCTCCGTCAGTGTCTGACTTTGGAAGAGGCCGAACAAGTCTTAAATGACTGTCACAGTGGCGCCTGTGGCGGTCACATGTTTGGATATGCCACCGCCCAGAATATTCTGCGTGCGGGTTACTTCTGGCCGTCAATCTTCAAAGACTGTATTGTTGCAGTCCGCAAATGTCACGCGTGCCAGGTTTTTCAGCGCAAGATGCGCGCGGCACCCCTCCCTCTGCATCCTATCATTACTGTCGGCCCTTTCGCAAAATGGGGCGTAGATTTTATGACGTGTAACCCTCATTCGGCCGGGGGGCATGCATATATAATCGTCACTGTCGACTACTTTACTAAGTGGGCCGAAGTGATGCCTACACTAGCCGCCGATGGTAAGACAACTGCCCAATTTATCTTCAACCATATCATTGCACATTTCAGGGTCCCTCAGGCCATTGTTACCGATCACGGTACTCACTTTCGAGATTACATGATGGCCGAGCTGACATCAAGGTTGGGCTTACGACACGATAGCTCAATGCCATATTACCCTCAGGAAAATGGCCAGGTTGAGGCTGTGAAAAAGGTTTTGGTCACAATGCTTCAACGAACAGTTGGAATTCATAAGTCCAATTGGCACCTCCAATTGTTCTCAGCTCTATGGGCATACCGGACGTCAGCAAAGAGTGCAACAAGATTCACACCATTCCAATTGGTGTATGGTCTGGAAGCGACTCTTCCGGTTGAGTGTGAAATTCCTTCCTTAAAGCTAGTTGTGGAACTTTTGCCCGATACTTCTCCTGAAGAAGAACGTCTCTTGTATTTGGAACGGTTGGATGAAACCCGCCGCTTGGCTGCTTTAGTCCTTGAAGCACATAAAAAGCGGGTCAAAGCACACTTTGATCAGTCTATCTCTCCACGTTCCTTTGTTGAAGGGGACCTTGTCCTCCTGTATGACCAAGTGCACGATAAGCTCGGGGCAGGAAAGATCCAACCCATGTGGCATGGGCCCTATATAGTAAAACGAGTATTGAAGAATGGGGCTTATGAGCTCATTGATTATGAAGGAGTTCCACTGGCGTAGCCTAGAAATGGGCTGTACCTTAAGAAATACTACACTTGAAGTTATTTTTAGTGTGGTGTGTGTACATAGGTGTGTATATTCATTTGTGTGCATGTGTGGTGTGGTGTGCGATGTAAGCGTCTTTCTGCTGATCGGGTCTTCCTGATTGTGCAGATGTCCATTACTCCGTTTGTGGGTTTCGCGGATGGTGCCTCCCGCAATACCAGGAATTTGTCTTCGGCAGCCTGGGTAATCTATGATCCTGCTGGTGAGTTGGTTAACCTGCAAGGTGTGTGTCTGGGTCCTGCTACAAATAATATCGCGGAATATAGTGCTATATTGGAATTATTAACCGAGGCTGTGGACCTCGGCATTCGTGAATTACTTGTGTATCTAGACTCACAACTTGTAGTATTACAACTTAATGGGCATTATTCAGTAAGAAATCCATCCATTTTACGTCTGTATTTGCATATTCGTCTGCTGGAAAGAAATTTTGACTATATTACATATCAGCACATACCCAGAGATATGAATACATTAACAGATGCAGTAGCTAATTTGGTTTTAGATAGACATTTGCGCAATTTATAAAACATCATCACATGTGAGAAGATCCATCTAGAAATAGGTATGTATATATATATATATATGTGTCGAAGTGTTTACATAGTGTGCATCACATAAAATCAAAATATACATGTTCATCTTAATACATCTGGAGACGACATGTCTCTCAAAAAATATGCATGAAAGAAGCCCTAGGTGTCTAATCTACATGGTGCTCGTGGTAACATGCTACCGTGCGCACTAAGCGTCTCAGTAGTTGGTGGAGGTGACTGGGCACCCCCACAGTGTGTCACTGGTATGCTAGCGGAACATCTGCTAGCCGTGCATAGTCCGGGATCCCCCGTGAAATTCCCTCCAGGTTTTGAATCAGTTCACCTCCCTCGCCACCCTCGGCCTTAGGGTCATGATCAGCATGGGTTCTCCGCGCAATGGGCGACATGCCCGCGGGTCTCTCTAGGCCGACATTTGCATACGCATAAAAACTGTTATTAGAACAGACATGTATTACCAAAAAAAATCATAAAACATAAAAATCAAAAAGAGAGGTCATACCCAACTCTTCATCCCAGTCATCCCCCTCTGGGTGCGGAAGGTCTGGGTCTTCGGTGAAATCGGTCCCGGCATAGGGCCAATCCTCGACCATGATCAGCTACCGCCGTAACCATCCAAAAAAATCTGGCCTCCAGGACATCTGTTGGTCTCCTCCTGATCTGGGCATAAGTGCTACCCAGCGAGCCATCCTTGGCTCTCTTGGTATCGGCTCAGCAACTATGGCCCCTTGGCCCTGAAAGATTGGTAATCGCTCCAGGATGAACGATACCAAAATGGAACCGTAGCCGAAATGTTTCAGCTTGGCTTGCTTGCAATTTGTAAGTTGCCTCTTGATATTGGTTGTCACCGTTGTAGCCCAATAAAATAATGTAGGATTCATACACTCAAAGGCTAATAGGAGTTGGGCCTTGGTGGCCTCGTGTGGAGCTTGCGATCATGCAACTCATGTGATGGTGTGTAGCACTACTCTCAGTGCTAGATCCTCGATAGTGTGGATATCAACCTTCCCGCTTCCTGATCCGGTCCGTGCCCTTGGGCACACCCTCGCCATTACCTGCTCCATCTTTTCACCAGATGGTCTGCTGCCTGTCAAGATGGGCACTGGACCTTTGCGCGATAGTCCGGTTATGAAGTATACATCAGAAACCTCCAGTTCCAGCACTTGGTCCCGAAGTTTGAACACTCCTTCATTTTTGTCCCAAATACTCACCAAGTACTGTAGGAGCTCAGGTTGAGCTCGTAAGCAGGGTGTCAAGAAGAAATTCTTGAGTCCACAGTTCTTAAGTGCATTCATACAGGCCTCATTCTCCATGGCCAGTTCATCCTCTTCCCCATGCTCCCTTCCCTTCCATTCGATGACCATTGTGTTTGGTTTCCTACATCAAAATAATCAAAAACCCTTGATTATACCTCTGTTACATGGAAAAATCCATTGGATTGTTCTCTGTTTGGAAATTTAAAACAGAAAAACCGCGTTGCACTATTGGCGCGACCCCTTTGTATGCAAAAGGCCATTGGCGCGGGTCCGTGCCCGATACTCGCGCCAATGGGCGGAGCCCTAAAATTTAAAAAAAATCTTCCACAGAAGCCCAATCCGCAATGGAAATCTCTATAAAATGGATCAAAATGGAGTTCAGGGAAGCGCCTCTTACCTGGGAAAAACGAGGATCTGAATGGTAGCCCGGATCAGTCGTATTCGTCGTCAGAAGTTTGCACACAAATGGACCACTGTTGCTCTCCAATGAGGTAAATAGTAAAAGTAATTTTGTTTTTACCATTTGAGACTTATTAATAACTTTTTGAAATCTAAATAGGTTTCAAAAGTCATTTTTTATTAATATTTTAATATATTTTGTCGAAAATGGGTTTTACACTTGCCTTTCTGTTCAGCAACAGGTCTTTATGCGGCCTAAACGGTGACACGAGTTGTATTTTATACTTTTTCGGACTCGGTAAATACACGAAAAAGTCATTTTGTAGTCATCTTTCAGCTCTTTTCTGACTCTCTAAACATGAAAAGATTGCCGAGTTCCTTGTCATTTTGATCTCGTTAAAGTGGACACGAAACGACATCTACCCAGTATACATTTACCCCTTTTTCGGGCTGGGATAGATTATTTACGAAAAAGGAATACCCTAGCCTATCACGACTAGGAGGTTTTCTCAGACACAGTTTTCTACCTTTTCAGATCTGAGGAACTATTTACGAAAAGGGACCTTTGGAGTTTTCTTTTCCGCTGTCTTTGCAAACTCTCTATATATGAAAAGACGTCAAGTTCTTCCTTTTTCAGACTCGTTAAACCCTGATGACATCGGATTCAGTTGCAATGACGTTATTCGAGTCGCTCCTTCCTAGGGCTCGTTAAATGTACTAGGATGGATTCGTCCGAAGGACGAACTTATATTAACAAGCATATGCTATCCCCTTCAAGCTTGTTATAAAAAATAATTGGGGTACTCGCCAGAAATGGTGGGGAAAAATGGAACCAGAATCATTGTCGTGTCGGCAGTATGTCGCTCTTGAACATGACACTTGTCTGCATTCGTGTCGGGTTGGGGACATCTCATCTCGTTTTCCACTTGCCTCCGTGGGTTTGGGTAATCCTTTTGACCTCTCATCTGCTCTTTGCCTCGTCGCCATGACCTTTGATCCGTTGATGTCAAGTGCTTCCAAACTCACTGTCGTGCCATTTATATGTTCAAGAGAAGTTGACCTCTGCAAGTTTTCAACCTTCCTCTGATTCTCATCTGATCGTGATTCACAAAAACATTATGTTCCTTTGTCTCGCGTCGATGATGTGGGAAACACTATGGCCCACCTTCGATCAAGGTCACTTCCTGTCGACTTCAGCTCATTATACAGGAAGCTGATCTAGAGACTCCCTTCTAGTACCTTGGAGCCTGCATGCCTCAATGGCAGGTTCTTCGCATTCGACGTGAGGTTTTAATCATTGGCCTCTGATCGAGTGATTTTGCAGGTGTTCGATGTCAGCTCATTCTTCACATGCCATAGATTGTACCTGTAGTACCTTGAGGACCATCGGCATTAATGGTGGTACCTCTCGCGTCTGTTAACAACTTTCATCATTGGCTGGTAATCAGGCGATGTTCTTGCATGCTCGACTTCAGCTCACATATTCGCATGCTTGAACTTGTACTTTGTTCGGGTTGAGATGGAGCGCAAGACCCTGGATTCCTGTTTGTTACGATCCAGGCTACGATTTTGTTGATTATTATGATTAGTTACATGACTCATTGATTGGATGGCTGCGACCATACCCGAGTCTATTTACCGATCCTCATTGGATGGCTGCGTCCATGCCTCGGATCTAGATTATTACATACTCTATTATGGATGGCTGCGCCCATACCACGTATATATCATGTATTTGAGATATCAATTGCATTTCTCTATGCAGGTTTTCCGACGGTGGTGTTTTCAGTTGGACACGTTCTCGTAAAGAAATTCACCCCTCTCTCTCTCTCTCGAGCCTCATGCTTTAGGGGGCATCTGTTACACAGCAATTTGTCACTGTCCCTACAATTCCCCATCCCGTACAATTGGAGGGCTTATTTCGTGACCTGTGAGCAGTGACATAACTTGAAAACACTTTCATGGCATTCCCCTAAACATGTACTATCATTTCCCTGAAGACAACTCCTTGTGAAAAACCCCAAAAACACCCCTTTTTCCATCGGCGTGGGTATCCAGTTCATTACCCGCACCAATGGGGGGAATCCTTCAAAGAGGGCGCACCAATTGGCGCTCTGTCCCAGAGTCGCACTCGCGCCAATCATTTTAAGGAGTGTTTTTTAAAAATAAATGGCGGAAGTTTCGTCCTAACTGATCCAGGAACTGGTATCTAATTTGAGTTGGGAGGTTTGGCTCCGGATCTCCATGTAGAGGAAGTGGTTTTCCACCTCTCATGGAAGCTTCCTTGAGGATAGTGCCAATCCCATGATTATAGGGATCCCAACTCCCCTTCCTCCATCTATAAAATATTTCTCATCTCATTTGCAAGCTAGTCTCCAAGTTCCCAAGAGCCTAATGCTGCAAGAGCTTTGATCCATTCCCTTAAGGCCAAATCCAAGAAAGGGGATCATTTTCGAGACATTCGAAGAGAGAGGTTTGTCCCATCCCTAACAGGCTTTATTGAGACGCGTTCTGCTGACGACCCTTCGAAGGAGAATTCAGCATCAGAGCTATGGTTGTATTCTTCTTTTGATTAATTAATGATAAGCGACTATTGGTTATGGTTCCACTCTTGTTCTTGATAATGATCATGAGTTATGTCTTCTCTAACTGACATATAGTTGTATGCACTGGATTTTACGCTTGCGTTTGTTTTGTTTCTTGCGTGTGTAGGTGTCCGATCACGGAGATCATGAGGATTGTGATCTGCCAGAGTTAAGGAATGGGAGTGCTACCTTCTCTACAAGCGACAGCGTTGGATTCCAGGTAAGCCTTCATCGCTAGTTGGTTTATCTACAATTAGGAACCTACACTATAGCGTGAACGATTGTTGCTAGACCCGGTCTGGGCTAGTAGGGATCGCCTCTGTCCGCAGAGGGGATTTACCTCCACAACACCTTTACTAGGAGTTCCAGATGCCCTCGAAAGGCCTGTGGAAGGTGAGGAAGGAGGAAGATGTGGGACTGCAGGAACGAAAAGGAAAAAGAACAAGCTAATTAGGAGGAAAGATGAGCGCCCTTGCTGTGTTTTTGGAGTAGACATCTGCATCGATGAAGTCATGGAAGCAACATAGACCATACTCGTAGGCAGAGTCAGAGGAAGAAAATTCTCGGCTAATTACATCACAGAATGGACTAATTCAGAATGGTTGTATGCACTAGGAAAGCAATTGAAATCCAAACTCTTGCTCGGGGTTGGTTTAGCCTCAAATTTGAGAAGAAAGGACTGGGTGCTTGAGAGGAAATAGTGCTTTGGGAAGAGGCCTGTCTTGTTCAGAAGATGGACACTGGTCTTCGATGCTCAAAGAGAGAAAATGGAAGAGTCCCCCATCTAGGTAAAGCTCCCTAGTCTCCCATTTCCTTTCTGGATGGACTCAACCTTCCGCTCAATTGGGAATACCCTAGGACAATTCTTAGAAGTATACCTGTCCTTCAAGAAAACCAGGGACCTAAGTGCAGCCAGAATCCTAGTAAATTTAAATCCCAAAGAAGGGCTTGCAGATGAAATGTGTTTGAAGTAAAAGGATTTTGAATTTAATCAGACATTGTATTATGAAAACTTACCATTTCGTTGTCATAGGTGCCACAAGTATGGTAACCTTGTGAAGGATTGTCCCCTCGGGAATTTCAGAAGAAGAAAACAGAAAAAGAGCATTCGGGAGTCCATTCCATTTGCAGGCACAGAAGAGAACAGGGATTTGAAAGAGGATTTGATGGAAGGGGTAGAGGGTCCGGGTGCAACTATGAAAGAACCCGTGCTTTTGGATCACATGAAAAATCAACAAAATAAACCAGCAAAGGATCAAGATCACGAGATTCCCCCTACACAGGATCTTCCTTCCGAAGCTGGATCAACAGGAACTTCCTTGGAGGGTATGCCTCTAGTCTCTTCTCCCTTCTTTCACATCCTTTTTCACATAGGTTTTTGATTTATCTAATCCTAGTCCCTCCAGGCTTACTCAAATGGAATATATGCAAATGCATGAATTCATTGAGTCTCTTGATAGTATCATTACTTCTATCTCGTCATCCACCATGGTCCCCCTCTCTGAAGTTGAGACTGATCTCACTCCTTCCCAGCTTGGTATTTCGGAAAAAACCCCCTGTAACCTTAGATCCTTAGTAAAAAAAATTGAAAAGGAGAAGTTATAGGAGGGTTGGAGTCTAGTCACGTCCCGATTGGGCCAAGAAATCTAAGAGGTAGGAAATCGAATATATCCAAGGCACAAGTCAAGGCTATATTAGACATTGTTGATGGGAAGCAGAGGTCCCTCTCAGGGGTGCTTAGAGCAGCACAACCACCCCCCCAGAGTTATCGATGATTATTCATTCTTACAAATGTAGGGGTTTACTTAGTCAACCTAAAAAACTAGCATTAACGGATTTGATGAAGTCCCGCAACCTTGATGTCCTTATGCTTCAAGAAACCTTAGGCTTGGGTGAGGAGGTGAAAGGTCTTCTGTTAATGATGTTTCCGGGATGGGTTTTCCAAGCTTTGGATGCTCAAGGTAGATCAGGGGGATTGGTGATGGGTTTTAACTCTAGGAGAATGAAGGAGCTGACTTCTTGGGGTTTTGAAAATTCTCTGGCTATGGAAGTTTATTCTAATGAATTTTTCCACCCTATTCTCCTTCTTAATTTCTATGGCCCATGTACGGAGAGAGTGCAATTTTGGAACAACCTCTTTGCCAAAACATGTCTAAATGATCCAAATCTAATCCTGCGAGGAGACCTTAATTTCTCTCTGGGGATATCGGAATCTTGGTCTCCCTCTGCGTGCGCAGACCCGCTTACTGATTATTTCTCCAATAATATGGCCTCCTCTCATCTTGTGGATGCATACTTGATCAAGCCCAGACCTACTTGAGGAACAAGAGAATGGGAGAGGAATGGGTGGAAAAGAAACTGGATCGTTTAATTCCTAGTGAAGATTTGGTGGAAAGATCATCTATTTTTCGGCATTGGGTCGGGGAAGGTGGACATTCTGACCACCTCCCCATCCTCTTAGAAATTAAAGGTACTCAGAAAAAACCTGGATCTCCGTTCAAATTTAATTCCTCACGACTTAAAGCTAAGTCTTATAAATCTTTGTTCCATGCTACATGGGGGAAGGACAGACCAAGGGAACCTGAAAATATGAGCAGGTACTTCATGGAGAATCTGAAGAAAATGAAGAAAGCTACTCAGTACTGGGAAAAAGACAAAAAATTAAAGGAGGAAGAGGAATTAAGGAAGGTCAATGAGGAATTAGATTTTCTTGAAAGTCCAGAGGGGGCAAGATATTCCTCTATCGAATTAAGAGACAGAATAAGGAGTCTGGAAGCAGTCTCAAAGAAAATACTATTGGAAAGAGAAGAAAGTTGGCGTCTGAAAAGTAGGGCCATTTGGCTTCTTGCTAGAGATGAAAATAACAAGTTCTTTCAGAATTATGCTAAAGGAAGGAAAAACATAAATACAATTTGGGAACTGCAGATGGAGGATGGAGGTATGGCACGATATTTTGAA
Organism: Pinus albicaulis; assembly: GCA_034641835.2. Taxonomy (NCBI): domain Eukaryota; kingdom Viridiplantae; phylum Streptophyta; class Pinopsida; order Pinales; family Pinaceae; genus Pinus; species Pinus albicaulis. The sequence goes on from CM076581.1 coordinate 163,190,694, forward strand.
GACATTTCCTCTCTTGGAGTCAATTAGTTTAAATCCCTGTTCAAATCCCCTGCGAAGGCATCCATTGCTAAAGTAATTAGGGTGGCTCAGTTCTTCCCTAGTTACATTGATGAGGAAGGAAATAACAACATTATGGAGCCTATCACAAAGGAGGAAGTGGAAGGAATCCTAAAATCAATGTAGAAGGATAAAAGTCCAGGTCTTGATGGATGGATAGTGGAATTATTTCAACATTTCTTTGAATTCTCAGGGGAGGATCTTCTAGATTTGGTGGAAGAGTCACGCAACACGGGTTCCATTTATCAACCCTTCAATGCCACCTTCCTAGCCCTTATCCCAAAAAAAGAGCATCCAAAGTCCTTTGATGACTTCAGACTCATATCCCTTTGTACCTGTATCTATAAAATCATTGAAAAAGTGATTTCCCCCCCAACCCCCCCCCCCTTAAACCTTTCCTCTCTAGATGTATCTCCTTGGAACAATTTGGATTCTTGGACGGAAGGAAAATCCATGAGGCTGTTGGGGTCACCCAAGAAACCCTCCATAGTCTAAAAAATAGCAGGAAAAAATGAGCCATTGTCAAAATTGACTTATCCAAGGCCTACGACAGAATTAGTTGGATGTACCTGAGGCTTCTAATGACACACCTTGGCTTTAGGATTGACTTCATAAACTGGGCGATGGGGTGCATTTCTTCATCCAGGATATCCATCTTGATTAATGGGGCGTCTACAAATTTCTTCAATGTGCAAAGGGGTCTCCGTCAAGGATGTCGTCAAGGATGTCCCCTCTCCCCCCTTGTTTTTTTACTGCCAATGGAGGGTCTGAGTCTGATGATTCATGAAGCAAAGAGACGAGGGGAGTTAAAAGGTATAGAAGTGGCGGTGAATTTATTTGTCACAGATTTGTTGTTTGTAGATGATGTCTTGCTGTTTAGTAATGGAAGTTTGGAATATTTTCGTCGTCTCAAGGAGGTGTTGGATATTTTCCTAAAAGCCATTGGCCTATGCATAAATTGTCAAAAATCCACCTTGACAACGGCTAGTCTTACCAGAGAAGAAGTGGGTAGAATCAAAGAAGTTCTTCAATTTGAAGTAAAAACTCTTCAGGACATGTTCATGTATTTGGGGTTTTATCTAAAGCTGGACTCCTATCTCATTTAGGATTGGAATTGGCTAATTGCAAAGATAGAGGCAAGGATGAAGCACTGGAGCTTCCAATGGCTATCTCAAGCAGGAAGACTCATGCTCATAAAATCTATAGCTATGGCCATTCCGGTGTATTGGGTTGGCCTTTCTTGGGTCCCAAAAAGCATCCTCTCCTCTATCAACAAAGTTTGTAGTAGTTTCTTATGGGCGGGCTCAAAGGTGGAACATGTGATGCCCTGGGTGGCTTGGGAGAAAATAGTGAGGTCGACAGTGTGGGGAGGATGGGGAATAAAGGAACTCCCCTCTTTCTCGAAGTCATTGGCAGAAAAATTAGCCCGGAGACTTATCAATCTTGATAATATTTGGACATCTGTTACAAAAATAAAGTACATAGACCCGATGCCAATTCTGGACTGGTTGCGAATGCCATTAAAAAAAACAAAGAACTCATCAATTTTCTGGAAAGCAACTATAACTTTGGTTTATATAATTTAATAAGGGCTAGCTTGGCATGTGGGGGATGAAACTCAGGTAAGATTGGGACGTGATCCATGGGTGGGCTGCTCAGAGAGATATGCCTTATCAAGAGACCTAATAAAGCAGCTAGATCAAAGGGGCATCAACACCTTGAGTCATAGAGAAAATCATGATCGATCAAAAATGTGGAGACAAGCTTGGATGACAGGGGATGAACTTCAGCTTGAAGAAAAATGGTTAGAGGAATGGTAGGGCTTCATATTGAATCTTCAAAATTCCAACGTAAGGATTTAGGAAAAAATGGATGAGCTCAAGTGGGTCCACTCCCCGTCCGGGATGTACTCTCCAAAATATGGATATAAATGGCTTATGTCTCAGAAAGTTTGGGGGGAGCCAGAGTGGTGGTTCAAACCTTTGTGGGAGTTGAAGGGGTCGGCAAAAATGAGATTTTTCTTCTGTTTCCTATACTTCAAAACAAAGTTCCCTTTTGGGACTTTCTACAACGCATGGGAAATATTGGACCTGGATGGTGCTCACTATGCAAGGCTAGTCTTGAAACAATTCAACATCTATTTCGCACATGTCCCTTTAATCCAAGTCTTTGGAATGAGTCTCTGAGGCTTCTCAAAATCCCACATAGATGGGAAGGTAGGGATGTGCAAGAAGCTTGGCAGAGATGGTGGCAAGAAGCTCCAAATGACAAGGTCATAAATATCCCTCTGTTGATTGCATGGGGAACCTAGATAGAAAGGAATCATGTTATTTTCAAATATTCTCTCTTTTCGATCAGTATCCTTGTGGCGGAAAGGACCTCCATTTATGATTATATTCCAATTCCAACCCACCCACAACAAACATGAGTCATCCAACAAGAAAACATAAGGGGGGACATTCCGTGGGCTTATTTTGATGGTGCCTTGGACCCTCAAAATAGATGTGGAGCAGGCCTTTCTATTCATGTTCCTTCCGGAAAATTTCTTAAAGCATCGATCAGTCTGGGTCAGGGGACAAATAATTTTGCAGAGTTAAAAGCTTTACATCTACTGTTATGCTGGCTTTCATTCCTGGGAATGAGAGAAGTTCAGATATTCGGGGATTCCATGAACATTATCAAGTGGTTTAATGGGACTCAAAGATTTCTTAATTATATTTTTCTTCCTTTACTAAACGAAGTATCCCATCTTAAAATATTTTTTAATGAGATAATTGTTTGTCACATTTACAGGGAATGAAATCATGAAGCAAACCTCCTATCTAAGGAGCTCATTCAGCATGATCTGGGGCACTGGGTAGCTGTTGAGGTCGATGGAGGGCTGGTCCAAAATATCAAACAACCTCCTTTTTCCTGATGGTTTCCTGCTACTCTTGTTTTATTTTTCTTGGTTTTTCAAAAACAGACATAATGATGTATTTTTGGTACTAAACATATACTTATAATCCCTGTCTCGATTTAAGACAGTTTTCCTCGATGAGGAGGTCGGGGAGACAGGAGAAAACACTCATCTCTCAGCTTTTGGTCTAAAAGATATTTGAACTGGAATGGTGTCTACCACTCAGTTTTTGGTTTTTTGTAAATCACCAAAAAGACAAAGTCTTTTTACATCTCTGTTTCAGGCGTAATTTTCCTAATAAGGAAAGCCCGGGGCATGAAAAAAGATGTCTTAGCTCTTGCTTGTGTGAAATGGTTGAGAGGATCGAGGTACCTCTATTCTCATCAGCAATAACTCCATTACCCCTCCTAAAAAACGAGGAAAACGCAGTTTTTTGGAATGCATTATACATATAATATGTAACTTTCTATGACTTACTAAACAGTTCGATTTTTTTCTTAGAAAAAAAAATATTGTAAATAAGTATGTACATAAAATGTAAAACTATATTGTTATATACACATTTAAATTAATTGTAAATTATACATGGTGTTTTAATTTGTTAAAACATATATTGTTATATAAAATAAATACATTACAAACATTTTTATTTATTATATATAATTCCAAATTGTATGAATGATAGCATTTGTAAAACTATATTGTAAATAGGTATGTACATAAAATGTAAAACTATATATTGTTATATAAAATAAATACATTGCAAATATTTTTATTATATATAAATACAAATTGTATGAATGATAACATTGTAAAACTATATTGTAAATAAGTATGTACATACATAAAATGTCAAACTATAGTATATGGTAGATTTAAAGAAAGTGTATATAATAGATTTAAAGGAAGTGTATATAATAGATTTTAAATGCATCTTGTTCAAAGTTAGTAACATTTACAATGAAACCTAGGCTTTGCAAATGATGCTCAAAAACCAATTGGAATCCATGATATATATGAATTTTTAAAAATTGAATTACGCCACGAATGTGGGATATCTTAGGTCCACTTCTGTAACCTAGAAAGACAATGAACTACATACCATGGGAAAACTTTTCACTTCGATAGGAAGGTGAAATAAATTATAGATATGAAATCTGATTTGACTCCGAACGAAATAAATGTGGATTCTTGAAACCAAAACTGCGTCACTGAAAAACGTTATTACGCCATTCTACCTTGCCACGCGCAATGCACCGAATTAATGTAGAATAAATTAATTTTCGATCGCTTGGTTGAGTTTTAGAGCTATATTTTGGAATGTTGGTTTACAGGTCTCACTAAAAACCCCGCAATACAGATCAAAAATACCAAAATTTTGCCATGAACCAAATATCCAGGGATAAAAAACCTGATTTGGAAATGGCAACGTAAGTACCACTGAAAATCTCACACCTCTGTTTGACCATTGGGTTTTTTTTTTTTTTTCATAAAATAAAAAACTCTTGGTTATGTAGATTTGTGTTTTCTTTGTTGGAACTGGCTATTTTAATCATTGATCTTTTTTATTTGATGGTGTGAATTGGATTATACTCGTATATTTTCATCTTCGCCATTCCATTAACAAATAGAATTAAAACTCATAACTTCCTTGCATATCTAAATCACATTTTTAAACCATACTTAAATTAATTTTTTACAAAACATAATTAAAAATTTACTATGTCTCCATTACCTTAGTGGTTAATATGCATGACATTCAAATGTATGCCCGCTCACAATTTACTATAAAGAAAAAAATATTATTTTACTAAATTATTCTTGCTGTTGTGGATTGATTTTTTATTACTTTTAAAAAATTGTTGTTGCTAGTTATTCAAGTCTGATTTTTTATTACTTAAAAAAAAAAGTTGTTGTTGCTCGTTATTCAAGTCTACATGCTACTCATTTCAACTTACTTCCTTAATGTATCTATCTGAACAATTAAATCTAGAATGATTAATGGGGTTGACATGATATATGATAATAAAAAATAATTAGAGTTTGATATTATTTAAAAAATATAATGAATAAAGAGTAAATAGTGGGTTTAAATTATAATATAGTTTTAGGTTTCATAATGTAATGTAAAAAAAAAAAAATCGTGACTATCATGTGGTAATATATCACCAAATATACTTTCTGTTGTATTAGAAGCTCTCATTAATAATAAGATTTCATTATTACACAATTTTCAGAATTGCAATATAAAGACAACCCCTAATATTAAATTATAATAAAATTATTTTAATACAATAATAAATTGTAAGATTAAATTATAATAATTATTTTAATACATTTATACTATAATATTATATTATTAAATCATTATAAGGTTTATGGAATAGTGGTCTCTTATGCATGTCATTTATGCCTACTCAAAATTAATTATAAAAACGAAATATTATTTTATTAAATTATTCTTGCTCCTATGGATTTATTTTTTATTAATTAAAAAAAATGTTGTTTTTTAGGTACTCAAGTGTCCATGCTACCCATTTGGACTTCCTTAATGTTGACTTATTTTACTTAATATGATGTTTCATATTATTTAAACAATATAATGAATAACTAATAAATTGTAGGTTTAAATTATGATATAGTTTTAGATTCATAAATTAGTTGTAAAAAAAATTGTGACTATCATGTCATCATATATCACTTAGATAATGCAAGTATATTTTTTGTTTTAATCAACATTTGTATTAAAATTTGGTGTATTGAAAGATTTGCTTAATAATAAGGTTTCATTAACACATAATTTCTATATAAGGAATATACTTTAACTTTAAATTTTAATGAAATTATTTTAATACAATTAAAAATTATAAGATTAAATTATAATAATTATTTTAATACAATTATATTACAATATTATATTATTAAATTATTATTATTATTATATAAAATAATAATAATGATAATGATAATGATAATGATAATAAAATGTTGGAATTGTACTTCAATGTTGTTAACTTTAAAATATTAATTAAATTTTTTGACGATATATTAATTAAAATATTTATTTAAAAATGTTTAATAATATTAATTTAAACATGTTTAAAGAAATGAATTAATACAAAATTAATTAATTAAACTATTAAAACAATAATAAACATTAATATTAATTAATTAAAATATTAACATTGATTAATTAATTTTTAACATTATATGAAACATCGATAACACTTTATAAAAAACATTAATTAAAACATTTGGCAATATATTAATTAAAACATTTATATAAAAATGTTCAATCATAATAAACATTAATTTTAAAATTAATATAAATTTTTATTAGTTAATAGTAATATTAAGTTAATTAATTAAAATATTTAATAACATTAAATAAAATACTTGACAATATATTAATTAAAATATTTATATAAAAGTCTACAAAGTGAGCAAAGATTAAACCTCATGAAGAGTGCTTAAATATTGAGACAATTATTGGGTATAATATGAAAGTTTATATTATTGGGTTTAATAATAAGTCTTATAATATTTGTTTTAATATTACAGTTTATAATATTAAGTTTTGAATTTATATAGGGCTTATGATATTTGGTTTTAATATTTATGATTTACATTATGGAGTAATATGTTGGGTTATAATATTTATTCTAATATATAAGATTTATAATTAGGCTTTCATATTGGGTTTATAATATTTGGGTTTAATATTATGGTTTATAATATTGTATTTAATATTTAGAGTTTATAATATTGGGGATAATAATATTTCAGTTCATAATATTGATTCTTAGGGTTTATTGATCTCTTGTGTTTTTAATATTGATCCCTTGGACTTATTGATCCCTTAGGTATTTAATATTTATCCCTTGGGTTCATGAATTTCCTTGGTTTGTAATATTAAATCCTTGGGTTTATTAGTTCATTTGGTTTATAATATTAATAACCCCTTGGGTTTATTAATCTCTTGAGTTTAAAATATTAACTCTTATGGTTTATTAATCTTTTGATTTTAAAGTATTAATTCTTGTGCTTTATTAGTTTTTTAGTTTATAATATTAATATTTATCCCTTCGATTCACCAATTCCTTTGGTTTATAATATTAAACCCTTGGGTTTATTAGTTCATTTGATTTATATTATTAATAATCTCTTCAGTTTATTAATCTCTTCACTTTAAATTATTAATTTGTAGGGTTTATTAATTTCTTAGGTTTTCAGTTTAAGATTCAGTTTAAGATATTAATTATTAGGGTTTATTCATCCCTTGAGTTTCTAATTCTTTGGTTTGGTAATATTAGGTGTTAAATATTAGTCTTTCACTTTAATATTAATGCATGGTCCAATGTCACATTATGAAAAACATTGTCTCTATATGAAAATCAGCCATTGGCTACCATTGTTAATCATAGTTAGTTGTAATCAATGAAAGTCTTCCATGGTCGAATGTCACATTCTGACAAAGATTGTCTGAATATGAAAATTAACCATGGCAAACCATGGTCATTCTTCGTCCAACATCACATTGTGACAACAATTGTCTCAATGTTTTAATCAAGGATGCTCAACCATGTTTATTTTACGGTTTATAGTATTTATCTAAATATTTTTATATACTTGAGGTTTATAATATTTATCTAAAAGTTTTTATATGCTTGAGTTTTATATTATTAATATCTTAGGTTTAATGTTATTCTCTTGAGTTTATAATATTAATAATCATATGAGTTTATCAAACTTTTTTGTTTAAGATATTAATGTTTAGGATTTATTAATCTCTTACGTTTTTCGTATTGATTCCTTCACCTTATTGATCCCTTAGATTTTTAATATGTATCCCTCGCGTTCACCAATTCTTGTTGGTTATAATATAAAACCCTTGGGTTTATTAGTTCTTTTCATTTTCAATATTAATCGACCCTTAGGTCTTAGCATCTCTTGAGTTAAAAATATTAATTCTTAGAGTTTATTAATTTCTTCCTTTTTTGAAATAAAAATATTAATTCTTAGGCTTTATTAATCTCTTGTGTTTTTAATATTGATCCCTTGAACTTATTGATCCTTTAGGTTTTTAATATTTATCTGTTTAGTTCACCAATTCCTTTGGTTTGTAATATCAAACCCTTCATGCTATTAGTACTTTATGTTTATAATATTAATAACCCCTTCGGTTTATTAATATCTTTAGTTTAAAATATTAATTATTAGGGTTTGTTAATCTCTTGAGTTCAAAATATTAATTCTTAGGGTGTAGTAATTTCTTGGTTTATAATATTAATATTTATTCCTTGGGTTCACCAATTACTTTAGTTTATAATACTAACCCTTGAATTTATTACTTCTTATTAATAACCCCTTGGGTCTATTAATATCTTGAGTTTAAAATATTAATTATTAGGGTTTGTTAATCTCTTGAGTTCAAAATATTAATTCTTAGGGTGTAGTAATTTCTTGGTTTATAATATTAATATTTATTCATTGGGTTCACCAATTACTTTAATTTATAATACTAACCCTTGAGTTTATTACTTCTTTTGGTTTATAATATTAATAATGTCTTGGTTTTAAAAATATATTTAATTTAAAATATTAATTACTAAAGTTTATTAATTTCTTAGGTTTTTGAGTTTACATTTTTTATTCTTAGGGTTTAATAATCTTTTTTGTTTTTAATATTGATCCCTTGGCCTTATTGATCATGTAGGTTTTTAATATTTATCCCCTCAGTTTACCGATTTCTTTGTTTTATAATATTAACCCCTTGCGTTTATTAGTTCTTTTGGTTTATAATATTAATAATCCCTTGAGTTTATTAATCTTTTGAGTCTTAATATTATGATTTACATTATGACGTAATATGTTGGGTTATAATATAGATTCTAATATATATCGTTTATAATTAGGGGTTAATATTGGGTTTATAATATTTGGGTTTAATATTAGGGTTTATAATATTGTGTTTAATATTTAGATTTTATAACATTTGAGATTATAATATTTCGGTTTATAATATTTATTCTTAGGTTTTATTGATCTCTTGTGTTTTTTATATTGATTCCCTCACCTTATTGATCCCTTAGGTCTTTCATATTTATCTGTTGGTTTCACCAATTCCTTTGGTTTGTAATATTAAACCCTTGGGTTTATTATGTTGGTTTATAATATTAATATTTATCCCTTGGGTTCACCAACTCCTTTGGTTTATAATATTAAACCCTTGGGTTTATTAGTTCTTTTAGTTTATAATATTAATAATCTCTTTGGTTTATTAGTCTCTTCACTTTAATTATTAATTCTTAGAGTTTATTCATTTCTTACATTTTAAGTTTAAGATATTAATTATTACGGTTTATTAATCCCTTTAGTTTTCTAATTCATTGGGTTGGTAATATTAGGTGTTAAATATTAGTCTTACACTTTAATATTAATGCATGGTCCAATGTCACATTATGAAAAACATTGTCTCAATATTAAAAATCAGCGATGGGCTACCATTGTTAATCATAGTTAGTTGTAGTCAATGAAGGTCTTCCATGGTCGAATGTCACATTGTGACAAATATTGTCTCAATATGAAAATCACCCACGGAAAACCATAATCATTCTTCACCTAACGTCGCATTGTGACAAAAATTGTCTCAATGTTTAAATCAAGCATGCTCAACCATGTTTATTTTATGGTTTATAGTATTTATCTAAAGAGTTTTATATAGTTGATGTTTATAATATTCATCTAAAGGTTTTTATATGTACCCGAGGTTTATAATATTTATATCCTAGGTTTAATATTATTCCCTTGAGTTTATAATATTAATAATAATGTGAGTTTATCAAACCTTTTTGTTTAAGATATTATTTTTTAGGCTTTATTAATCTCTTATGTTTTTCATATTGATCCCTTCGCCTTATTGATCACTTAAGTTTTTAATATCTATCCCTTGGGTTTATTAGTTTTTTTCGTTTATAATATTAAACCACCCTTGGATCTAAGAATCTCTTAAGTTAAAAATATTAATTCTTAGGGTTTATTAATTTCTTAGGTTTTTGAGATAAAAAAATTAATTCTTTGGCTTTATTAATATATTGTGTTTTTAATATTTATTCCTTTGGTTCACCAATTCCTTTGGTTTGTAATATCAAACCCTTGGTGTTATTAGTTCTTTATGTTTAAAATATTAATAACCCCTTGGTTTATTAATCTCTTGAGTTTAAAATATTGATTATTAGGGTTTTTTAATCTCTTGAGTTTAGAATATTAATTATTAGGGTGTATTAATTTCTTCGTTTATAATATTAATGTTTATCCCTTGGGTTCACCAATTACTTTGGTGTATAATATTAAACCCTTGGGTTTATTACTTCTTTTGGTTTATAATATTAATAATGTCTTGGGTTATTAATCTATTTAATTTAAAATATTAATTATTAGGGTTTATTAATTTCTTAGATTTTTGAGTTTAAAAATTTATTCTTAGGGTTTAATAATATTTTTTGTTTTTAATATTGATCCATGGGCCTTATTGATAATGTAGGTTTTTAATATTTATATCATCGGTTCACAGATACCTTTGGTTTAGAATATTAAACCCTTGCGTTTATTAGTTCTTTTGGCTTATAATATTAATAATCCCTTCAGTTTATTAATATTTTGAGTTTTAATATTATGATTTACATTACGGTGTAATATGTTGGGTTATAATATAGATTCTAATATATAGTGTTTATAATTAGAGTTAATATTGTGTTTATAATATTTGGGTTTATAATATTGTGTTTAATATTTATAGTTTATAACATTGGGTATTATAATATTTCGGTTCATAATATTGATTTTTAGAGTTTATTGATCTCTTGTGTTTTTAATATTGATCCCTTGGCCTTATTGATCCCTTAGGTATTTAATATTTATCCCTTCGGTTCACCAATTCGTTTGGTTTGTAATATTAAACCCTTGGGTTTATTATTTTGGTTTATAATATTAATAACGCCTTGGGTTTATTAATATCTTAAGTTTAAAATATTAAGTCTTAGGGTTTATTAATCTCTTGAGTTTAAAATATTAATTCTTATGCTTTATTAATTTATTGGTTTATAATATTAATATTTATCCCTTGGGTTCACTAATTCATTTGATTTTTAATATTAAACCCTTGGGTTTATTAGTTCTTTTGGTTTATAATACTCATAATACCTTCAATTTATTTATCTCTTCAGTTTAAATTATTAATTCTTAGGGTTTATTCATTTCTTACGTTTTGAGTTTAAGATATTAATTATTAGGGTTTATTAATCCCTTGAGTTTCCTAATTCTTTGGGTTGGTAATATTATGGATTAAATATTAGTCATACACTTTAATATTAATGCATGGTCCAATGTGACAATATAAAAAACATTCTCTATATGAAAATCAACCATGGGCTACCATTGTTAATCATAGTTAGTCATAGTCAATGAAGGTCTTCCATGGTAGAATGTCACATTGTGACAAAGATTGTCTCAATATGAAAATCAACCATGGAAAACCATGGTCATTCTTCGCCCAACATCACATTATGACAATAATTGTCACAATGTTTAAGTCAAACATGCTCAACCATTCTTATTTTATGGTTTATAGTATTTATCTAAAAAAAATTATATACTTGAGGTTTATAATATTAATCTCTTAGATTTAATATTATTTCCTTGAGTTTATAATATTAAAAATTATGTGAGTTTATCAAACCTTTTTGTTTAAGATATTAATTTACAGGCTTTATTAATCTCTTATGTTTTTCATATTGATCTCTTCGCCTTATTTATCCCTTAGATTTTTAATATTTATCCATTGGGTTCACCAATTCCTTGGGTTTATGACATAAAACCCTTTGGTTTATTAGTTCTTTTCGTTTATAATATTAAACCACACTTGGGTCTTACAATCTCTTGAGTTAAAAATATTAATTCTTAGGGTGTGTTAATTTCTTAGATTTTTGAGTTAAAAATATTAATTCTTATGGGTTTTTAATCTCTTGTGTTTTAAATATTGATTCCTTGGCCTTATTGATCACTTATGTCTTTAATATTTATTCCTTGGGTTCACCAATTCCGTTGGTTTGTAATATCAAACCCTTGGCTTTATTAGCTCTTTTTGTTTATAATATTAATAATCCCTTGGGTTTATTAATCTCTTGAGTTTAAAATATTAATCATTAGGGTTTATTAATTTCTTGGTTTATAATATTAATATTTATCCTTGGGTTCACCAATTACTTTGGTTTATAGTATTAAACCCTTGGGTTTATTACTTCTCTTGGTTTATAATATTAATAATGTCATGGTTTTATTAATCTATTTAATTTAAAATATTAATTATTAGGGTTTATTAATTGCTTAGGTTTTTTAGTTTAAAAACTTTATTCTTAGGGTTTAGTAATCTTTTGTGTTTTTTATATTGATCCCTTGGCCTTATTGGTCGTGTATGTTTTTAATATTTATCCCTTGGGTTCACCGATTCCTTTGGTTTATAATATTAAACCTTTACATTTATTCGTTCTTTTGGTTTATAATATTAATAATACTTTGGGTTTATTAATCTTTTGAGTTTAAAATATTGATTATTATAGTATTAATATCCTAGAATTTTTAGTATAAAATATTAATTCTTAGGGTTTATTAATTCCTTGTCTTTTTAATATTAATCCCTTGGCCTTATTGATTCCTTGGATTTATTATTTCCTTGGCTTTTTAATATCAATCCATTTTGTTTATTAATCCTTTATATTTTTAATTCATTGTGTTTATAAAATTAACAGTCCCTAAAGTTGATTTGGTTTATAATATTAATAATAATGTGAGTTTATCATTCATTTGTATTTAAAATATTAATTCCTAGTCTTTATTAATCAATTCAATTTTTAATATGGATCTCTTGGGCTTTTTGATCTCTTAGCTTTTTAATATTCTCCCCTTGGGTTCACCAATTCCTTGGGTTTATAATATTAGACCCTTCGGGTTATTCTTTCTTTTGGATTATAATATTAATAATCCCTTTGTATATTTGTAAGAGATATATAATTATTATAAATAGTAATAAAATACTAGTATTATGTTATATTTTAATTTTAGTATAGTTTTAGTTATAACTATTAATGTATTGAAAAAATTTAATAATATTTTATTATTATATATTTTATTATCAAATAATAAGATATATATATATATTACAAGTAGATATATAAGATATATTGGTAATTATATTCATAAATGTATAATGAGTATTTTGGTAAAATACATGTAGTGGGTGGTGCATATAGGTCTATCCGCATATATCAAACACATTAGTGAATGTGGTTGTAAATCTATTTCATATACGCTTATCCGTGTATATCAACCACATTGGTTAATATGATTGTGCTAGTATATAACATAAACAATACATAAGCTCATGGGTGAATCTACTGGCATCTATCTAAAATTATATATGCATCATGTTTATTATCTATATAAAGATCAATCCATATGATTGACGAGTACAAAAAAGAGACATAGATACTATCATAAAGCATCCTAGATGCAAAAGTAACATGATAGAGAAATAAAGTCTTCTTAATACATATTGAATATAAAAACTATTGGATCTTAAAAAACAAAAACAAACTTTGTAGTGAAGATTATCATCATATGTCCATGCCCCAGAAGAAGTCACTGTAAAAGACGATAAACATCCAACAGACCTGTAGATGACCCCCGTTCATTTAATCATAAATCATACCCATATTTCACTTACACAATCATAAAAAGATATTGAGGAATGATTTGCAGGCTCGTTAGAAAGGATCCGGCTCACTTGCAGGGGTACTCGCGCAGCTGCATCCAAAAATATTTGACTCGAGAGAAAACAGTACATGATTACGCCTCAATATAAACCCGTAGGCCATACATCATGCCATCATGGGATTGGAACATCTCAACTATCAACCAATATATTCCCGGGAAATGAGATATTTGGAGACAGCCAGTTGGTAGATGATTAACATGAGAATTGTTCTTGGGGTATATATGCACTAGGGGAGGATCATTTAGCTTGATAAGCAAATTGTTTACCGGATCAATCCATCTCTGTAAGACGTTTGGCTGAAATTTGGAGTTCCCACAAATTTCATCAATAACTTTCTTTGCATCATCATAAATGTATATAGATTGTAATCCTAGATTATAATCTATCTACAGACCACTCTATAAAGTAAGGAGCTCTGCCTTAATGTTAAAGCCAATTCCACCTTTCCAAAAGATCTGATATCATTTCAGAATTTCCTTTTTAATCTGAGTGCCATAACCATAGCAATCCCCTTTAGAGCCCCCATCAAAATATATCACCTTCAAAGATATAGGGTGAGGTCAGATAAGATGAGACAAATCCTTTGTGATCGATACAGAATGATTGGCCATCAATCCAAACCATAATGGCCCCATCTCCCAAATCAAATAAATAAATGCAAAAATTTATATTTACCATTTGTGACCCCATAGATTTCGAATGTATTGATGAAATTATCAAGGAGCCAATTTAGACGAATGATAAAATGTGAAAATAGGGACCAAATCTTTGAGACGATGGTTCCATTGCTTGATTAAAATGACCCAAACAGTGAAGAATTTTGTTTTCATGATGAATCATATTAGATTTTATTGTTTGATTGAAAAAACCTAATTATTGATGAATGAATTTTGTTTTAATGATGAACCATATTAGAGATAGTAGATGGTTCAAGTGGATTTTAATTTAATAATGTGATTAATTATAATACTAATTTATTTACCAGGTGAAATAGTATAATGAGTTCAAAATCAGAAAAGAAGGAATGCGTCGATTTTTATATTTATTTTTTTATTTTTTGAAATGTGGTTATTTTTTTTTGTTTCTGGTAATAATACGATACGCACATTTCCGTCGAAGACATGTAGGGTCTTCGGCAGGAGCAAACGTTGCTGGAGGAGAGAAGGAAGCACCGATAATAGCAGTTCAAAATCGAGACCCAGTAGTTGTGATTGAAGCGAGACCAGTTTATAACTTTATTCCCCGCCAAATCTACCTGTTTCGCTGTAATATACGAGATAAACTACCATAATCTTACCATAATCTATGCTTTCTTTGGTGCTATCTCTGCAAAGGCTGAATCCAATAATTGCAACTTAAACGGTCACAACTACAATAGTTGATAAAGAATAAAAATGGTGCAGCGGTTGTTGTGCTACTGTATCGCTATACTACATGGAAATTTGTGAATCTATGTGTAAATAATCGAAATTAAGTATTAGTTATGTATAAATATTCAAGTGTAAAATTATATATTATTTTACAAATTTTTAAAGTTGGTAAGAAAAAGTGAGTTCATAAATTAGATTGGAGAATAAAGAAACACATAGGTTCTAGCTAGGTTGAGTTATATTGCAAATAAAAATGGCAAAAAATAGAACAAGCTAGAGAGATAATTACTGATTTAATATCTTTATTGATTTAATATCTGTATTAATAATAGTAAAAAGAAAAATTATTATAAATAATACAAATAATATAATAATATATATTTTTAATTAAAATATAATTAACAAATAGTATAAAATTAATTGTATATAAGCTGATAATATTATAAAATAGTTAATTATTAAATTAAAACAAATATATATTTAGTTTCATAATTGAAAAGGAGAGTATATGAAAAGAAAAATATTAGTTTCATGTGACTAAAAGGTATCATGTTTCAAAATACAATGTGAGTAATCATTTCTAGGTAGTTGTGAATATGTTGTTCGCTGTGAATTAAAACAAATGTGTAAGATTTCAAAGTTTATAAAATATATTTACAAAAAAAATCCAATATTATCAACATAATTACAGGGAAATGACTATAAAAAATAGTTTAATTATAAATAGATTTTTACTTGCTTCTAGCTAGTAACTTTGAATTTTCACAAGTAATAAGCACTAATACATATTAGATTAGCATAAATTTATTGCCTAATCAAGTCAAACATCACTATTTTTCTTAAGCATAATTTGCACCCTAATCCACAACCACTTCCTCACTCTCTCCAAGATTCTCAACTTTTGATTAAGTTTAGGAATGAACTAAGAACTAGGATTAGAGAGGCTTATCCAATAATTGGATGAATACCATGGATGCAATTGTAATAAGAGAGCTAGAAAGAATGTAAAATATTAAGAACCGTCATTTATTCTCCATTATATCTTGTTCTTGATTCTAAAAATCTATAAATAAACACAACTAAATTTTCTTATTGTTATTACCATGTTGCATTCAAGTGTATAAAATATTAACAAAATGATATATTGTATTTTCAATATATTAAACTCATTTTACATAAAAAATAATGTAGAAAATTGGCAAGCTCTCTTATACCGTATCCATAATATTTATAATGATGTTCAAAACCACCATATACTACTTTAGTGATACCATAAACACAACTGAGTGATTCAGAAAATAATAAAAAACTTCTATGGTACCTATTTCTTACTACAACACAATACTACCAAAACTACACTTTAAGGCCATAAAATTACAAAATAGGATTCAAAATGTTATAATGTTTCCATCTATTTAAGAAATCATAATTTAATTTGTTTTGACCAATGGCTAAAATGAAATAGAACTATCATGAAATCACAAGTTAATGGTTACTGGAAACATTTTCCTAGCTTGTTAGCCATAGACCTATTGATCTTAAATGTTTACACTCATTATAACTTCACTATTTCTTTGCATATGATATATGCACTTTTGTGTGAAAAATATCTATGCTTATCATAGTGCATGAAAAAGACCAAAATACCTTGGCTACAAACCATGATTTTGAGCTTTTATTATAATTGAAAATTGGTTATTTGATACTTTCCATGATACCTAATGTATGCATATGTCTTGAAATTCAAATGCACTTTTGTATTGTCTAACATATAATTTCCAATTGGAAAAAAAATGATCTTCCCATTGGAACTCTAAATTTCATCCAGCTTCACTAAATTCACACAACATATTAACCCTACATGTGGACATTCTTATTATGTCCCTTCATTATTCACTGAGTGGCACTAAGAAATTTTCTATTCAGTGGTGATTAATATAATTCCCCTTCTTTACTCCTAAGTCAATAAGGGAGAATGCAATTGTATAATATTGAATTTGGTCTTGATTAACATTAATAATAATTATAATGTATACATAAGATGTGAAAAAAAAAACTCATACAATCTTATTGTATTGTGATATATATTACAGATAACTAAGTGGAAATTTTTTCCTAAGTAGAATGTCTAAAGAATTCGACATTTTGAACTTTGAAAGAAAATTTCATCATCAAGATATAGATAAATTCTTTCAAATAATAAATATGTTTGTCATTACAAAAATCATGTACAAGAAACATTGACTCTCATTCTTCTTCAATTTGCATTAAGGGACAAAGTATAAAGAGAGTTGGCAACATTAAAATTAATTTTATCTTAGATGATTGGTTTTGAGATGTTCTTGAATTTTAACACACACATGATATTTAAAGTTATCTTTGTGTTTTTCATTTTTCATTTTCAATCTTATGTGTACCTTATTATTGTTATCAATAGAAACAATTATGTTCAATTTCTAAAAATAAATATGTTGTTTTGAGATGTTCGAGTTCTCATCTAAAGTAAGGTTTTTTATATGATTCTACATAATCATTGATTTTTTATTTCATTTATCCTAGCATTGACTAACCTACTTGTCTCATCAATATATTCTCTTTCATAATAACAAGTGATTACATACACATATTATATCGATATATAAACAAGTATATATATCAACATATTACACACACACAGAGGTGAATGTATGAATATGGGTTACACTTTTGGGCCAAATTTGGGGATAAAATTTTAAAATTTTACTCTTCTATGGAATCGAAGCCCTCAAAATGTATAAAAATTCTGGTCTTTTTTTTTGCAATTCGATGATTTTTCATTAATATAAAATTATGTACAAGGATGTCAAAATGCATGTGGCCCCAAAACTGACCAGGTTTGTTGACCAATGTTATAGCCATACCACAGACAAAAAGAAAAATACCCAACTAGGAGACCCACAGTCGCGTAGGCCTTACATGCGAAAAAATAAAAATAGCTAAAAGGATTCCAGTTACCATAATTAGCCATCTGAAGTGATAGAGGCAGGATTATTTGGCCCCGTCCCTAGAGGAGGAGGTGGGAAATATAAAAAATGGACATGTTGTTCAAAGTGAGCAAGCCAAGATTCCAACTTCTCAATTTTCTTAGTCAGAATATTTTTCCCATGCTAGACAACCAAAATTATTTCACGAATGTGGCACTGAAATTAATGGAGTTAGTCTATTTTATCCATAATGACCTCATGTTCTTCTTTCTGGGCCCTTTCATGAGATTCCAAAGTAGCCAATATGGACTGAAGCATCTCTAGTGCGCCGGAGAGCTCCCGAGGAAACTAGAAACTTCACGACACTCAGAGGTCATGAATCACATCCCACCACCCCGACCACAAGCAATCGATCCTCGTCCATGACTTGATCTTACACCCTAATCAGGAGCTCAGGTCCAAGTTGAAAAAAAAATGCTCAAAAATGGAACTGCTCAGAATTGGTTGAAACCTGAACGACCGGCAAGGCCTCGTCGCTGCGATTTTGGTGCCATGAACTACCCTCAAATCCAACGTCGTATGTGAACGTTATGCAGGTTTTAAGTTTCTAGTACACTCCAAAATTCAATTGACCGGGGTTGACTTTTCAATTTGGAAAAAATTAAAAAAGAATATTCTGAGGAATATTCTCAAAATATTTGGGCGAATCAGGATCCGACACTTGGAAGTTACTGATTGGGTATTGGTTTGACTTTTGGTTTCGGTGGCCAATCAGGGGGTGCCACATGGCAAGCCCTGAGGCCACCATGTGGCCCTAGGCCGGATGAAATTTTGACTATGTAAAAATTTGGTCATACTCTATAGGTTTCGAACCGGGCCCTCACCCCTGCTAGCCCACAGGCTCGACCGGGCGGGCTACATGTTGGATCTTAATTGAATATGATCAGAGTTGGTATTTAAGGTTTGAAATTCTACACGGCGGAAAATTAAAGGGGCCAACCCCTTAGGGCTAGCCCAATCGTTCATATGACCCGGCGCCCATGACCAGGAGCCAAGTCCCGGCGGTTACAGTTAAACGTCCACCCGCAGACCTTATATGTGGCCAACATTTATTACCACAATTTTTAAACCATTAATTGCGGGTTAGGTCTGTGATTAGTTCGACGAACAACGCGGACCGTCCACATGTGACCACCACCCGCAAACAGTAAATGCCAGCTAACCGTCTGGCCATATTTAGGGTGTGGTTCCCCTATTTTCGGATTTATGCCAATTCTGGCACTCCTAACTAGAGTTCACCCACATTTAGTGGGGTTTTCAAGTGACATTGGGCATAACATTTTTTTGGAGCATAACTTCTTCAATATTGATCCAATTTGGATGAAATTCTAGTCAATTTTGGCTTTCTTCAGCATTCTAGACTGTTTGGGATAGGTTGGAGAGTGAACAGAGGTGTTCTACAAACATTTTTACTTCAGGGAAGCTTGGAGAGCCATCAGGGCCATCAGGGAAATTGAGTTGTTTTTGGTTTTACTTCACTGTTTAAGGTGAAACAAAAGCCATTTTTAGCTTATTTCTATCTTATGAAGTCAATTTCACAGCTAGTTGTGCTTATTTAGGCATATGTTTCTTTGTATAACCAATTTGAGCAACTTAATAGAGCAAGGACATGCCCATTGGGAGCCTTGGACTCGGCAGATGTAGCCCGGGAGGGTTGAACTGCCTCATCAGTTTGTTGTGTATGTTATGATGAAGTTTACATGTTGTGTATTGCTGATATGATATGTTAGACAATAAATTTAAATAACAAAACCTCTCACTTAAGACTCAGAAACCTCACCAAAATTACTTTGTTTAACCTGCAACTCATGGAGAACATTTTGCACGATTAATTAAATGGAAATGGATACTTTGCATAACATTTACAAATAGTTACATTTTCAGATCAGATGGTATCAGAGCTAGTGTTTTTGAGCATTAGGAGAGCTAGTGTTTCTCTTTGTATTGTTCTTGTGCAAAATGATTTGTTTGAAAGACTGCATTAGAACCCTTGCAAGCAGTGTTTAGCCATTTTGGGGTAGTATTTGTTGTAGGTTTTTTAGGCTTACTTGGCTGAAGTTTAAGAGATAAGAAGTATCCATAAACATGTTTTCAAGAAAATATGTTTAAACAATGTAAAATATTGACTGTTTTAATGTTTTCAAACTTATTATGGTTTGAGTTTGCTTGAGTTTTGGGGATAGTTACTGATTAGATAAGTCTTTGAGAGAAAAAAAAAGGAAGTAAGGTCTAAAGGCTTCTTCCTTACCCCAAAGTACCTTAAGGTCTCCATTGGAAAACAAACCCTCTTGACAATTGTTGTTAAGAAGCTTATGGAGTTTGTTTTGTTGTTTGGCTGCTTGAATAAGAGTTTGTCTCTACAGCCATTTGGTTTAAAAATCTTTGTCATTTGTTTTGAAAATATTTGAGAACTTTGTTGAAGTTAATTTGTTCATTAAAATCTTAATGCCAACTTCTACAAGTCAAGTTTCCTCCTTCACAAGATTATTCAATGATGATATGAAGCATGACTTTATTATATTGAAGGATATGGTACAGACTTTGTTTGAGGGCAAAAGAGAAAGTGATAAACTTCGTGAACAATTATTTGCCATGAAGGAAGAGAAGGAAGAGATTCTTCAAAAATTTCATGATATGGAGAGGTAACTCCATCAAACCCAAGAGGCTTTGACCAAGAAAATACATGAGGAAGAGGTAATCCATTCTAACTTGTCTTCAGTTTCCTCTTCAGAAAGGTGTGTTGGTTCTTTAGAAAAATATACAAAGGGAATAGGGTCCAAATTAGTGATTAAAATGGGCTATGAAGGCAAGGGGTTAGGTAAGCATGCACAAGGCATGGTTGAACCTGTTCTTGTTGAGGAACGACCCAAGAATCTTGGTCTTGGTTATATGCAGTTTAATGGCGAAGATTCCAAATCTTTGAAGGCATGTGATGCTAATTTAAAAAGAACCTTTATTCCAAGTTATAAAATGAAATATGTCAAATTTGTTTCAAAGATGATTGCCATTTCTTTAAGCCTTTGTTGCAGCAAGAAGAGGGTAGGCATGTAGCTTATGGCGAGCATGCAAGTTCAGACAGTTCTCAAGACAAAAACGGTGATGTTAGTTAGAAAATGAAAGATGTAGCCTCTACTAGTTCATCTTCTCATGAAGACAAAAAGGATGAACATTCAAAGCAACACAAGAGGTATAAATCTTCTCATGATCAATTTGATTTTGTTTCAGCAAAGCATGATAATTTTACATGCTTAAATGGAAGAAAGTTTTGTTGTACATTTTGTGGTCAATTTAACCATCATGTTTCAAGATGCTGGATGAAGAAGAAAGCATACAGGAAGTAGATGAGACAAAGACAAATTTAAAAGAAGGTGCATAAGTGTTGCACATATTGCCAAAAGAAGGGAAATGATGTCTCCCATTGTTGGACTTTACATCCAACTAGTCGTCCAAAGCACATGCAGCAAGAGGACAGAAAGATTGGCACAAGTGGAACGATAGATTCCATTATCGATGTGAAAATCAAAGATTCACATGAAGAAGTGTTGCAGCAGAAATTTTTTTCATGGAGGTGGCTTGGAAGGAGGTGTTTGGACTTCTTAACACAGTAAGAAATACTCCTTTGAACATATGCACATTTCGGTTGTATGCATGTATTTCTATTGAAAATTTTGATGCAAGATTGCATATAAATGCGGTTCAGTTGAGGGAATTTCTTTGTTGTTACAAAAATTCACCTTGGAGGTGCAAAAGATGAGTATGATACTCACTTATATTGTAGCAATATCTTTTAGTTCAACTCTTATAGTCACCCACATGTTTTTGGGATTATGTACTTGTTGGTACTTGAAAGGAAGAGTTGAAGGTGTACATGTGCATGGAAGTTGTATGTGTAAATAGCGAACTATAAATATGTTCATTGTACATTGATACATGCACATGTGTTTGTCAAGATGTATCATGTTGTTTATCGACTTGTGTCGATTGTGTCGCACATGTTTGTCAACTTGTGTCGATTGTGTTGCACACTTTTTACATTGATTTTGTGTCAATTGTATAGCACATTTTATGAAAATTTGTTGTTGATGTCGCATGTTGCATGAGTTATGTCTGAGCCACCTTGGATCATTGATCAAGGCAGCAATGTTCAGATTCCTTCTGCAAATTTCTCGCCAAAAAGGGAAGTGTGAATTGCTTTCTAGTTGTGGTTCAAAGTCATTAGCCATACAAGGCAAGTGTTTTGAGGCTGAAGAGAAGAGGGTGCAGTAATTTTAGTTGTTTTATAGATCATTTTCAGTATTTCAATGAGCTTTTGGGGTCCAAAAGCTTCTCATTTGGGAGGTGTGATCAGGAGCTCAGGTCCAAGTAAAAAAAAAAAAGCTCAAAAATGGAACTGCTTAGAATTGGTTGAGACCTAAATGACCAGAAAGGCCTTGTCGATGTTATTCTGGTGCCACAAACAACACTCAAATCCGACATCGTATGTGAAATTTATGCAGGTTTGAAGTTTCCAGTAAACTCCAAAATTTAGTTGACCAGGGTTGACTTTTCAATTTGGGAAAAATTAAAAAATAATATTCCGAGGAATATTCTTGGAATATTCCCCTAGAATATTCCCTTTTGGGTGAATCAGGATCTGACACTTGGCAGTTGCTAATTGGGTGTTGGTTTGATTTTTGGTTTTGGTGGCCAATGAGAGGGTGCCACATGGCAAGCCCAGAGGCCGCCACGTGGCCCCAGGCCAGATGAAATTTTGACTATGTAAAAATTTGGTCATACTCCATAGGTTTCAAATCGACATCTCACCCCTACCAGCCCACAGGCCTAACCGAGCAGGATACACGTTGGATCTTAATAGACTATGATCAGAGTTGGTATTTAAGGTTTGAAATTCTATGCGGTGGAAAATTAAAGGGGCTAGCCCGACCGTTCATATAACCTGGTGCCCACGAGCAAGAGCCAAGTCTTGGCAGTTATGGTTAAACGTCCGCTCGCAAACCTTATATGTAGCCAACATTTATTACCACAGTTTTTAAACTGTTAGTTGCGGGTTAAGTCTGCGGTTAGTTCGGCGAACAAAGCGGACTGTCCACATGTGACCACCACCTGCAAACAGTAAATGCCAGCTAATCATCTGGCCAAATTTAGGGCACAGTTCCCCTATTTTCAGATTTATGCCAATTATGGCACTCCTAACTTGAGTTCACCCACATTTAGTGGGGTTTTTAAGTGACATTGGGCAGAAATTTTGTTTGGAGCATAACTTCTTCAATATTGATCCAATTTGGATGAAATTTTAGTCAATTTTGGCTTTCTTCAGCATTCTGGAGTATTTGGGACAACTTGTAGAGTGAAAAGTGGTGTTCTACAACCATTTTTTCTTCAGGGAAGCTTGGAGAGCCATAAGGGCCATAAGGGAAATGGAGATGTTTTGGGTTGTACTTCACTGTTTAAGGTGAAACGAAAGCAATTTTTAGCTTATGTCGGTCTTTTGAAGTCAATTTCAAAAATATTTTTGCCTGTTTAGGCATATTTTTCTCTGTATAACCAATTTGAGCAACTTAATAGAGCAAGGACATGCCCATTGGGAGCCTTGGACCCAGCAGATGTAGCCCAAGAGGGGTGAACTGCCTCATCAATTTGATGTGTATGTTATGGTGAAGTTTATCTACTGTGTATTGTTGATAAGATATGTTAAACAGTAAATTTAAATGACAAAACCTCTCACTTAAGACTCAGAAACGTTACCAAAATTACTTTGTTTAACCTACAACTCATGGAGAACATTTTGCACACTTAATTAAATGGAAATGGATGCTTTTCATAGCACTTACAAATAGTTCCATTTTCAAATCACACCCCTGCTTTCACCCCCATCGAAGCCCTGCAACCCGTACCACCCGTAGGACCAGCTAATTGTCTTATTCATCCTCCAAATTCCTAACCTCTTTGGATTTATCGCACTTGGGAGCTACACCATGACCCCTACGAACACCAACAACTATTGCTCCACCACCCCTAACACCAGCAAATACAAGCAAGCCTTCAGGGAGGCTCGTTAACTCCAACTTTTACCCCACAAGAGCACGCAAAGAGTGGGGGAGAGGCTTAATCATTAGAGCCATGCTTAGAACCAGAGACCCACAACTAGCCTCGATAGACTTCCACCACCGCCAAGGTTGCCCCAACACAACACCCATTTCAACAAGAAACCCTTGCATCCAGCTGACCACCTCTGCAATCCAAACTGTACACGCCATTTCTAGGAGGGGTTTAATTACGTCACCACACCACACTTGTCTACCCCAATTAACTACATAATGGTTACATACCTTGGCAAAAACAACCCTACAACATCACACCAGGAGAACCCAACATAGAGCTAACCAACTTCCCATAGGAGAAACACAACACTTTGACTCCCAAAAGCCTAGGCGGTGCCAAATCCACCAAAATTCCTCAATGATAAATCTGCAACCAACAACACCCAGATAGGAGAACCAGGCAAAGCCGAAGCGAAAGAGCTCAATTACAGCCAATGTCAGAAACCCACACTAAGAGAAATTAACACCTATAAGACAGTGAGTGCCATTGGCCACAATGCCATCCACAACACACACATGATTGACCCAACACTACCCAGAATGCCCAAATATAGAACTACCGAGGCCGAAGAAGCGAAAACTCAAAACCAAACAAATATCCACCTGAAAAACTAACTGAGCAAACCAATACAATATGCTTTCTGAAGCTTGAGCACAACTGACACCTGTATCTTCTATTCTCTACCTGGATGACTGGCTTTGACCAATACTTAGCCAACTTTTCAAGCCTCCAATCCCCTATTTCCTTGCGTTGTTACTTGAGGAATTAGCCCCTATTATTTAGGAAATTCCTAAATCTGTGATCAAGGTGGATATTGATGGCCACCCGCCTATTCCACTTGGACCCCCACAATTGTTGCTTTCATTTTTTCAGTTTCCTTAATTGTAGCAAAATTTAATATTTTTGGAAGTTTTTTGGGTCCTGAACTTCTACAGCCATTTTGAGGCCCTAAATGATGTTTTTTTGGAAAACCACCTTCATGAAATTATGAGACTTTGACTTGATATTCGATGCCAGCAATTGTAGTCCTTTAGGAGGTCATATACACCTGTAAACGAATATGAGTCTTCGACTCGATGTTCGCTGTCATCAGTTGTAGTCCTCTAATAGATATTTTTAACGACGTATCATGTGCGTAAAATAGAGATCGTATGCCAAAGTTACGACCCCGGGAAATTGATGTACCAATTTACCCCAACAGGGCCCATAGTTTGGTGTTTCATCTCATAGGGTTAGTTTTTCAGATGTTTAGGGTTTTCCATTTTTTCTGAATAATAAATAGGCCTTTGAGCGTCATTAAACATAGTTCAGAGGTCTGCAGCTGCCACATATCTTCTAATAGATAAGCTACTAGCGTCCTAGCTATTTTATTTCCATTTTATTTGTAAGCATATTTCAGTTATGTGACATTAATGAAAAGAAGTCTTATTTTTGATGCATATCTACATTTATGTTTTTGTATTTTATTGTGTTCCTGCATCAGTTTGGATCATTGGTATCAGAGTGGTCTACTCTTTCTTGATCCTTCTTTGCATATCCCTAACGAGGTCAGGGTATAAGGAGTTAGGGCTCGATCTGGTTGAACCTTTGCAAGATCAGCTTTGTAAATTCCGACGACCGCTCATTGGGGATGAAAAGAAAGATGAGGGAGGAGGAGATCCTATCAAAATATTGCTCGAGGAGACCATTGAAAAAAAAAGGAACACGATGATGGATAGTTTTTCCAAGATTCTTCAATGACTGCCCTTTGGTGGCGCATTTACATCCAACAGCCACTCTCGAGGCACAACTTCTTTTAAGGTAAAAGTAAACTTTGACATTCCCATATTTGAGGGCCAACTATATGTAGAAATCGTAGATAGATGGTTTAATCTATTAGGAGGGTATTTCTCGGTTCATAACTTTTCAAACCTGGAAAATATTACTTTTTCTCTCCTCAAAGGCACACCCCATGTCAAGGACTAGTGGGAAATCTACTATGAGAAAAAGGACGAGAGGGAACTCTCTCTATTTTTGGGCGCACCCACTTGGAATTATTTCCGAGACACCATCAAGGAACAATATTATCCCATTGAGAGCTATGAGTACAAGTACATATAATGGACTACACTACGACATCAAAGGGATCAAGACATGCATGAGCTGACAAATCTATTCCATATCATGCACACAAAATTGGGTATTAAATATTCAGAGAAACATAAACATTTGGTGCTTAAGTACCACAGTTATCTACAAAGATACATCCAAGAGTAAATGGAGTTCTTCAACATCTCCTCACTTGGTGCATCATACCTATATGCTACCAAGATTGAGAAGAAATTCAAACAGGAGAAGTGAGACTTTAGATATGTGAATCAGAAGCAAGAAAAAGGTTCCCCCAAATCGTAGATTAACAATGTACAAAGCCAAGGCGGGGTAGCCTAGGATAACTTGAAAAAGCCACAAGAAAAGAAAGTCACTACGAAGCCAAAGGAGGACATGGGAAAGTGGTGTGAGTTCATAAGATCTCCACTCACAACATAAGTTAGTGTTGGGCCAAGTAATCACTAGTGGCTGAGCTAAAGGCTTCTAAATAGGATGCATGCTTCGAATATGAATATGAACCCGACAAGGGGAGTGACAAAGGGAAGAAAATTATCAATGTTTATCCTAACGCCACCGTTCCCATCACGAATATCTATAAGGATGAACTGGAAGATCAAGAGCAGGAGGAGCGCCTCTTCCATTCCCATATGTGGGTAAAGGGTTCCCTGTTGTAGTTCATTATCGAAAATGGGAGCCCAAAGAACATCATTTCAACAGAGGTCGTGAAGCTGGTTTTTCCAACCATAGGACAGCCAAATCCATACACCATCGGGTGGCTTAACCAAGGACAGGATCTCTACATCAACCAACAATTTCACCTTCCCTACAGCATCAAGCCCTTCATGGATGAGGTATTATGTGACATTGACTCCTTTTATGTTTGTGATGTATTATTAGGCCAACCATACTAGTGGAAGTGACCATTAGGGGAATTTTGAGGTCTATAATGGCCCTCCTAAGGAAATAATAAAATAATAGCTAAACCAATTGTTGTGGTGTGTTTGGTGCACGTATGTACGAAATGGAATCAGTTTAAGGGGTGTGGTTTACCCCTTTAAATTATTGGTAACAGGCAGAAAGAAGTGGAATAAATGAGCATACTATATATAAGAAAAATCATACAAATGTAATCTAAAAACTAAACTAAATCTAAACATAAATAAACAGATGCTTTGAATGAGTCAAACGACACAATAATGAAAACGGTGGCTCTAGGCCCCTCTTATTGAGCGTTGGTAGTAAGAAGAGTGATACTTTACCCTCTTGCCAAATGGCCCCTAGACAATGGTTCTAGTTCCCAATGCAAAGATGTTTTTATCCCAAGCTTGCCTCGGTGCAGTCTCCCTCTGTCTCTACTGTCTAGACTGAGCTTATTGGGTGGCCAAAAATTGAGTCCCCTCTGCATTCAGCTCCAGGTCACACACTACAGGTATTGCTTGGGAAATTCTGGCCAGCATAACAATGTGACCACCCATTCTTCATCTCATGGTGGCTTTATATAGGAGATTTAAAATCCTCCTTCATTCTCTTGGTACATGGAGGATGGTGACCCAAGAGAGGGGTATGATTCATTTTTGTGCTCCAAATATTCCATTGTGTGCTCACATAGTGTCTAAGGAGGCGTTGGTGGCTGTCCTTAGGCGGCTTCAAGTAAGGAGTGACTTGTACTTTGCTTTGTGTGGTCCCGGATAGTGACATTTTTCCACTCTCAAGAATGCGCACATATTGGCAAAAAGACACACGAAAGACGCTCTTTTCGAAGCATAATGTGTGCAAACAACTTTTAAGACTAGTTCAAATTTGATTTTCCTCAAACCTTTGAGATTTTTAAATACTTTTCAGATTCGGTAATGTCTTCCAGCCCTGTAAATACTTTGGCTTGACATTAATTAATGTCATCTTTTGTTGTACAATTTTCCAGTGTTAACATTTTCCCCCTCATGTGTGAGGTCTAGGAAGAACTGTATAGCCAAAATACATTATAGTTTCTTTTCTGTATTGCGAATAGAGAGAGAGAGAGACCTACGTGAAGCCTTGGGATTGAAAATACCCTGCACCATTTCCAAGAGTGACCATGGCCTAAGGGATCCCAGTAAGAAAATACAATTTACAATACATATACAAAATTTCAATGAGGCAGGTCGTCCCATGCTCGTGATGTTATGGCTAGTTAAAAAAAATTGACAGATATATGTTATGTCTGTGTCACTACTATGGTAGGGATACTGGTGGTTGTTAACGATGACTGTTGATGCCCTTAGGGCATTTTTTCTTTGACAATAGGTGGAATGTGGTACTCATGTGCATAAACTTGACATGGCATATAGCTGCGCAATGTATGCATAGGTGCTGGTTGCGACCTTCCCATGTAAGCGTTGGTGACAGAGACGCTTATGGAGGCACGAGTCTTTGACGGATCTAATCAAAGTGCAATGGTTGTAAGGTATGATGGAATCTTGACATGAAATATTTTTTCATAGTCAAATGTCAGGAGGATCGATGACATCTGTGGACAATGATGTCTCCCATTGTGCCACCTGAGGATGCCCCTTTGTATGAAGAGGAGTGATCCAAGGTACCACTTCCTTTTTGGAATATTGGTGTTGAAGTCGAAAAAAAAGGAAGCCTCAACCAAACGAGGGGTCGCCGATAGGAGGGATCGGTGATCTGGATGTGGTGGGTTTAACATAGGCATGTTGGAAAGAGGTGACTGAAACTGATGATGGGGATTCAGTGGCCCGAGGTCAGAGTATACTTAAGCAGCTTAGCAGTAGCCAT
The DNA here is from genome assembly GCA_034641835.2 of Pinus albicaulis. Lineage (NCBI taxonomy): Eukaryota > Viridiplantae > Streptophyta > Pinopsida > Pinales > Pinaceae > Pinus > Pinus albicaulis. The sequence continues at coordinate 163,219,842 of CM076581.1, forward strand.
AGTTATTTCTGAAGGGGAAATCCCTGGAGTCGGTAGGACTTCCAGGGAGGGTGTAAACCGACTATGAATGTCATGATGGTTTGTGCATGGGGGTGAAATACTCTAACCAAGGGTGTTCAGGGACTACTTCCATGGGATAAAAGATGAAATGAGAGGGTGAAGGGATGAAGTGCACCATTTATAGTCTTTGTACATTTACCATAAGAATAAAATAATGGGGTTTGGTTTGTACAAAACACAGAGACAAGTACCCCAAAACATGAAAGTGTTCGCTTGCTAATGGCATGAGGAAGGTGTTTTTCTTAGGGTGGGAGTCCCATTGGTTGGTTGATGAAGTGGATGAAAAATTTTCGCATATGGGATTATGTTGGTGGAGGTATGGTGGGCCAAATGCGAGGTGCGGTGGTGTGCTTTTGATCTACTTGTACAACCTGGTTGTCCAGGAAGGGGGCTTCAGCTTGTTTGGTAAACTTGACCTTATGCATGATGAATGGATAGGTATGAGGTGCTTCCCGAAATGAATTGGTATGGCCATGGCATCACTTTTGTTGTGATATGTTCTATTGTGGGTGACAAGCGCCATGGAGGGGAGGCTCTACTGACCAACAAGGATGTTTATCATGTGTAGGATGAGGTGATGATAAACACGGTTGGATATGAGGACCCTGTTAGTGTCCCGTGATTTGGTAGATTGGAAAACCAAATGATAGGGTAACATGGAACCAAGCTTTGGAGTCTGAGGACCTAGCCTTCCTAGACTTAGAGAGGGATCTCTCTATTTGGTGCAAATGATGTGTTCTTTTTGCTCTAGGGTTTTGATTTTAGGCTAGTTATTAGGTGTAAGTTTTGTTGGTTGTTTTGGTTGGGTAATATGGTCAAGTGGAATAGATGGAGTGAGAGTCTGTCAAAGTCATTAGGCTATGGAGTCAAATGAAAGTCAAGAGTGTCTAAATGATGAAACAGAGTGTGCTGCAGGGCCGATTTAGCAAGGTTAATGGATCCTTAAGGTGATGTATGAGGTGTAATGAACATTAAGTTTGGGAAAAAACTAAGAAGGTCTTAAACATATATAGTTTAAAAGCTACAATTCATGAGGTAGGGAAAACCATTAAGCTCAATAAACAATACTCTATACAAATAAACATCCAAGATAAACATTCCATTGAAACATAGAAAACATAAGAGCTTCTAACTTTAGAAATTCACCTTCAGATTTTGGGAAAACAAATAAGACAATACAAATAACTCAATTTATGGAGAGGGAACTCCTAAACAAAATATATCAAGTTATTGGGAACTCTGAAACAATTTTGCAAGCATGGACAAAGGGCAATATCGAATGAGACCTCTTTGACTTAACCTAACAATCAATATTTCACAAAAAGGCTTCAAGATAGGGTTTTGAAAAATTCAAATAAGTAGGAAATACCATGAATCATAATTTTAAGCTAGCATACTAACCATACATGAAACAAAAACAATTTTTGGTGGACCTAAGGAGCAGTTAAGAATCCATTAAGATGGCCAAAAGAGAAAACATCAAAGCTATAACAAACAGGAAGATTGAGGTGCCTCAAAGAACATGTCTCAACCTATACATTTTTTTTTAATAACAGCCAAGAAACATGAAACATAATGATAAAAAAGGAAAAAATAGACAAATTAGGAAGACATCACCATTCACCAAGCTATGGAATCCTGCAAACAAGCTTCTCCATCATCAAGCCAAACAAGCCATTCATCCACTTCACAAAACCAATTTCTTCTCCAAGCTCATGAAACCACGTATATTTCTCTTCAAGCTCATCAAATGCCAACAAAATACATACGGGCCTCATTCTCTATTTATGGATCAAATCAGGACTAAAACCCTAAATGTGGTAGGAAAATGTCAAATATAGTCATAAATATCATTTATGGCCAAGAGACCATGCAAGGCCCAAGGCACATAATATCCCAAGAAATAAATGCTAAAATAACTATTTGCACCTAATTCTAGCTTAATTTTCCTCAAAACTAAAAAATATCTATTTGCAATAAATGAGTGTGTTTTTTTTACTTTTGGTTCAAAACACACTAGGCAGCCTCTGTGCGTAGCGCCACTTTAGCAGAAAATAGGGTATCTTGTAGCTGTGTTTTGGACCTCTTCCCGACATCGGATTTGGCTCTGTGATGGCTCGTTGGAAAGCCTGATGATTCTAATTTCCATAAATTTTTGAATTGTGTTGATTGGATGTAATTTACCTATTCAATAGTCAAATATCCCAACGCTTCTCTGTGCACAACGCCTGGTCTGAAAATGAGGCAGAAAGGTCAAAATTTTTATGTTTTTTGACCTTTTGAGGGGGAAAAAATGCTCCAAATGATCTGAAAATTGGTAAACAGACTGCTGGTGATGTGAGAAATCCAAAAATGTAAATTTTGACAGCTTAGGATGCACCAATTGTGTGCGTAACGCCTAGGGTGCTGCGCACAGAGGGGTCAAAATTTGGAAAAAACAAAAAATTGTCCAATTTGCCTCAAAATTTGTGGAGAGGTCCCTCAAGAGGTCTCGGACACCTGTTGAGAAGCCTCAGCCAAAATTTGAAGGCTGTCTTGCACTTTGGCTCTTTCTAGGTCTTCTAGCTCCATGAGGGCCTTCCTCAGTTTGGCACAAGCAAGCATGTTTTTCCTTGCATAATGCTTGGTCATTTTCTTTTGTAGGGCAAGGCCTCTCTTTACCTCCTTGAAATTCTTATGCTCCTCTTTGTAATAGTGGATGACACGTTGTACCATCTCAAAGTCTCTTTTCCACTCCTGAAACTATGCATCTTTCTCCAAGAGAAGAAATCTTGTGTTCATCTCCTTGTCCTCATTGTCACTATCTAAATTAATGAATTGAGGCCCTTGAGAAGTCCTCTTGATCCTTTTGCTTCTCCTTACCTTGACCTATTGCTCACCTTTGCCCATATTTTCCTTGACTTTGTCTTTGTGCTTGATAGCCAGAGGAGAGATGGCCCTTTGCCTTTTTGAGGTAGCAAACACATCTCCTTTGCCTCTGTGGTAGGTGCAGGTGAGAGGAGTGATGAGGGTGCCTTTATCCTTAATGAAGTCAGAAGCCTTTTCATATTTTCCATGGCTTTCATGAGTGATTTCATGCTGCATTGGGTCACTAATTTCTTGACCTTTAGCCTCATCATCATTATTTCTTTCCTCACTGTTTTCTTCACTGTCATCTTGGCTCTCAAATTGATCACTACCCTTCTCACTTGCCTTATTTTGGCTCTTTCCTTCACTAAGGTATTATTCTCTGTCACTTTCAGCATTGTCACTTTGAATTTCTTGGTCATTTAGAGGTTGATTTGTGTAATGATAGTCACGACAGCTATCATGACTATCATGACTATTTCCTTGCATGCCTTGCTCATAATGGACAGTCTTATCAGTGCTATTTATTTGGTCACTGTCTGCCCCTTCAAACTTTGTCTCAGTTTCATCATTTTCCTGTTCTTGGTCTTCAATTTCTTCATCATCTCCTCCTGTTTCCTCAGGATCATTTTCTTCATTCATTTCAGCACTGTTTTCACTATCATTCTGCTCACTTTCATGCTCAAACCTCTTCCTCTTGGATGTCATGTGAACCTTCTTGCTGACTGTCATCTTCATTTTTATCTTCATAATCCTCTTGGTCTTCATCTTTTCCATCATCAACACCTTTTTCTGCACTTGAGAGTGATTTATTGGTGTCATCACTATCAATGTCTTTCTCTAATTCATCATTGTCTCTGTTTTCAAGATTGCATGTTCATATTCCTCCTCATGGTTATCATCATTCTCCTCATGGTCATCATCATCCTCCTGCTCTTCCTCATTAAATTCTGTTTGATAAGAGATTTTAGGTCTAGGGAGGGAAAATGAATGATGGTGAGGATAGACTTTAGAAAATGAGGGCAAGATGAAGTCATCAAGGAGTGCTTCAGAGTTTAGAAGTAGGTTTGATTATATTTGAGTGTCTTTAGGCTAATGATAGCTTTTCACTTGGTATTTCCTTGCCCTAGAGGGTCAAAGTCTTGATTGGCATGAAAGTTAGGGTTTTGCCAAGCTTTTAGGTCTTTTGAACTTCTCCTTTGATTATGCATGCAAAATAAAAACTTGGAGGGGAAAGAAGAAGGGCTACCAACCTTGTCTAACCCTTTTCAAGAACTTGGAGGCAAAAAAAATTTGATTTTAGGCACTTTTGGGAAAATTGGGCCAAAAATCCCTCTATGCATAGCGCCCAGGCCGGTGTGTAGTGCCGCCTTCCCAGTGCGCAGCGCAATGTAAAATAACACTACGACTGCCTCCTCTATACGCAGCACTGACGACCAGGTGCATAGCACCTCCGTTGGTGTGCAGCGCCTGAAAAATTTGTCAAAGTTACACATAAAACCCTAAAAACTTTCTTCAATGGCTCTCCTTCTTTTACAAAGACATTAATGAGTTGAGGAAAGAGGGATAGGAGTCTTTTATACCCCTTTTGAAAATAATGATTTCATGCCAAAATCCACTTTCCTAATGTTTTATTTCTCTTCACTTTTTTAGTGTCTTTTTTTTGGCCCTTTTTGGTCTTGTAGGTGGCAGAAACATAGAAAAAATGGTATTTTTGTTTGATGGTGCTGATGCATATCTGTCCCTTTTACCCTTTGAAAAGATCTCTTGCTGGTTAACACCTTACTGTGCTAAACAATTGTAAAACCATTTATACTTCTTTTACTTGGGCATGAATTTCTCTTTTGCTGTAGATGTCATTTGTAATTCAGGCTTCTTACTTTACATTTGTTCTACTAATAACCATCCTAAGAAATTCCTGCAGAAATGATTTAACATGGGAAAATTGTCTTTTGCAGAATATGCTCTGGATGAGGAAACCTTGTTGGAGGCTCTTTCTACTTTTTAGACCAATTACAGATTTTTTCTTTTGATCAGTTTTCCAGTGATATGTCTCTGGTGGGAGAGATGAACATTGTTTTAAACCATTTTGTGTTTCCCTTTGGCCACTTCCCTTTTTGCAGGTGCCTACACAATTTATGCCTTAGATCACTATATTTTTGGAATTTGACACTTCTTTTCTCTAATAGTGAAAACCATGCTTATCATAATTACCTCTTTAGGAATTTTTACCTCATGCTTGCCTCCTTTGACCATTTGAAAATGCCTCTGATTGTTCGTTTGAGAAATCAAACTCTTGAATTAATATTTCTAGCCCTTTTTTTCCCTTTGGTGAAGTGGGATACAGTGCTTCTTGTCTGCCTCCTTTGATCTCTTAATACTTCTGATTTTACCTTTTGAAACGTCATGCCTTTATACTAATACTCTTTGTCTTTTTGTACTTTTGGTGAGGTGAAGTCAATGCCTCTTTGACACACCCTAGAGGGAAGCTTGAAACCCTTTGAAGCCATTTGCTATTATGAAGGAGGATCTTTGTCATCATTTGACCTATTTTTCATTCTTCCCAAACCTTGAGGAGCAAAAAACTGAATTTTGGACACTTTTTGGCAACCCTGGCCAAATTTCCTCTGTGCGTAGCACCAATTTGCAGAGGCCATTTGGAGGCCTTCCTAGTGTCGGAATGAGCTCTGTGATAGCTTGTTTGAAAGCTTGTTGAGTCTAATCTCCAAAAATTCTTTTGGGTTTACCTTTGGTATCCATTTACATGTCCAAAAAATGATGTTCCCAACACTGGTCAAAAAGTGCTGAATGATGGTGCAGAAATGCAGAGTGCTGGTGCAGACAACGTTTGGAGGCCTTCCTTAACTCCAAATTGATCTCATGATATCTCATTGGAAATATATTCAATTCTAGTTGTCGTTTGAATCATCAAGAAAGTCATTGGGACACTCCAGCTGTGAGAAAACCTTATTTTCCCATGGTCACTCGAGCAGTGAAGAAACTCTCTTGGGACACCTGTGTTTTTGATATTTCTCCCAAACCAGGATACCTATGTAAAAACTGAAGGAGGTTTTTCTTCATGGGCCTATATTGGACAAAAAACGCTCTCAATTTTTTCAAATTCATCTTGGTTTGGTCAGAAACACAATTTGAAGCAAAACTGGCCCTAAGCGTGACACATGGCTTGTCTCTTGGAATGAATTATTGGAAAATGATGGAGGCATGATGTTTATGAGTGGGTATGGAATTATGCTTTCTCACATGATCTATAAAATGAAACCTTTTCTCTTGTGCCTCCTTTTCATATCAAACCCTAGCTTATTTGGAAGAGGAAATTAGGGTTTGGTGTAGGGGATTTAGGATTGCCTTGTAGAGGAAGGGGAATGAATGGGTTAAGGGTTGTCTAAATTATTGGGGAAATTTTGGGGGATAGGGATAGATGTTAGGGAGTAGGGGAAAGTTTAATTGCAAGTATTGAGTGAGGGGAAGGGGTCCAAAATGGAAAAACATAAGCCTAGTCTTTAAAAGTGTCAAATTGTGGCAATAGACTAGGTTTTGTGATGCAGGAGCATTAGGCTCAAGAAAGTCCTTTGTAATTTAATGGACATACGAGTCTTGTGTTTTTAAAAAGAATATTGATTTATTATGTAATTATTAAATTTTTTGAGTGATTTTTAATGAGAGATATTAAATATTGAGAGAAATTGTAAATGTTCCCGAATGATTGGAGAATATGAGGGAAGTAGGATAGTTGAGATTCTATATTTGATTGTAATTCCTAAAGTAGAATTGGTTCCATGATTTTATGAGTTTGAAAGGATTTTTAGGGATAAAGGATATATTTTAGGATTTTGAGGATTTGGAGGATTTTGTTGAGATAATGGAGGACCTGAACCTAAATTGGTTCATAGTCTTTTGTATAAACAGTAAAGCCTAAAAGGAAAAAGTAGACGGAGAATAGTAGGAAGTAGGGATTTGTTGTAAGCCTACGGGAAATTTTAGAGGAATGGCCATTGATCAAAATATCAGGCCAGAGAGGAATTATTTGTAATTGTTTGATTGTATATATATGAAGAAAATGTGATCCTAAGTGTGTGATTGTGTGATTGATTGTTATAAATCAAGGGTTGGTACAGTGCATGTATGTTAGGGTTTGAATGGTGTTTTGTATACCATTGAGAGATTCGATGAAATACTAAGATAGGGTATTATCAGAAATTGGATCGAAGAGAAATAAGCATTCGCATGCATATTTGAAGAGACTGATTGAATTTGCATTGTTAAATTCAGTCATCGATCACTGAAAGGATCAATGACCCAAAAAAAAAGCTGAGTTTCAATTCGGTAATTTTGATACAGAAATACATCCAATCGAATAGTGAAATTGGATCTTTGCATAGAGACAGAGAGGGTACAGAATGGATACTAATGGATCGTCAACAGAGAAGTATTTTCTGTTTGTCAAAAATATTGATTCACATCAATACAGAGTAAGGTTCAAAATTAATGGCCGAGAGCGAATTGGATTCAATATGGAGCTTGAAATTGGAGTGAAGGTACAGAAGGAGAAAATATTCGAAGTTAATGAAATCATGAAGAAGGTTATCGAACCCGTGAAGAGGGTTTCACATAAAAGAGAAGGAACATAAAAGACACCCTAACTGTCTGTGGAGAGTGTGTGAAAGTATATCGGAACCATGAATCGGGATGGAACCGGGAGAAAATAAACCATGAAGGCAGAATTGAAAAGCAATTCAATTGCGTTTGTATGGAGTATGGATCCATGAAAAAAATGGAAATGCGAGTCAACGACGACCGGAACCGTGAAGGCAGGTTTATAAGCCAACTAATGGGTTTCGCATAGCCCTTAAGTGGTAAGTGGTTTTATCCTTTTTGAACACAATAATGGCCAACAGTTGACACGTAGCAGTGGTGGTATTCAAATATCGACCATTTTACATGCCTTTGGGTTGTTAAAATCCAAATTTTATGATAATGCGATATCCATTGGATATACGCACAAATCATTTTTTGAGCGCGATGAAGGATCAATCGTCGGATCACAAATGACGCTCCAGAAGGTTAACAAGGTAAGGAAACAACGGTTCATATAATTAAGTTTATTAAAGATTGAAGTCCAAAGCATTTCCAAAGGGTTAAACAAAGTGGAAAGGTGAGTGGTAAATGTTATGGGGCCCAAATAAAATATCACGTTGATATTTTGGTTTTAAACTAAAGTTTGGAATGTTAATAGTGTTGAATACATCTTAATGTTTCTTCACATGCGGATTGGTGATTGCATAGGAGAATTGAATTAAAGGTATGATGGCTGGTAAAAGTGGGGCGAAATTTTTATATTATTATGATATTGATGTTTCAAGATTTTTATCCAGAGTTGAAATATTGGTTTGATATGTTCATGAAGTGGGTATGTAACCTAGGTTACATATATTGATTCAAACATCCATAAAGTAGGTTTGGCATTTGGTTTTATAACCATGATTAAAAAGTGAGGGAATATTCATTTGAAGATTAAATAAGGCAAGCTTCCGCATTAGAATTTACCAAGTTTGGAAATGATTTTGGTTTACAGATGAACCATGCATTTTTATATTCATCTTTAGTAGAGAATGTGGGTATTAGCAGCTTTGGCTACTATCATTTTGTAGAAAAATGATGAATTTGAGGGATAGGAGTGATGGGAAGTGTTTATGAAGGTATATTAAGGATAGGAGGAGGTGTAAGAGCATCAAGGTAGAAGCCTTGTTGATGTTTAACCATGGAGGTCATGAAACCAAGAAAAAATGCCCTTAAAAGCCCTAGATGGACAATGGAGGGGTTAGGAAAAAAAAAATAGAGGGCTGAGGCCAAAGGTGACACAACAAAGACAAAATGAGTGACATGAGCCCATGATGGGTCTTCTGGGATGGGTGAACTGAGCATTGACATGATGGGATGATGAAACAGTGAAAAAATTATCTTAAGGATGATGAAGGTAGTGAGATTTCTAGAACTCACAATGTTCATGAACTTTGTTTCTAGAAGTCTAGAATCAATACTTAGTCATCTTCAGATAGTGAAAATTATGGATGACTAACAGACCCTATGGTTTATTTCTGATGGGGAAATGATGTTAGGATATGCAAATTTCTCTGGGACTCTATCATGCTGGGGGTAGAATGATACCGGCTCTGGAATTTTCAGTAGATGGTGTTGTGAATGGTTTTGTGAGATTTTCCTGCAAAAACAACTACCTCAAGTGAAAGCATCTTCTTTATCAAATATTATTGAAAGTCATGAGCTTTAAAAAAGAAGCTGAGAGAGGGTATACCTATCGGCGCTGAAAAAATAATTTCTTGGGAGTGTGATTGCGTGGCATCACCTCTGTTCATAATGGGGTGCTGATATGATGCAACTTACGGTTCACAGAATGGAACTTTTGATCTCTCGTTATGGCCCTCCAAATTTTTTGAAAAGGGCGATAAATAGGTGAATATGGCCCTAATTTGATTCATTTTTACTTGCTGAGTTTTGAGATATTAGAGGCATTTGCGTAGCATTTCTTACCGTTGCACTCAGCCCATGTACGAGGGACTAGCGATACTATGCCCAGGTAACTTCTATGCCATCCTGAATTTTAATTTTTACAGTTTGATGGTGTCAGGGTCTGTACAGACTGGGTTTGTATGGATTCTGGGTGACTTTTGCCCTAGATTGTGCAGGCGATCTGGGCAAAAGCGCCCCTTCTTTGCACGTAAATGTGAGGGACAGGTGCGCAAGGGCACTCTTTTCCCCCATTTTAGTGCACCTTAGGTGTGCTTGTGTAAAATACAGGTGCGCACTAAGTGCGCCTATCTGAGGGATAAGCGCGCAAAGGTCGAGGTGAAAAAATTCTTTGGTTTTTTGCCTCTTTTGTGTTTTTTCTCTATACTAATGGGTACCTGTGTTGATGATAGATTAGTGTGGAGGGCATGGGACTAGCCTAAGATCCAAACCGCTTTAGTTGCTGATGCTAGGGCACGTCGTCAGTTGGCACTATGGGGCCATCTAAAGTTTGCTGAGAATGAGTTTCTTCGGTCAGAGGACCGATTACTATGGTACATTATTCAGCACTGTCGTAGGAGGCGCAACATGTTCATGTTGCATGGTAAAACCATGATCATCCGTCTTGAGACGGATATATATTTTGTGATCGGGTTACTACCACAGGGTGAGGCACTGAGGTATCTACTCCCTATAGGGAGAGTGGACCTGGATAGATTTCAGAGGCGCATTATGGTGGGGCGCCTCTTACAGAGGGCTGCATCAACATTGCATCAGTTACAGATGTGACAGAGCGGTGTGATTTGGAAGTGATCGTGCAATTGGCGGGGTCGTTTGCTTCGCATCAGGCATCTAGCCTGCAGGTTGGAGTTTTGCGCCGGCTGAGGTCTGGGCATTTTTTTGACTTTTCCCGCTTCTTTTTTGATGGGATGGTGTCGCAGTTGAACAAGGTCCAACATGGATCTAATTCATTTGCATATGTACGAGAGGGTAGTGCTGCTGAGGCTGGTAGTGGTGGTGCCTATTGGGGGGCCATGGGAGCCACGTATGAGGAGGTGGGCTCTGGTGATGCCGCGAGGTGGTGGTAGCATGGTGGGGCATTATTGTAATGCCATGACAAGGGCCTGGTTCGAGGCCAACCCATAGATGTTCTTGTCATACCCGTATGCAGGAATGGACTTCCAGGGTGACGCAGATATGGATCTCCCTTTTGGTTATGTTTCGGGGCCTGCAGTTTTGTTTTATATGCTTTCTGAATTTTTTTGAGTATATATGTACTTATGTGTTTTTCTAGTGACACTGACATTATTTTGGTTACTCGTGCAGATGTTGGCGAGGTGGGCCACCCCGTGGCTCGACTAGTGGGCCACGATCCTCCGTGACAACCTCGTGGTGGTTAAGGAGGAGGTGATGCAGGTGGACCAGGTGGTGGTGTTGGTAGTCCTGCTGGTGGTGTTGGCCTTCTGGGGAGGGTAGCAGCTTGGCTGCTGGAGAGGTTGCAGCCGAGCGATCTCGTGCTGATGCGGCAGAGGCTTGCATTGTAGAACTGACATCTCAGGTTTCTGCTCTTGAGGACTTCTGGGGTCGAGTGGACCGCTTGACCCAGGGGATGCATGCTCAAGGTTTCATGGATGACTTCGAGGAGGTCTAGTTAGAGACAGTGATGGACCGCAAGAGGGACTATCGGCCCACTCTACATCGGGTGGCGATCGCAGTTGCGACGACAGCTCCGGTGGTGGTACCGGGAGTAGTGGTGGGTCCAGGTGCCCCTCTTGAAGGGGCACCCCTATAGATTATTGTCATACACAGGGAAAGCATCCACCATGAGGATGCTTCCCTTATTTTTGACGACTATTGTATCTTTGGGCTGGAAATTGGGCCATAAACACTATTTTTGTACTCATATACACATTGTGATATATATATATATATATATATATATATATATATATATATATATGAGAGAGATATTTTTGCGGCTCTACATGATGTATCACCTATTTCGGTTTATGATGTTACACTGATGGATGTCTATATTTTTGGTCTTTCATGTATGATGGTTTACTCAAGATGCATTCTATTTTAGGATATTGTTAGCTATGTGATCAGCGGTTTGGTTTTGACTCCTTGGTACATATGTAAATGTAATATAGTGAAATTGTCTACTTAATCTTTTTTCACGCAAATATTTTCTAAAAAGATGTGTATCTCTTCTCTCAAATGCTTGGTTTAGTTGCGATCTACTAACCTGGAATCGAGGTACACATGCATATGGCGTATGCCCTGATGGAGGGCATCGCACATAAGTCCGATGACGGCGTCATATTCTGCCTGATTGTTTGTTTTTGAAACGATGCACACCCCGTTTGACCTAGGCAGTTGCAGCTAAATTTTGAGACCATCTTGATGCTCCATCAGCATATCCGAAATAGGGTTCATTTTGGTGATCCATGGTGATACTTTGAGAACATTTAAATAAGTCTTTGGGTCAAAACGTTTGAGTGGCTAGGTTTGTGTGTACTTTCACTCTAGGGGAAGGGCCATCTTGGCCCTTATGGGTAGAATTTATTGAGGTAAAGGTCGTTGATGGGGTTATTGAGGCAAGTCCCGTTCGGTTCCATCAAGGTGTATGCCCCTTTTTGGAGGCAATGTTTAATGATGTAAGGTCCTTTCCACAAGGTTTCGAACTTTCCTGGCCCTAAGGCCTCTTTTGCGACATAATAGTGGAGGAATAATTCTCCCTCGGTGAATGAGCGAGGGGTGATGTGGTGGTCGAATGATGTTTTTACCCTTTTCTTATGGGCCTCAATGTGTTCCAGTGACTCTCGTCGATTTTTGCTGACAAGCTCTAGTTGTACTAGGCGCTGCTCTAGAGGCTGGGTGTCATCGAGGAGTTTGATGGTGGCATGCAAATTTGGGATCTCGCGTTCTATGGGAATCATGGCTTCAACCCCATATTCTAAGTGGAAGGGAGTGAAACCAGTGGATGTCTTTACCATTGTGCAGTATGCCCACAAGGCGGAAAATAGAATATGGTGCCAGTTGGTTTTATGGTTATTCACCATGCATTGTAACAAAGTTTTGAGTACTTTGTTAATAGCTTCTACCTGTCTATTGGAATGGGGGTGCTATGGTTAAGAGAATTCGTGGGTGAATCCAAGTTGCTGAGATATATCCTCAAAAACTTCATTCTCAAAGTGTTTCTCGTGGTTGGAGACTAACTCTTTGGGTATGCCGAACCGGGCGATTAGGTGGTTAAACAGAAATCAGGCGGTAATTTATGTTGTGTTGTCATATGTGGGCATGGCCTCAACCCACTTGGTGAAATAATAAACAACTACAATGATGTATTTATGGTTTCCTGATGAGGTAGGGTTACAAGTCATGAAGTCAATCCCCCATTTACAAAAGGGTCCAGCTACTATGAGAGGGTGTAGAGGAGTGGGCGGTGCTCTTGCCTTATGAGCGAAGTGTTGGCATCGTTCACATATTTTGACTGCTGTGATGCAGTTGCGAAACAGGGAGGGCCAAAAATATCCTGCCCATAGGAATTTTTGGGTGGTAGCCATTCCTGATAGATGGCCGCCATAAGCACCTCCGTGGAAGTCATTAAGGGCTTGTTCCGCTTGGTCGTGAGTAAGGTATCGAGGGGCCTGCTAGCGTATGTGCCGACAGTCGTCTTGCATGAGATGAGGTCTGAAATTTTGGGTTCACAGGAATAGGAGAATGTATCCGTACCAAGGGTCGTTAGTTGCTACGAAGAAAAGATTTTCATATGGTAGTGAATTGTTTACTAGTGATCCCTTGGAATTTCTTGGGAGGTCCAAATGAACTCTGTTAATGCAAGTGCATTTTTTCTTTTGGGGGAGTGAAAATGTAAGCGATATTCTTGTAAAATGACTATCCAGCGGGCGTACATGTGGTTCATTAGGCGGCGCGTGAGCAGGTATTTGATGGGATTAATATCTGCGATAACCATAGTGGTTTTTAAGATGATGTAGTGGCAAAGTTTCTGGACTACATGGGTTAATTTTAGGGTAGTCTTTTCTTCGGGTTCATATCTCAACGCTGGGCCTGACAAGGTTTTTTTGACGTAACAGATTACATGCTCCTTCCCATCTAGGCCTTCTTGAATCAATACTCCAGCTAATGTGGATTCAGAAGCTGAAAGATACAGGATATAGTCTTTGTCATAGTCTGGGTGACTAATGAGTGGTGCTGAAGATAACGTCTCCTTCAGCACATCAAATTATTTTTGGGCGTGAACATCCCATTTAAAGGGAATGTCCTGGTGAAGTAGGCACAAGAACCCTTGAGCATAGGTGGCATAATCTAGGACGAAGCGTCTCAGAAAATTGGCCTTCCCTTGTAGGCTTTGAATTTTTCTGAGGGTTCAAGGTGGAGGTACCTCTTTAATGGCTTGGACCTTGAGAGGGTCCACACAAATCCCTTGCTGGGACACAATAAAACCTAATAGCCTTCCTGTGCTGACGTAGAAGACACACTTGAGGGGGTTCAAGCATAGGTTGTATTGACGACATCTTTGGAATACCAATTGCAGATCCTCAAAATGGTCTGAGTGCTTCGTGGAGAAGACTATCAGGTCATCCAAGTAGGTGAGGATAAGGTGTGCCAAGTCATGAAATATATAATTCATGGCCCTTTGGAAGGTGTCTCCAGCATTTTTTAGGCCAAATGGAATTACCTTGTATGCGAATGTGCCCCAGGGGGTAGTGAACACAGTTTTGTACCGGTCTCTATGGCGGATTTGGATTTGATTGTACCCAGAGAATCCATCCATAAAGGATAGAGCCTCGTGTCTTGCACAAGAATTTATGATTTGTTCAATGAATGGAGTGGGGTAATTGTCTTTAGGACAAGCTTTGTGCAAATCCCGAAAATCGGTGCAAACATGTATCGTGCCATGTTTTTCCATGACGGGAACAGGGTTGGAAACCAAAGATGTATAGGTGATGGGGTAGATAAACCCGACTTTGTGAAGCTGATCAATTTCTCGCTTTATTGCTTCTGCCTTAGAGGGGTGCAGTTGACGTTGTTTCTAGTGTACTAGAGGTACGTCAGGCCAAGTGTCAATATGGTGCTCTACGATAGTAGGACTAAGCCCATGCATTTATAAGTAGTCCCACGTGAAGATATCTCTATAATCTTGTAAAAATTTGGTGTAAGAGGCTAATTATTCTGGAGAGCATGCTGCCACTAGTGAGATTTCTTCAACCTTTGTCAGATTTTGAGATATGTTCACCTTGATGGTAGGTGAAATAGTCGACATATTTCCTTCCTCGAACGCATTGGGTGATGGGATGGGGTTTTTGAACCAATCGACCTTTCCTGATGGTAGGAAATATTTTGATTCGATCGCGTAGACCTCTTGTTCAGTTTTCTTGTTATGACTGAACGTTTTCTTGTGGAGAAAATGTGAACGATGATGCATTGCATCCCATGGGTAATATGGCTCTGTCATGGCCTCTAGGATATCCTCATACGAATGAAACAAGGACCCGAAGGGGGATTGTTCCTGCGTAGGGTTATGTTGAATGGGGGTTATCCAAGTGGAGCTAGTTGAGAGACCCAAGAAGGATTCCATCGTGGATGTGGTGGAACCAGACGCGGTCGACAGATTATAGATAGATTGGGTCTGCACTGTTGTAGGGACATCTACTGTTATAGCTACACCTGACTTGACACCTATGGCAGATGAGTAGACAGCTTGAGTCATGGTTCCGATGCATTATGACATGAATCTTATATGGTGTGTCGTATCATTGGCGCATGGTGGGGGGTGAATCTCCCTCATTGGTCGTCTTCTAGTTGGCTACAACGGGACGGATCTATCTGTCACATCCTCTTGAGTTGTAAAAATGTTCATGGACTCTGAGTGTGTGCCATCTTCTTGGGAGATGCGAACTATGGTTGATCACATATAAGCTAAGCTATGCAGAATCACGGTATGTAGTGACAACGACTTACTGGGTGGTTGTCACCACATATTTGACATGAATACGGGACGTCCATTTCAGCACGATATACTATATGGACTGGGTACCATCGTTGGAACATTTCTAAAGCTGGGCAGTTAATGATTAAATGATCGAGTTCATCACAAAGTATGCACCTTTCGATTGGGGGATGGCGTTTGGCAGGTATCCTTTCAGGTGATTGTCGCTCTTCCTATAGGTACAGGATGATACGAGGTTCATCGCCGACAGACTGGATGGAGGGATCCTCTTGATAGGATCACTTGACCGCATGTAAGGCATCCATATATCACGTAATCTCAAGGAAATGGTGGGTATAATGCCCATATTTGCTGCAGAGAGCGCATGCATGATTGGTACGCAGTGCTTTGCCTTTACCTTTGGTGGTAGGTTCCTTTTTACGGGAACACAACGTCGCGATGTTTGTTTCGGAGCCAAGGAGTGGTTTTAATTCATCTAGCTCTGGACAGATGTGGGTAGGATAACCTATTACGTCACATATGGCGCGAACTGGTGATTCTCGTTAAATGGTGAGGGTTAGCATCTTCTTTCCTCTCTTCTCAGTTTTCCTAGCGGTGATCACCAGTTTTGCAATGGGAACTTTCTTTGTAGGGGTGGTCTCAACTATTTCTTGGATGAGTGAGGGCTCCTCAGGACTGAGAGGCTTGAACCTTGTGGCAGTAACATGGGTGGCTCCTATTCCGAAAGGGGGAATGAGGTACCAAACTGGGAATGCCAACGATATGGTGGGTAATACCAGTGCTGTCAAAACTTGTTGAGAGAGGAAGCCAGCTGGGGGGTAGAGGAAAGGGGTTTGGGAAGTGGCGTAGGCTAGGGAGGTTTTCATGGCTGATGCCTTGGTGTCATTACTTCTTGTGTCCATGTCCTAACTAGCTTCAGTGCTTGATGTGGACATCATGCACACCAGAACCCCTGTGATATCGAGCGATGACTCAGGGATTATGGGAGGATCTCCTAGGAATGACCTTAGAACCGACGACGGTTGAATTGGCCAGGGCCATATTCTTGGTACCGTGAGAGAGCATCCGAGGCTATATCTACGTAACGTAGAATTACATCGGTGTTGGTTAGGGGACGCTTCTCGCTGTGTGTCATTTGGTCTATGGTAATGACACGTTCCTCGTGGGGGAACATCATAATGCGGAAGATGGAGAAGGCTATGGAAGACATGGCGTAAATATAACTCCGTCCGAGGAGTGTATTTTAATCCAAGTGAGCGTCCAAGACTTCAATATCTATGTGGACCGTAATTACAGCTAAAAAGACCAGGAAATTTTGGTAGAGGCTGACGCGGGTCGAGGGACGACCATCGTATGCTCGAAGCATAATGACTGATGGTTTTAGTTTGGGAGAACCTAACTTCTGCCAAAATTTTTTGGACATGATGCATGTGGCTGCGCCCTTGTCTATGACACATCAGTGGATAGTGATATTCTGCATCGACACTGGTATTTGGAAGGCGACCATGGAAGGAAGCCGAAGGGTGGCTTTGTCTAAGTCAAAATCCATTAGGCACATATCAACAGGGTCGATAGCGCCTAATGTGGAAAGTAGGGCTTTCCGTTGTTTTGGGAATGAGTGTAATACTTCCAAAGCTGACATGGCAATGGAAGATTGTGCTAAATTATCTATGATGCTATAATTATGGGCCTCTTTGGAGTAGTTTCTTGCTCACCTATTAGGTCCCTTTGCCATCTTTGGCAACGGTTCTATAGGCATATTTGAAATGGTCAAAGGTGCATTCGATGCACTAGTACTTGCCCCTGACGTATTGGTGTCTGGTGGGGTGTCGTAGTTGTGATTTCGTGTTTGGAAAAACATCTCTTCTCTAGTCATGTAGATTTCATGGCTACTTTTTCCGGAATCATTTGTATTTTACTGGTGAGTGCTTATCGTCCCTTGGTTGAGGAAAGGTTCTTGCATCACGGCTGGTTGTTGGGAAGATCATCCTTGTCCTCAGTTACTCTGTAGCTTCTTTAGCTCAGGGAGATAAGGAAAATGGTGAGTATAGTGCCTGTACTCCCCACATATCTAATAGGAATGGTTTGTTCAAAGAGGTGGCCTTTTTCTATGTCATTGGACATTTCTTGGCTCCTGGTTCTAATTCCAGTTGGAGTTACCTCTAGCCTGGGATCATGGTGGGCACTGTTGGTTGCTGCCCCCCTGTTCAGGGTTCCCTTTTGGCTTGTTTTTGGATTTTTTTCTTTACCATGTTAGGAGGGTAGTTCTCCTAGTTATATTGGTGTGGTTGGTTTTGGGACAGCTGCACAAATTTTACCTGTGCATTGTTTTGCATAGGTGGGTCGTGTGTTAGGGACTAAGCGTAATGCGGTCCCGGGTTTGCACCTAACTATTGGAGGGGAGTTCTTCGGTAAATTTTCCTTTTTGCGTACTAATTCCCCTGAGCTAGAGGATAAGGTCCTCCCTGGTGATACGCTGGTGCCCTATTGGTCAAATTTTGCTGAGGCATATGATGACTTTGAAAACTAGGTTGAGGCATACTTTGGGTAGAACTGTATGTGTAACCAGGGTTTGACTATTGCTTCCTGGGTAACCCTGGGTCATTGACCCAATAAGCTTGTTTGCAGAGTTTGACGTGCCTGGCACTTCTTGATAAGTTTGTAGGCGTGGGGCATTAGGCAGGATGTTATAAATGTATCCTGACTGCGTATAAATCAACTCAATCTTATGGGCTTTGCTGATTGCGTCTTCTTCGGATGTGGGATTCTGTTGTGCCACATCCTTTGAAATCTCTACCGTCATTGTTTTCAAGAACAAATCTAAGAGAACCCAGTCGTCTATTTTAGCTTTACATAAACTATGATGCTGCCTCCATTCATGGAGATGATCCAAAATGTGGACAGTGGGGGTTTGTCTAAAATGAGTTAGTAATTCCATTCCAGAATCATGGTGAATGGGTAACTCAAAATATGTTAGGAATGCAGTAGAGAGGGTGCTAAAGGTTCCATGTGAAGTTGAGGGTTGCTCCACGTACCATTTCGCAACTACTCCTGTAAGAGTGCGTTGAAATAATCTTAATTGAATAGTGATCTGAAAATGGAAGTACTTGAAAATGTGTGCAAGGTATCCAGTTTCATTAAATTAAATGTGAAATTTCTTAGATCTGTTCCATAGATCTAACCACCATCCCATGTGAGCATTTGAGTCTTGGGCTTCTTGGTAGTTAGCTAACAGTACCGAGTATCAGCCAGGTCAGGTAGCCCCAACTGATACCACACGCACTGCGCCTAAGCCTAACCCCCTCTGAAATGGGTCTCTGCCGCACTCAGGTTTTATTTTCCGTGGGCTGATAGGTGGATTTGAAGCTCCCTAAATACACAACTTCTATGTTTCGATATGAAGTATGATCAAGGAGACTTATTGGATGCCTAACCCCTTGATCCTAACTTAAGCTATAAATTCTTTTGTGGCCCTTATGGGGAGAATTTAGTGAGTTTATTAATTAGTTTTAGGTGTCTTTGCTTCACTTAGTGGGTGAGTGTGTGTGAGCACAAAGTGGACAAGCACATAGTTTGAACGTGTGGATATCGATGATCCTTTACAAAATCCCTTATTTAAACTATGTTGTATTGTTCTTGGCTCAAATGGAAAACATGTGCGGATAATGGGTCGTTTCAAAGTTTCTTAGTTAATCTATGTGACTAACTATAGGGAGATGGAAAATTGTGAATATGGAGCGTTCATATGCTTACCTAGGATCACTGGAGGTTTCAAAGGTAGCAGAGATTACTTTCTCTTCTATAAACAATTCGATCCTAGTCCCGCAATTCCTAGTGGAAAAATTGAACTAAACTAAAAAAAATTATACTAGAACAAAGAAAAATAGCTATGCATGTGTGGTCGTGGGCCACTTGCTTGGACTGGTTATCTAGGTGTAAGTACCAAAATTTGTAAAACATAAATTTTTCAGAATGCAAGTTATTTTTTCCCCCTACTTAAATTATGTGTGAATTTTGTAAAAATCAACTGGAAGTAAAACTGACACTAATCCTACAAAAATCAACTAAAAGTGGGTTTTAGCAAGCTACGGGGTACCATAACCAGTGCTGGTAGGTGCATTAGGGGATGCCAAGCAATTTACCAACAGAAAAAGACAAAATTTAGGGAGAAATTTCTCATTATGTAAATTGCGCACAAAAGGCTGAGACAAATGCGCTTTCTACGTGCAGGTCAGCACTGAATACGCACCATGCACGTCTGTGAGGAAAAAATGCGTGCAAAATCCTGCAAGTAAAAAAAATTAGGAGCTTCTCTTCTTAAGTCTGTCACTCGTGGTGAATCTAGGGACTGCAAGAGAAATCAAAGGGAATTCAGCTCCACTCCACAGCATAGATAGATGTCTCCTGCAAAAGAAGGCACAACCACATAAACTTGGTAATAAAACATTAATGGAGTCGCCAACCCTATTGTGGTGTGTTTGGTGCACATATGTACGAAACCACACTAGGTTAAGGGGTGTGGTTTACCCATTTAAACTATTGGTAACAGGTAGAAATAAGTGGATTAAATGAGCATACTATATATCAGAAAAAGCATGCAAATGTAATCTAAAAACTAAACTAAAACTAAACATAAATAAACGAAAGCTCTGAATGAGTCAAACGACACAATAATACAAACGGTGGCTCTAGGCCCCTCTTATTGAGCACTGGTAGTAAGAGGAGTGATACTTTACCCTCTTGCTAAAGGGCCCCTAGACAATGGTTCTAGGTCCCGATGCAAGGATGTTTTTATCCCAAGCTTGCCTCAGTGCAGTATCTCTCTCTCTCTACTGTGTGGAATGAGCTTGTTGGGTAGCTAACAAGTGAGTCCCCTCTGTCTTCAGCTCCAGGTCACACACTGCTGGTATTGTTTGGGAAATTCTAGCCATCATAACAATGTGATCACCCATTCTTCATCTCATGGTGGCTTTATATAGGAGATTTCAAATCCTCCTTCCCTCTCTTGGTACATGGAGGATGGTAACCCAAGAGAGGGGTATGATTCCTTTGCGTGCTCCAAATATTCCATTGTGTGCTCACATAGTGTCTAAGAAGGCATTGGTGGTTGTCCTTAGGAGGCTTCAAGTAAGGAGTGACTTTTCCTTTGCTTTGTGTGGTCCCAGATAGTGACATTTCGCCACTCTCAGGAATGTGCGCATATCGGGAAAAAAGGTGTGCAGAAGACACTCTTCTCTAAGGATAATGCGTGCAACAACATTTAAGACTAGTTCAAATTTGATTTTCCTCAAACCTTTGAGATTTTTAAACATTTTTCGGATTCCATAATGTCTTCCAACCCTGTAAATCCTTTGGCTTGACATTAATTAATGTCATCTCTGCTGTACTATTTTCCAGTGTTAACAACAATAAAATAATATATATGAATTACAATTCACTTTTTGCACCACAATCCATGTAACCATGGTTAAATTCAATTGAAAATTTGTACCAAAATAAAATTAATAAAAATATTGTAATTATGTGACTATAAATAAAAATGAGCTTTTCAAGAAAAAATCATTATCATTGAGCAACTAATGCATTTGTCCTTTGTACTTAAATAATTTAAAATAAATTATAAATATAAATTCATATATACTTAGTTATATAACATACCATTAATTAAAATTTATATTATTTAAATTATACAATTAAATAATATAATAACATGTAATTAATATACTATATAAAAATTAAATAATATAATATAATAAATGTAATATATTATTTTATGCATTAATTTTATATTACATATTGAATTGATTTGATTTATAACATAAGAAGAAATAATACATAATATAAAAAAGAATATGATATATATCCTATTACAATTAGATTATGTTTCATCCTATTATATATAATAATATATAATATTAATATAATTATAAGGAAATGAATTGAATTGTATTTTTGCAAAAGTATTTAAATAGATTTAATTTATATTTATGAGTAGGTATTTATTTATATATGTATAGAGATTAACTTATAATTAATTTGAAATTGTAATATTAAATAAAATAAAATGAATATATAATTTAAAAATAAATATATGAAAATATACAAACATAATATTTATTGAAAAGTGTGTAAATACATGAAGATTGTATAGGGATATGGATTTTTTCTTTAAAAAAAATATGAAATGAAAATAAGAATATTTTATTCAAAAAATGTGAAATGACATTTATTATGAGTACTTTACTTTTTTACTTTAAAAGTACTTACAATACTACCATGGTTAACCTTGAGTTTTTATGCACCATTGAGAATGCAACAGGTAAGTACATTTAACTCAAGCAATGTCACCTCAACCATGTGGATGATGCCATCCCTAAATGTGATTGGTTCTCATAAAGTGAATTTTGATTGTACATTTTCCTTAGGTGGCCCATTTTTACCTCAAAATTCCCCTAATGATGTTGTGTATAAGTCCCGGACTCACGTTGTTATTGGTACTTTTGGAAATAAGTTGTACAGGATACTTGAGGTAGCACCACCTGCCGCCATCTCTTTGGTTATAGAAAAACAATGCAGTAAGCTCATTTCCAAAAGCAGGAAATTTATTTTCATTTTAATCCGCCCTTAGGGCAAGAAGAAGACTATGGTCATGACCTCTAGACACAGCTCCTCCACATGACAACAACAAATAGACAAGGTTTGGAGGAGTACGGGGACATCTTCACCTCACCTACGGGGGTGCCTCTGCACTGTATGGTCAAGCACCCCATAGATTTTACCCCAGGTGCGTTGCTGCCCAATGGAACAATCTATGAGAACTCTATTCTAGAGAACGATGAAATCAAGAGGCAAATTCAGGAGTTGCTACAGAAAGGTCACATTTGACCAAGCTCATCGCCCTATGGGAGATTTATCGTGTTGGTGCAGAAGAAAGATGGGACTTTGAGACTCTTTATTTACTATCGAGCATTGAACAAGATCATTGTCCAGAATAGGTATCCAATCCCATGGATTGATGACCTTCTAGACCAACTCAAGGGGGGGAAATATTTCAGCAATATGAAATTGATGTCCGAGTATCTCCAAGTACCAATTGAACCTTTCGATGTGTGGAATATTACCTTTAAAGCCAAGGCGGGCATGTTCGAATGGCTGGTCATGCCTTTAGGGTTGACGAATGCTCCTGCAAACCTTCATGAGGCTGATGGAAGACATCTTGCGGCCATTCACCAACTCATTTGTAGTAGTCAACTTGGATGACATCCTGATCTTCATCCATACTTGGGAAATGCACCTCCACCACATCTGACAAGTCCTCCAAACATTGCGGCAACACAAGTTGTGTGCCAATTTGGAGAAGTGCACTTTAGGCATGACCCAGGTTCAATATCTAGGATACATTATTGATGAGCGGGGGGGGGTGGTGCATTGGGATCCAACCAAGATCCAATTCATTCGGGATTGGCTAGCCCTAACCACTCTAAATGAGCTTCGCAACTTTCAGGGTCTAGCTAATTTCTACCAAAAGTTCGTGTTGGGATTATCTCATATCACTTGGCCCTTGAGTCAAGTCACCAAGGGAGGAGTGAAATCAAACTTATTTTGGTCTGAATCTCAACATAAAGTGTTCGTAGAGTTGAAAAAACACCTCTTCTCTTCCCCAATGCTCACATTATCGTACTTGCAATAACCATTTGATATCGAGAAAAATGCCTCTAACTATGCTATTGGGGCATTTCTTACTCAAGAGGGGCATCCAGTGGCATATCACAGTCAAACATTGTGATACATTTTGGGGAAGGAAATGGTCATCCACACATACCACCAACCCCTTCAGTTCATACAGATATAAGGAAAGTTGTAGAACAATCGCCATCAGAAGTGGTCCACATATCTGCAACAGTTTAATTTGAACATCAAGTACAAGAAGGGAAACACCAATAATTTTGCAGACTGACTCAGCTGACCACCGATCGTGGCAATAACCACCATGCACAACTCTTGTGGGAACGAGACTTCTGATTAGCTGCTTATCTACAAGATTGATCCAGAATTCAGCCAAACATAAAAGACGCTCTTGGAGGGTAACCAAGTTCCAAAATTTTCCCTCGAGAATGCACTACTATGTCACCTAGGACACCTTTGTGTTCCTTCAAGCAAACATGCCAAGATGATTTGGGAAGCACACTACAGTCGATTCGTTGATCATTTTGGGGTTGAGAAATAGTGGAATTATTGCAGAAGTATTTCTATTAGACAAACCTTCAATAGAATTTTGGGAAGTACATCAGATCCTGCAATGCCTGTGCCATTGCCAAACCAACCATCAAGAAGAAAGACCTCTATACTATGTTTCCCACCCCCATTCGACCTTGGGAATCCATCTCCATGGATTACATGTTGAACCTTCCTTCTAATATGTATGGAAATGACTGTGTTTTCGTGGTCATCGATAGATTCTTGAAGATGGCCATTGTGGCGGCCTGCAAGAATAATATCATAGCAGAAGCCACTGCTAAAATCTTCTTTGAGAGAGTGTGGGTGTTTGGTCAATTTAGTGTGTCCTAAATTGCTGCATTTAATTTGTCAATCCGGGAATCGTAAGCTGATGAAGTGCGGCGCACTATATGTGCAAGATAACCTATTTCTTAACTTTTTGTCGTTTTTGGTTTCTAAGGTGAAATGGAAATTATAAAATGAAAACAAGTATGGTTATGTTTGTTCAAGGAAATGATATCCCCTATAATGATTTACCAACTTGAAACTTAAAAAGAAATTTGAAATTTACAATGACAAGACTTGAAAGAAAGTAAAAGTGTCTTTACTTGAGAGAAATGAAAAGATGTTAATCTAATGAATAAAAACGATAAACTAGTGAACATGAAAACCAAACTATTTTCTTGCCAACTAAACACAAAAGAAACTATGTAGGAAATTCAAAATTGCAACAAAATAAATCTAAAATGAATTTTATCAGTTCATTTTGACCCTTCATCATTAGACCATTATGAAAAACTTTGGAGTAAATGTAAACAACATTATGCTTGATATTTAATTTGAGAAAGTAGCTAATAAACAGCCTTTTTATGATTCAATCCCTCGCCATCGATCCAGTTTGTAGCTTTCGGAGCTGTGAAGATGTCTACATGATTTAATATATCTAAATTCTGAAAAGCAATATAAACTACACATTTCATGATTCAATCCCTCGCCATCAGTCCAGCTGTGGCTTTCGGAGGCAAATGAAGATGTCATACATGATTTAATATATCTAAATTTGCAGAAAAGAAACTATTACTAAACTACACATTTCATCATGCAGTCCCTCACCATCAGTCCAGCTGTGGCTTTCGGAGGCAACTGAAGACGCTATGAGCAGCTTAATATATCTAAATTTAACTACTGAATCAGATAAGCAAAACTGAAATGTACAAAGCAAGACTGAAGTTTACAAAGCAAGACTGAAGTTAAACAAAAGCTATGAAAAGAAAACTAGCAGCAGAACAATGTTAGTTTCATGTCATTAGTCAAAATACTATGAAAATGCCCGGGCTGTCTACCTAAAACCTGCACAAGAAAACTGATCAGTGATTAACAATCATAAAAACATGAAAGACAGGAATGAAATGGAAATTATGGAAATGTATAAACATAAATGAAACAATTACAAAATATGAACATGTAATGGATTATGATACAATGACTTTTTAAAGAAATGAAATGAGAAATATATACATTAATACACAGAACCTTGGCTGAGCAGGGGCCCTCTACACAGCTTTGGTAACGATCCTCAAACACGAATTAAGTTGAAAACAGAGTCTTCTCACATTAAAAAGCAGTTCATTACAGAATGGTAGTGTTACGGCTCAAGGGCAGCGTAATCACTACAAAGCAAACTAACAGATAACAGAGTACGAACATCAACTATCAATTAACAAATATCAACTCACAACTGTCAACTAACAACTGTGCGTATGCAAACGCTCTATATATAACAGCAAACTGTAACTATTTCCTAAAGTTCATGATGGCAGAGAGCACATAGACCACTACGCCCACGGATATAGAAGTATGGCCGTGTTGGAAAGCGAATCTACGGAAGGTGGATGCTTGAATTCAACTCCAGAGCTCTGCACAGATGTCGATTTAACCTCCGCAAGCTTAGAAACGGCCGTATGGATGTTTATTTGCCACGAAACAGAGTCCGGCCGACATGAAACTCCATAGTTGACTTCCACGTGGACGGCTTTGACCGTGGCTTCTTTGGACGAGTTTGCTTGAACCAGTAGGACACGAACCATGTCCACGTCATTCCTAGCCTGCCCATGTGGCTCGTTTCCCTTGTAGACACCTGTAGCATATAGTTCCACAAAATAGCTGCGGAAAGTTGCAGCAGCTGCGGAAAGTGGCAAGATTCTGCAGCTGAATGAAAAAAATCTAGATCAAATAGAAAACACAAAAACATAATTAAAAATCATGTTATATACCCTTTTGCACATGATATTGACAATTTGGGAGGTTTAGGTGAGTGAAAAATGTATGGAAAAGTGTATGGAAAAGATGCAAATTCGGGACTCAACATACCCCCACTGTGAAGGTGTTGCATGTCCTCATGCAACCAAAATTTTGATACTCTTTGTTGAGTTCATGTGCCTTGATACTTCAGCCAGCACATCCAATCCCCTTCTCTTCTTCTTTGGTACTGCCATCATTCTGGGTTTCTTCATTAAGCACCTAAATTTGATATTCACAAGTGCTCTGCTCAATTTTTGGCATTTCCTTTTTAATTTCTTATTCTTCTTTTGCCAAATACCCAAATGTAACATAGTATTATCATGGATGATCTTGTCCAGTTTGCCTTGCTCTTTTAGTGTTTCATTTTCATTTTTGATATGCCGATTCAAAAGCTCCAGCTCAAAAATTTCCTGTTTTAATGACTGAACTAAATCATCCTGCAATGTATGAGGCTGAATGGAAGAGGTACTTGGACCTGTGGCTGCCTTCTCCAAGGATTCTATATAGTCATATACCTCCTGCTGTTTGGGATCCACTTTCGGTGTCTTTTTCATTGGGCTGTCCCCAAAATGCTGCAAGGGAGAATTATGTTCAAAATCTGGCCGAGGAGGACTTACATCAATATTTTGCTGAGAATAAGATGGAGTATGCTCATTGTCTGATTGGGAGTGAAAGGAGTCAGGTTCACTAACTGACTAAAATGGACTATGGTCAGTTGGAGACTGTTCAGATGTCTCCTCACCCAAATCAATGAAATGAGGACCCTTAATTTGTGTTTTTCTCAATTTTCCCTTAAGCCTGCTGCTTCTCCTCACATGTTGTGGTACACTACCCTTTTGTTCTTGTTTTCCTGTCTCTGCCTTCTTGGATATAGATGACTGTTTTTGAAGAAAAACTAATCTTTCAGATAGTATTTGGTGATCTTCTTCTTCAGAAGAAGGAGTTTTATGGACAGCCTCAATAATTTCTTTCCCTTTTGGTATTATTGGCTTCTTGGCTTTAATTTCCTTCTTCTTCCTTTTTACCAATCTCTCTTCCCTATCAGTTGTTTTCATAGTAGTAGTAGAAGTATTTTGGATTTCATCTATTGTTCTTTTCCTTCTACTTCTTTTTGCTGTGCTAGCTGCGGGAATTTCCTGTGTAGGAGCAATTTGGATTTCAACATTCATTCTCTTTCTTCTACTCCTTCTAATTGAACTACCTTCAGGAATTTCCTGAGGTTCTTCAAAGAAGTTTCTAACTAGGAATTGTTCCCATGTATCTTTTCTTTCCTTTAGCTCCTTTTCAATCAGAATTTTTATAAGGCAGTGGTGATAAAGATGAGGCTCTACATCTCCCAAGTGTTTTTGAACAGTCACAGCCATTTTCTTTAAGCTATTGAATAGAAAATAAGGGAGATTGAGAGTTTGGTTTTCAAGAAAATTCATCAATAGCCTAGTATGGTACATGTACATAGAGCCAAAACGGCCTTCACATGTAATAAATTTATGAAAAATTAGTAGTAAAGTGGCCCATTCTTCCTTTATTGCATGCACAGGGATTCCTCTTTTAAAAACAGTGATATCCATACCTTGATTCCGTAGGATTGTTCTCCATGCCTCATCACTGATACTTTTATTTTTGAACCAACGTTCTCCTTCCTGAAGAAGCTCTGTGGCTGTTGCTATTGATGCTTCATTGACCAAAAACTTGAGGTCTCCCACTTCTTCTTCCGAGCCATCAAATGATCTTGCAAACGCTTTTGTAACTTCTCTGTGGTAACCCCTGAATTTCTGAATAAAACGCAGCCATTTAGCTTTCCTCAACATCTCTTTTGCTTGCGGAAATCCCTATATAAACTTTGGTCCTTCCGGCTCTGCCCTTAATAATTTTCCCATTTCACTTCTCTGTGCTTCACAAGTTTGCCTCTGTGAGGGTTTAAGTGGAAATGGAACGATGGAATACACAGGATCGAGCACAATACTGTGGGGATGTTATCATAAAATGGAAATGAGCACCATAAACGAAATGGAGTAAGACTGTGGGTGGATATACGGGAGTGAGAGTGAGCAAAAGGAACGAAATGGAGTGAAACAGGGAGTGAGAATGAGTAGAGTGGGGTTTTGTAAACACGACAGAGACACGACAAAGAGGTTAACAAAGTATAATGCATTAGGCCGCGTTTTGAATTTTGGAGGCTGTGTAATAAATATGAACACGTTTCAATCAATGATTATGAAGTTATGCGGCTTGTAAGAGTCCTTTGTCAACTCAAATACGTATCATTATCTACGGTGGGATATTTGAACATGAGTGAGAG
This sequence comes from Pinus albicaulis, assembly GCA_034641835.2. Taxonomy (NCBI): domain Eukaryota; kingdom Viridiplantae; phylum Streptophyta; class Pinopsida; order Pinales; family Pinaceae; genus Pinus; species Pinus albicaulis. The sequence continues at coordinate 163,248,086 of CM076581.1, forward strand.
TCGGAATTTCAATGATGAAACCGTTTGTGAATAAATGCAAGAGGATAACATAGAGATCGTGGAAGGTTATGGGACTGTCAATATAATCATTGCGCGTTATGGGTAGAGCTCATAGTTTAAAATTATATAAAAATGTGTTTTTCAATACTATTTGAAATAAACTTTATTCATACCTTTGGAATCCTTGCTTTTGCCCTTGGTCTTCAACTGATTGATCTCCATTGGTGTCTTGAATGTTCCATTGATCCTCTCTCCTGCATTTTATTTCATAATTATGAAAATAACAACTGACTATACATTCTCTTTGAAAACAGAGTAGTAGCTGCGGAATCTGCTTCTGGCTGCGGAAACTGGAGTCAGCTGCGGAAACAGATGTCAGCTGCGGAAACTGACACAGCTATTACTTGGTTGAATAGAAATGAACAAATGACAGATGACCAGGTGGAAATGGTCATAAAAAATATTTTTATTGATGGAATGGATGAAATGAAGTGGAGTGAAGTGAAATGAAATGAAAGGAAATGAAATGAAGTGGAATGAAATGGAGTGGGTGGTGAAATGAAATGAAATGAAAGACAGATTTTTTTTGGAAAATATAGAGTGTCAGGTGTCCCTGATTTTCACCCCATATTTTCTGTATAAGAATGCCAATCAATGATTGGTTTTCAGGCTTATACCATTTTATTTTTTATTTTTTATTTTTTAACTTGAAAAACAAAAGCTAGGCTGGTGGAGAAGAAGAATTCTTCTGTACCAGCCTGATTGCAGAACTTTCTTGAAACAACTTGACAAAATCCTCTTTTGAGAGTGGCTTATGATAAACTTTCAATCTATGGCCATTCACAATAAGAGGAGTTTGAAACTCATCAATGGTCTTGATTCTTACGGCTCCATTGCTAAAGATCTTGTCAATCTCATATGGCCCAAGCCAATGAGTCTAAAATTTTCCTTGAAAATCTTTAAACTTGGAATCAAATAACAATGCCCAATCTCATTCTTGAAACTTATTCTCTTTGATGTACTTGTCATGCCATTTAGCTCTTTGATATTGAACTAGATCAGTTCTTAGAATTGCCTCTTGTCTGATCTCATCTAGCTCATTTAATTGCTCCATTCTATGCTTTTGGGCTTCTGATAAATTCATCCCCAATTGGACTGCTATCTTGAAGGTCTTGACTTGGAACTCAATGGGGAGCAAGACTTCTTTCCCATAAACAAGTTCATAGGGAGAATGTCCTGTTGTATTTCTCCATGTAGTTCTGTAGGCCCACAAGGCTTCAGGAAGCCTTTCTGCCCAATCTCTTCTATGTAGATGAGCAGTTTTGGTGATGATACTTTCAAGAACTTTATTTGTGGACTCCACTTGACCATTTGCTTGCGGATGGTAAGGAGTAGATCTTCTGTGCTTGATTTTGTATTCTTCCATCAATTTCTCCACCAAATTGGATGTGAATTGGCTCCCCTGATCTGTCACAATTTCTCTTGGAACACCAAAGCAAGTAAAAATATCCTCATAAAGAAAATGAACAACTGAATTTTCAGTAGCAGATACTAATGCTTTGGCTTCTACCCATTTAGTAACATAATCAGTGCAAACCAATATATACTTATTTTGCTTAGATGGTGGATTAATAGGTCCAATGAAATCTAAAGCCCATTTTTCAAAGGGTTCAATGAGTACCTGTGTTTGCAATGGCATTTCATTTGAAAAGGTAGGTTTCCCTACTCTTTGGCAGCTATCACACCTTTTGACATATTGTTTTGCATCTTTGAAGAGAGAAGGCCAATAATATCCCAAGGAAAGGATTTTATAGGCCGTCCTTTTGTCCGCAAAGTGTCCGCCGCATGGTTCATCATGACATGCCTTAAGAATATCGGGCATTTCATCTTCCCTGACACATCTTCTGATCACAAGATCTGGCCCTGTTTTAAACAATTCGTTAGAAATCCATGAATATTTTGAACTCTCCTGAATAATCTTTCGTTTTTCTCTTGAAAATAAATGTGAAGGTAGTTTCCCTGTAACCAAATAGTTAGCAATATCTGCATACCAAGGGGTCTTAATAGTTACTGCAAACAAATATTCATCGGGAAACTTATCTTCTACAGGAGAATCTTCTTTAGTATTTTGAATTCTAGACAAGAAATCAGCTACTGTATTCTGTTTTCCTGGTCTATCCAACACAATAATATTGAATTCTTGCAAAAGTAAAAGCCATCTTGTCACTCTGCCATTAGTAACAGGTTTGTTCATTAAATATCTAATTGCAGAATGGTCAGTATGAATAAAAGTTTCATAGCCTGTTATGTAATGTCTAAACTTATTAATTGCATGAACAACGGCTAAGAACTCTTTTTCAGTCACAGTATAGTTCAACTCTGTGGGAGTCAAATTTTTACTGGTGTAATAAATGGCATAAGGAATTAAATCTTTTTGACCCAACACAGCTCCAAGAGCTGTATCTGAAGCATCTGTAGAAATATGGAAAGGAAGTTTCCAATTTGGTCCTCTCAAGATAGGTGCTTCGGATATTCTTGTTTTCAAAGTTTCAAAAGCTGATTGACAATCAGGATCCCATTTAAATTCACAGTCTTTTGTAAGCAATTTGAAGAGTGGAGATGCTATTTTAGTGAAGTTTTCTATAAATATTCTATAGTAACCGGTAAATCCTAGAAAAATTCTAACATCTCTTTGACAATTTGGAATAGGCAACTTGGAGATGACTTCAACTTTTGATCTATCAACCTTAATCCCATCTCCTGAAATATGATGTCCTAAAACAATCCCTTCGGTAAACATCATAAAGCATTTTTCATGGCTTAATGAAAGGTTTGTTTCTTTACATCTTATGAGAACTTTTTCCAAATTTTCTAATGCCTCTTCAAATGAATTACCATAAGCTGTAAAATCATCCATATAAACCTCTACACAATCATGGATTAGATCAGAAAAAATTCCTAGTACTGCTCTTTGGAATGTTGCAAGTGCATTACATAACCCAAAAGGAAGCACTCGATAGGCAAAAGTTCCTCATGGACAAGTAAATGTGGTCTTATCTTGATCTTCAGGTGCTACCTGAATTTGATTATAGCCACTAAAACCATCCAAAAATGAAAAGTACTTTTTACGTGCTAATGTATCTAATACCTGATCGATAAAAGGAAAAGGAAAGTGATCCTTCAAAGTTGCTTTGTTCAATTCCCTGTAATCAATGCATACCCTCCATTTACCATTCTTTTTAGGTACTATAACCAAAGGAGAAACCCATCGGGTATCTGAAATTGGATAAATGAAGTTTACATTGAGTAGTTTTTGGAGCTCTTCTTTCACTATCTCCCTAAGATTTGGATTCATCCTTCTTTGAGGTTGTTTGATTGGTCTATTGTTTTCCTCAATATAGATATGATGGATGCAAGTCTTAGGATCAATACCCTTCATGTCAGTATACTCCCATGCAAATGCAGTAGAATGTTTTTGCAAGATTCTGGTTAGTTCTTCTTGTTGTGACTTCTCCAGATGTTTGTTGATATTCAATGTCTTTTCTGGAAAAATCTCAATAGCAGAATTACCAAACTCTTCCATAGAGTAAAGAGACATTTGTCTTGATGATAAATATTCTATGTCAGATTCCAACTGAAATTGTGTGGGGTCATGTTCTGAAGTTATCTCAAAATTTTCTAATGTGTTCAGAATTTGACTATCCTCACTAATTTCAGAAATGGTAAAGACAGGTTGTATAGTGTTCTCATCATCGACCCATTCATTGTCTCCTATTTCTGTGATTGCTCTTGTTGGAGGATACAAATTGAATTTCTTTGTCGAATTACCATTAGAAATGTACATGTCTCCAGATCTACAACTAATAAAAGCATCAGCTGTGGCCAGCCAAGGTCTTCCTAAGATAATTAGATGTCCTCCTAGATTATTCTTGGGAGTCAAAATCATAAAGTCTACTGGATATTCTCAAGAATCTAAGGAGACTGAAATATCTTCTAATACACCATCTGGTTTAATAACCGATCGATCTGCAAGTTGCAATAAAGTAGGTGTAAAAAGAAGGTTAGGAAGTTTTAACTGTTCCATAGTCTGTCTACTCATAATGTTGATAGCAGCCCCTAAGTCAGTCAATGTGTTTGGAATTTCTATCCCATTTATATGTGTCTTGACAATTGGACTTCCTGGATCTACATACTTCTGCATGGTAATTTTTCCCATCATAATGTCTGCAATCTTTCCTACCAGGTGGATTCTTCTTATGTCCTTTAGCTTCCTTCCTGGTCTTTTGAAACTCAACTCCTTTATGGTTTTTGCTAAAATAGGAATTTCTCGAATGGCTTGTAGCAATGGAATCTTGATACAAACATTCTTCAATTCATCTAGAAAGTCATAGTTAGGCAACAAGATTTGTTTTCCCACCCCCTTATCAATTTGTAGTCTTTCCGGAAAAGGAGGTGTAGATGAAGATACAGGTTGCTCAACTATAGGAGTTGTGGATGTTAGCTTTTCTTTTTCTTTTTGATTTTTTGAATTTTGAAGAGATTCTTCCTCAGAACCCTTATTGACTTGAAGAGAGTCCTCCTCAGAGGTATCTTGCTCTTGAATGTCTATAGAAGGTTTTTCTAAAACTCTACCAGGTCTGAGTTGTACATCGTTGAGAGGAACAATCATATAGGTAGGAAATTGTTGTCCTTCTACCATATAAGTAGTTTGAGGATTCTTATTGTTAGGATTTGGCAATGGCTGAGCTGGAAGTTGATTTGTCTTCTGTTGGTATGGGAGCATGAGTTGAGAATTTGTATTTTGTTGAGAAGGTTGTTGTTGAAATGGCAATGAAATTTGTGGATTTTGGCTTGGAAATTGTGGAGCTTGTTGATTTTGAAAAGATGGAGGATATTGATAAAATTGAGCAAATCTCCCATAAGGATTTTACATCCCTTGTACCCATGGCTGATATGAATTTTGATGTTGGGGCCAAGGTTGTTGCCAAGGAGTCCAATTTGGTGGGGTTTGAAGATTCATAGGGTTATTAAACCCTTGAGATTGTTGTCCCTGCCAAGGTCTCCTTGCGACAAAACAGAGAGATTCTACTGAATTTGGATCTTCTTGAAAAACAGCTTTGAGTCCGGGGATTGAAGGACAATCCTTGATCTCATGATTTTCTGAGCAAATCATACATGTTTCTACAACTTTTGCATCCAAGGGACATTCCCTTAAAGCATGTTTCTTTCTACATTTCGGACAAAAGATGGCTAAGGCATATGTTTCTGCTTTCTGCTTGTTTTGGATTTTAAGGGTGTCTAGTTGTTCACTAAGGCTCCCTAAGATATCAGTTTTGAACTCATCAAGCATATTACCAATCTCTGCCCTACTTACTGATCCAGTTGCAGATTTGTTAGCCCTAATAAGAGAAGAATCCCTAGGCCCTTTTCCAGTTTTAGATTTTCCCCTTGAGAGATGGATACATAGTTCTGTTATATCATGAAATGGGAGTTGAGAAATGTCTCCTTTCCCCATCATGTTTAAAATGTCTATCCATTCATCTCTAATGGATTTTAATAGGAGGGCTTTCAAGGTTTCATTATCTAAGTTTCTCATCTTTGCTCTTTTCAAGTTGTATTTAAATCTTTCAATTAGGTCTTCCAAATTTTCATCTTCTTTTTGCATCATTTTAAATACCTCATCCTTGTGATTGGTGGGCATACAATAGTCCAAGTATCTATCCAAAAATTTTTGTTTCATATCATTCCAAGTCCTGATAGATTGAGTGGCTAATCCCATGAACCATTTCAAAGAAGATCCCTTCAAAGTTGAAGGAAATAGTTTGAGTTTTTGAGAATCTTCCATATAGTCATAAGTTCGGCACACTACTTCAAACTCAAACAGAAATGTTTCAGGATCCTCACTTCGTAATCCATAAAAGTTAGGGAGAACGATGATGAGATATTTTTCATTGTTGCATGAGTTTCCTCATCAACTATAGGGAATCCAAGCAAATTGTCCCTATTCCTACCGTTATTTCCTTCACCATTGTTATCTTCATTATCTCCTCCTCTTCTACCTCCACCTCTATTTATTACTTCCTCTGCCATGATAGTTTCTTTAGAGTCCTTATAGTCCTCTAGTTCTTCTACCAAGGAAGGATGAGAGAAAGTCTCTTTATTTTCTAAGTGGGTTTTAGTAGGTGGTATAGGAGAATCCTCTAATTCAGCTGTTCCTTGACTTCCAAAAATCTTAAGGCTAGGGGTAGATGGTGGTGAATCTGGTCTATGCCTTGAAGAAGATGGAGTTGTGAAAATTGAACTCTTGGCTTTAGCTATAAACCTTCCCCTAGAATCTCTTGCTCTATGCATGTCATTTTATTTTTTATTTTTTATTTTTTTTTTAAAGTTGGGCTAATAATTCTCTTTCTGATCTTCCAGGTCACACTAGGTGCAAGAAGAGAGAATACTTAAGAAATTACTGAACCAATAACTCTCTTTTCTGATCCTCCAGATCACACTAGGTGCAAGAGGAGAGCATACTTCAAGAAGTTATCAAGTTTTCCCTTCTTTTATGATTTTATGTTTTTTTTTTTAAGAAATTGGCTACCTAGTTACACGTCCCCGGCAACGGCGCCAAAATGTTTGGTCAATTTAGTGTGTCCTAAATTGCTGCATTTAATTTATCAATCCGGGAATCGTAAGCTGATGAAGTGCGGCGCACTATATGTGCAAGATAACCTCTTTCTTAACTTTTTGTCGTTTTTGGTCTTTCTAAGGTGAAATGGAAATTCTAAAATGAAAAACAAGTTTGGTTATATTTGTTCAAGGAAGTGATATCTCCTATAATGATTTACCAACTTGAAACTTTAAAAGCAAATTGAAAATTACAATGACAAGACTTGAAAGAAAGTAAAAGTGTACTGCTGAAATGAAAAGATGTTGCTAATCTAATGAATCAAAACAATAAACTAGTGAACATGAAAACCAAACTATTCTTGCTGCCAACTAAACACAAAAGAAACTATGCTTAAGGAAATTCAAAATTGCAACAAAATAAATCTAAATCAGATTACATCAATTCATTTTCTGACCCTTCATCATTAGACCGGCTATGATTTTCGGAAGTAATCATAAACAACTTGTGTAACTGATATTTAATTTGCAGAAAGTAAACTAATACTAAACCATACACTCATGATTCAATCCCTCGCCATCAGTCCAGCTGTGGCTTTCGGAGGCAACCGAAGATGTCATGCATTATTTAATATATCTAAATTTGCAGAAAAGAAACTAATACTAAACTACACATTTCATAATGCAATCCCTCACCATCAGTCCAGCTGTGGCTTTCGGAGGCAACTGAAGATGCTATGAGCAGCTTAATATATCTAAATTTGTAGAAAAGAAACTAATACTAAACTACACATTTCATCATGCAGTCCCTCACCATCAGTCCAGCTGTGGCTTTCGGAGGCAACTGAAGACGCTATGAGCAGCTTAATATATCTAAATTTAACTACTGAATCAGATAAGCAAAACTGAAATGTACAAAGCAAGACTGAAGTTAAACAAAAGCTATGAAAAACAAACTAGGAGCAGAACAATGTTAGTTTCACGTCATTAGTCAAAATACTATGAAAAATGCCCGGGCTGTCTACCTAAAACCTGCACAAGAAAACTGATCAGTGATTAACCATCATAAAAACATGAAAGACAGAAATGAAATGGAAATTATGGAAATGTATAAACAGAAATGAAACAACTACAAAATATGAACATATGATGGATTATGATACAATGACTTTTTAAAAGAAATGAAATGAGAAATATATACACTAATACACAGAACCTTAGCTGAGCAGGGGCCCTCTACACAGCTTTGGTAACGATCCTCAAACACGAATTAAGTTGAAAACAGAGTCTTCTCACATTAAAAAGCAGTTCATTACAGAATGGTAGTGTTACGGCTCAAGGGCAGCGTAATCACTACAAAGCAAACTAACAGATAACAGAGTACGAACATCAACTATCAATTAACAAATATCAACTCACAACTGTCAACTAACAACTGTGCGTATGCAAACGCTCTATATATAACAGCAAACTGTAACTATTTCCTAAAGTTCATGATGGCAGAGAGCACATAGACCACTACGCCCACGGATATAGAAGTATGGCCGTGTTGGAAAGCGAATCTACGGAAGGTGGATGCTTGAATTCAACTCCAGAGCTCTGCACAGATGTCGATTTAACCTCCGCAAGCTTAGAAACGGCCGTATGGATGTTTATTTGCCACGAAACAGAGTCTGGCCGACATGAAACTCCATAGTTGACTTCCACGTGGACGGCTTTGACCGTGGCTTCTTTGGACGAGTTTGCTTGAACCAGTAGGACATGAACCATGTCCACGTCATTCCTAGCCTGCCCATGTGGCTCGTTTCCCTTGTAGACACCTGTAGCATATAGTTCCACAAAATAGCTGCGGAAAGTTGCAGCAGCTGCGGAAAGTGGCAAGTTTCCGCAGATGTATGAACAAAATCTAGATCAAATAGAAAACACAAAAACATAATTAAAAACCATGTTAGATACCCTTTTGCACATGATATTGACAATTTTGGAGGTTTAGGTGAGTGAAAAAGGTATGGAAAAGTGTATGGAAAAGATGCAAATTCGGGACTCAACAGTGGGTACACTTTGGGATCCTACAGTTTATCATCTCAGATCAAAACAACAGGTTCCCTAGTACATTTTGGTATACCCTCTGGGGAACCTATTGTTCCGATCTGAGATGAAGTCCAAATAGATGCAAACGTCGTAGATAGATGGTTGAATCTATTAGAAGGGTATTTCTCAGTTCAACAAGTAAATTTTACAAGTAAAGTTTGGCATTCCGATATTTGAGGGCAAAATAGATGCAAACATCATAGATAGATGATTGAATCTATTAGAAGGGTATTTCTCAGTTCATGACTTTTCCAATTGGGAATAGATTACTTTTTCACTCCTCAAAGCTGCCCCCCATGTCAAGGACTGGTGGGAAACCTTTTGTGAGAAAAAGGACAAGAGGGAACTCTCTCTGTTTTCGGCCACACCCACTTGGAATTATTTCTAAGATACCATGTGTTACACTATTTTTTGGTCATCTAACCTATTGTTATTAGATGGACCCAAGTACACCATGCAAGACCAATTTTACCCTAAGTAAAATTGCATTCACTATGAAAAATAACTTAGTAAACCACCTTTATTAAGTTGTTTATGGTCTAAACAGGAAACCCCATGAGGAAATATTAAATAAATCTACATTTGTTTGATTTTCCTCAAGGAATAATTAGTTAAACAACAATTTAATTGATTTTCCTGGTTATATTTAACCCAAAACAGGGAAATTAATTAGATAAAACATTATTTATCTTATTATTTCCTAAGAATAATTATTTAAACCTTATTTAAATAATATTCTTTATTGAATATGACTAAATCACCCTTAAATAATTAAATAAATCGTTATTTATTTGATTATTACTCAACCACATCCTTAAAAATGATAAATATATCATTTATTTATTTATTATTTACAAATAAACGGATTTGACCCAAGTCAAATTCCTTTTCCCTCCAACAAATATAATAAAATATTCCATAAAAGTTGGATCTTGATTTGGTTAATAATATTTTAATTATGCACCAATATTTAGACTAACTCAATATTTTGTTATAAATAGAAGGGTTTTCCCATTCATTTATCACCTTTTGTTGCCTAAAGATCACTTTGAATCTATACTTTTGGTCTGACTATTGATCCACCACCATAGTCATATTTTGCTACCATTTTTGTCTAGGTTTTCTACACCATCAAGAGAGAGGAATTTTAGATCTGAAGTGCTGAGGACTTACAAGAACCCATCTCATTGAGGAGAATAGGGAACATCCCTCTTATGCTTTCCTCCCAGGTGCCATTAATACAAAATTCATTCAACATATTCTTGTCTTGTCTATTGGATGCATGGAGTAAATCTTGTTTTTTCTACTGCTTAATGTCTTCTAATGCATAGATCTAGATTTTTGCAGCATTTATCTTGATCACCTTCCCATTAGATCTTGTCTTTTAGATCCCTGTCCCTCTTGACCTTAGATCTATTGGCTTTTTTAGTGTGTTTTTCTTAGTTTTTTACTCACCTATAAACTAGTTGTTGAGAGACCCGCCTCCCTGGGTTTAGATTATTGCATTATTAGCTATTTATTTTCTGTTTTTATAGGCCTATATACTGTCATTTGCAGGTTTATTTATAGCTATACAACACACTTTTTCTTCTTTCCTCTACAAACGTTTGGGTTTAAAAATTAAAATTTACACACTTTTACACACACATCTTAAGCGAAAAAGGGCTTGGTTAACACCACCAAGCAAAGACTCTAAAAACATTGAAATCAATTGATCCTGCACCTCTCTGCCCTTATTTAGACATTGCAATCAGTTGATCCTGCACCTCCCTGCCCTTGTCGGTCTCTTTTTCCTTTGTGCCGTGTTCGTGTCGTCATCATTGTGCCACCAAGGCATTTATCCCGAAGACTTCTTGGCCTTCATCCTCATTTTCCGGTAGAAATAATTACTCCTCCACGTAGGGTTCAAGTTAGTCCACCACTAAGTCCACACACCGACTCTTATTCTAGTCCTTTGGGTTCTCCTCCTGAAACCTTCACCATGTCTGGTGCAGGACCTAATGTTGGTGGTAACCCTAGCCCTCATGCTGAGAATACCACTAATGGGACCACAATGGACACTACCCCGGCTGCGCCCTTGCTCCCCTTCATGGCAGGCCTCAACCTCCCTGATTTTGACCAGTTGATAAACAACCCTATACACCATGACGCTAGTTGGCCTGCTATGCCGACAAAGCTCCCTTCCGACATCCTAAAGTTTTAAGGCCTTGCTCGAGAAGATCCTTCAAATCATGTTCGATCTTTCCACATGTGGTGTTCATCTAACTCCATTACCGATGACTTTGTCCATCTTTGGTTGTTCCAACGAACACTTACAAGTGAAGCTTCTAAGTGGTATGTTGATTAGGCCCCTTCCTCTCATAGCACCTTTGAGACTCTTGCCTGGGCTTTTCTATCTTATTTATAGCTTCCCCTTTGTTACGAGATTGGTATCTAACTCTTGACTTCTTTCTGTCAATCGTCTACGACCCGCCTATCCAACCATGTCCAGGAATGGCAGAGAAGAAAGAGCCTATGTCGAGCCCCTACCTTTGAAGATCGTGTCTACATGGACTAGTTCCTCAGATCTCTCTTGCCGCCTATTAGGAAAGATGTCGCATCACACTTTCCTCAAACCGAAGAAGCCACTCTCCAAATTGCGTTAAAATATGACCTCATCTATGCTCAGTCAGGTTATGTTTATACTGTTCTACCTGATCTTCCTAGACCCGGTGGTGCCAATGCACCGAGGGCATCTCACGCCACCGATGGTATCATTGGAGCTCTCTCTAATCTGTATGCTCAACCTCCCATGGGCTATGGTTTTCCATGGGGGGGGGCAGCACCTCCTACACTTTTCCCACTCCCGGTAGCACGTATCCAGGATACAGCATGCCTCCTCTTTTTTCCCAACCTCCTATTTACCACACTAATACCCAACCTCCTTATTATCTGTATCCACAGCCTGGTGCTCTAGCTCCTCCAGCATTAGCACCTCCTCCTCCCTTGCCTTCTTAACCCCCGCAACAGCAACCACCACCCCCTCAGAGGCAGGTGTATGCACAGAAGGGCATGAATAATACTCCTCCCTCAAAAAGGAAGAGGAAAGGCACTCAAAATCAAGTTGCCCCTGGTAATATTGGACCTAATCAAAGTAATGCTCCTAACACTACAAACCAACAACAGGGCACTCTGCCCAAGCAGGACAGGTCTGTTCGTACGAATAAGCCATGTTCTTGTTGTGGTGTTTATGGTCATTATATGCATGATTGTCCTCTTTTTCAATAGATGCGGCAGCTGTGGGAGTCTCAAGCAACATTGAGAGGACAACAAGTTGTCCCTTCCGTTCCTCCTAGTCCCGCACCTAGTCAACCGGCTGTGCTTACCGATCCTTTCCCTCAGCAAGGATTTGTGGCTATCCAACCACCTAAAGGTCAGGTGGCCACTCAACCTCTCCCATCTGGTACCTCTGATTACCAGATTCTCATAATGACCTTTGATCAACCTTCTGGACCTTCTCCTCCAGGCCCTTCACCTTCAGCTGGTACTCATGAGCCTCTTTATCCTCCAGGAACGGTTCCTCCAGGCCTTAACCATCTTGGAGTCATCCCACCTGGTCATTACCCCTCCAGTCAGATACCGTTCCTAGCCCCCCCTCCCGAAGTCTACACAGTGCCTGTTATGGCCACCCTCTCTCTACCTAACCTGACCCTGGGGATTCCCATCTGGTACCTTGATCCCCCAGCTGCTACCCCACCTAGCCACCCCAAACATTATCTTGCTTTGACCCCGGTTCAACCGGTTCCCATGACTTTTCCCGCTGCAACAGTGCCTCAATCACCTCAACAGGAACCACCTCCTGTTGCGACTGCTTTGGGTAAGAAGGTCAAAGCTCGTAATGGAGCATCAAAGGACAAGGCTACCCCGAAAAACCCTGCCCCTCCTTGACCTCTAAAGCATACCATCTAGTGTGATTTGTGTGGTGTTGTCGGTCACGCCACCCATACTTTTCTGGAGTTGCCTCACCTTAAGTCCATGATCAATGAGACGTTTTCGGAGTCTGATATCCCAGAGGTGTATGTCACTATACCCGATTCAGTCCTGAAACTCAAGTCTTTGGGCACAAATCACCCGTGTGCTTTGTGTGATTTCCATGGCCACTATACTCACCTTTGTCCCTGCCTTGAAGAGTACCACTCCTCTTTGGAAGCAGTTCGCCAATTTGAGGCCAAGCGCAACGAGTCCACCGCTCCCTTATTTGCGCGTTTTTCTTCAGAAAAACCAGAGGACACAAATGCTCCCATTGAAATTCCCCCTCCAAAAATCGAGATGACGGAGCCTTCATCCACCATTTTCTACCTATCATCATCCATGAGACCCTCGATGGAAGTCCCCTTCGAGAATTCCCCTGATGTTTCGCCTGACCTCCCATCAGTGATCACCCTGGGCTCAACATCGGTAGATCCTTTATCTGTTTACTCTTCTGTCACCACTTGTGATGATGCGCATGTGAACCTCTCTTCTCATGATGATGAGTCAGGTAACTTCGCCACGTCAGGTGGTATTTCTTACAGTCACCCCATCTTCTATTATGATGATGACATTATGGAAGTAGTCACCACCCCTGACTTTATCTATCCCCCCTTACATCGAACCCATGAATTTGAACCACATACACCTTGTGGCCATTACATTGACACCCAATTTTTGGGTAAGGGGGCACCCATATTTGAGAAACCAAGAGAAGAAATTCTCCACAACTCTCCTACTGTATCTGATCGTGTCGACTCTAGTACCATTATTATTCCACATTTAGAAGAACCTCGAGAGTCCCATATCACTTTAGATCACTCTAGGGATGATACCCCTCATCATTCCTTCATATTACATAAACAACCCAGCCCCTTCGACATTGTTGTTGACCAACCTGTGAGTTTTCTGGGAGAGCACCAGTTCATTATCTCCAAATCCTCTCTTTGGGATATTGACACCATGTATGCCAATCTGGAAACTTAAAGTCCATTTGATTCATATTTGTAGTACCAAAAGAGATTGGTAATCCTCGATTCCCTTTCTCAAACTGCATAACCATAATGAAAACAAATGGCACACCACATCATTAAAATGTTTTTAGATTCCCCTTTTTATAAATACATTTTGGCATGACCACAACATGCTTGGGGGCATCTATGCCCCTCAACCATAAAAATCCCAGATCTCAGCCAAAAATAGCACTAAAACCCCCTTTCTCTAATAGGTCGCACTTTTTAGGTCATCTCCTGGGACAGGTCGTAGTTTTCTGCCTAGTACCTGCTACCCAGGTCGTAGAACAGACCCCAAAAAGTGCGAACTAGCCTGTTCATGAGCTCTTGGTACCTAAACTGAACTTTCAATCCACTGAAATGAAAGAGTAGGATTAGGCCTCTTACCTGCAACTGACGGATCTCAATTCCAATGGTTGGTTTGTCTGCTACAATCACCGCAAGATTTAGGGCCTTCTCTCCTCACTACATTCACCATAGCTCCACCTACAAATGAGTGAATTTGGGGGAAAAATGCCTTATTGAAAGAAAACCCCTGATTTTTATTTCACCTACTGCAACCAAACCGTAGCTCAGTTTGATGAACCGTCTGTACTATTGGAAAGCTCTCACCAAGACCTCAAATGGGTATATCCTAGTTTGATACTTCACCATACAAATGTTTTTCAAGAAGCATCACTTCACCCCTCCTCAAAATCAAATTTCTTCACTTGCAACACTCGTACTGGGGGCACCACTTTTCCCCCATACTTGTCCACGCTGGTGTCGACTTTCGTCATGAGTTACCATCTTGTACTCATGTTTTTTATGGTCCCCATTGTACCTTTTCTGTGTGGCGGCACCATTGATTCACCCTTGTTTAGAGCATCCAAGTTGAGTCATCATTGCATTCATGGAGTCTATCCAGACTCCCTTTGAATCCCGTTATAGTCATCCATCCTTCAATGCTTGGTCCCTCTCTCGTATCACACATAATGTACTTTAGTCCCATTGTCCCCTATCCCTCATGATATTGTGTCAGTCACTGCTAGGTCATCTATGCCCTTTATGCTCTAACAAGGGAAGTCGTCCGTTCGCTACTCAATACCCCCCATTTCATCATCATAATTGGTATCAGTCTATCAATCGCTCTACTATTTTCTCTCGTGCCTTAGTTGAGGATCCATTATTGTCTCACCTATGGTGGACCTCCTTCTGTTGACATCAACCCATTCATTCCAGAAGATAGTTCTATAGGGCGGTGTACCTTGCTTCCATCTTCCGTTCTTGTTCAATGCCTCGAATCAGGAAAAGGGACTCCTTTGACTTGATTGTTTCTCAGCTCCAGCTCCTTTCAGCATGATAAAGATCCATATACTTGATGGTTTAGTGATGCAGCAGCTGATATCGGTGATTCCCCGGGTGTGTGTGAGATGTCTCAGCCCTCATGAGGGGGTGGCCCTACAGGTAGCCCCCCACATACCTGGATGACCTCTTCATCACAACCTTTGATGCAGCTCTGTACATTTGATGATGTCGGCCTTAGCCATTTACAATGCCTTTTTTTTTGCATGTATCAGTCAGATTTTTAGAGCCCTTTCCTGTTTTCAGGGACATTTGGGTTGTATTCATATCTCATGTACTCATATATTATTGTACAAGTCTTGGCTGTTATCCCAAGCACAATATGTATGTGGGATTCATTATCGTGTTGTTTATCTGGCTCATGTTTATGCCAACATGTACTATATTGACCAATCCCATGGTTTTCTGGACACCTTATTGTTTTTAATTTTCCTCGACGGGCATAAGTATGCCTCCCACACTGCCTATAACATAGGTACTCACTCATCAAAGAGACTCGTCGCACTTGTAAGTCTCACCTCCTCAGGGTCTAGTTCTTTCAGCACTTTGGTCTACCTTATACTTCTCTCTCTTTGACTTCCCCTTCGATGTCTAGTGATTGAGTTCCTACAATGTACTTCAGTCATACGATTAGCTCCTAACGCTCACACGCTAGGGGACAATCTGTTACACCATTTTTTGGTCATCTAACCTATTGTTATTAGATGGACCCAAGTACACCATGCACGACCAATTTTACCCTAAGTAAAATTGCATTAACTATGAAAAATAACTTAGTAAACCACCTTTATTAAGTTATTTATGGTCTAAACAGGAAACCCCATGAGGAAATATTAAATAAATATACATTCGTTTGATTTTCCTCAAGGAATAATTAGCTAGACAAAAATTTAATTAATATTCCCAGTTATATTTAACCCAAAATAGGGAAATTAATTAGATAAATCATTATTTATCTTATTATTTCCTAAGAATAATTATTTAAACATTATTTAAATAATATTCTTTGTTGAATATGACTAGATCACCCTTAAATAATTAAATAAATCATTATTTATTTGATTATTACTCAGCCACATCCTTAAAATGATAAATAAACCATTTATTTATTTATTATTTACAAATAAAGGGATTTGACCCAAGTCAAATTCCTTTTCTCTCCAACAAATATAATAAAATATTCCATAAAAGTTGGATCTTGATTTGGTTAATAATATTTTAACTATGCACCAATATCTAGACTAACTTGATATTTTGTTATAAATAGAAGGGTTTTCCCATTCATTTATCACCTTTTGTTTCCTAAAGATCAATCTGGATATATACTTTTGGTCTGACTATTGATCCACCATCATAGTCATATTTCGCTACCATTTTTTTCTGGGTTTTCTACACCATCAAGAGAGAGGAATTTTAGATCTGAAGTGTTGAGGACTTACAAGAACCCATCCCATTGAGGAGAACAGGGAACACCCTCTTGTGCTTTCCTCCTAGGTGCCATTAATGCAAAATTCATTCAACATATTATTGTCTTGTCTATTGGATGAATGGATTAAATTTTGTTTTTTCTACTGCTTAATGTCTTCTAATGCATAGATCTAGATTTTTGCAGCATTTATCTTGATCACCTAACTACATATCTGAGGATATTGGCAACCATCTTTGCTGTTAGCGCTGTTTATTATGTGCAGCTAAAGTGGTATTTTTTCGTACACTTGGAATTAAGATTCATACTAACACCATGAAGGAATAATATTATCCCATGGGGATCCATGAGGAAAATTACATACAATGGAATACAATGTGACAACAAAGGGATCAATATGCACATGAGCTGAAGAATCTGTTGAATACATTGCACAGAAAATTGGGTATCAACAATTCGGAAAAACATTTGTTGTTGAAGGATTGAAATAGTATGCACATATACATTCAGGAGGAAATGGAGTTCCTCGACATCTCCTCGCTTGGTGAAAAATACCTGTACGCTGCAATATTGAGTAGAAGTTCAAACAGAAAAAGCGAGACCTTGGATTTTTGAATCAAAAGCAAGAGAAAGGTGCCCCAAAACCGTAGAACAAAGGACAAATCCAAGGCTGGGTAGCCCAGGATAACCCATTAAATCCGAAAGCAAAGAAAATCACCATGAAGCTGAAGAAGGAAATGGGAAAGTGGTGTGAATTCCATAAGAGTTCCACTGACAACACAAGTGAGTGTCGGGCCAAGCAGTCACTGGTGGCCAAGCTGAAGGCTTCTAAATTGGATGCATGCTCCAAATCTGAATCAGAACCTGAAAATATGAGTGACAAAGGGAATAAAATTATCGATGTTGAGCCCAATGCCACCATCGCCACCATGAATATCCAAAAGGAGGAACTGAAGATCCAGAGGATGAGGAGTGCATATTCCATTCCAAGATATGGGTAAAGGGTTCCCCGTTGTAGTTTATTGTCGATAACGTGAACCAAAAGAACCTCATTTCAGTAGAGGTCGTGAAGCGTCTAGGCTTTTCAACCACAAAAAACCCATAGTTGTACACCATCGAGTGGCTTAACCTAGGACGAGATCTCCATGTTAGCCAACAGTGCCACCTTCCCTACAACAACAAGCCCTTCACGGATGAGGTATTATGTGAAATTTCCCCTCTTGATGTTTGTGATGTATTAGTAGTCCAACTATAATTGTGGAAGTGACATGTTGTGTATGAGTCCCGACCGCTCGTTGTTATTTTTGCTTTGGAAAATAAGTTGTACAAGATACCTTAGGTAGCACTACCTGCCGCCATCTCTTTGGTTATTGCAAAAAATTGTAGTAAGCCGATTTCCAAAATTGGGGAATTTTTTTTCCCTAATGATCCTCCCACACAAAAAGAAGAAGATTATGGCCACGACCTCCAGATAGGGCTCATCCACATGACAAAAAGAAATGGACAAGGTCATGGAGCAGTACGAGGACATATTCACCTCACCCACAAAGGTCTGCACTGTCAGGTCAAGCACCCCATCGATCTAATCCCAAGTGTGTTGTTTCCAAATGGACCAATCTATCAACACTCTATTATGGAGAAAGATGAAATCGAGACGCAGATTTAGGAGTTTCTATAGAAAGGTCACATCCGACCGAGTTCATCACCCTATGGGAGCCTGATCTTGTTGGTGCAAAATACAAATGGGACTTGGAGACTCTTTATTGACTATCGGGTGTAGAAAATGATCACTGTCTAGAACGGGTATCTGATCCCACAGATTGATGACCTTATGGACCAACTCAAGGGGGAAAAATATTTCAGCAAGATCAAATTGAATTCTGGGTATCACCAAGTACCAATCGAACCCTCCAATTTGTTGAAGACTGCCTTAAAATTCAAGGTGGGCCTGTTCAAATGGTTGGTCATGAATTTCAGGTTGACGAATGCTCCTGAAACCTTCATGAGGCTGATGGATGACATATTTTGGCCATTCACAAACTCATTTGTAGTAGTGTTCTTGGATGACATCCTGATCTTCAATGAGACTTGGGAAGAGAAACTCCATCACATTCGATACGTCCTCCAAACACTGTGTCAACACAATTTGTGTGCCAATTTAGAGAAGTGCACTTTTGGCATGACCTAGGTTCAGTATCTAGGATACATTATTAATGAGCGAGGGGCACATGTGGATCCAACCAATATCCAAGTCATTCGGGATTGGCCAACCCCAACCACTCTAACAACGCTTCGAAACTTTCTGCGTCTTGCTAATTTCTATAGCAGGTTCGTGTTGGGATTCTCTCATATCGCTTAGCCCTTGAATCAAATCACCATGGGAGGAGGTAAAGAAAAATTATTTTGTTATGAATCTCAACAAAAGGCATTCATAGAGTTGAAACATCACCTCTACTTTGCCCCAATGCTCACATTACCAGACTTGTAACAATCATTTGAGATCGAGACATATGCCTTTGACTATGTTATTGGGGAAGTTCTTACTCAACAGGGGAATATAGTGGCATATCACAGTGATACACTGTCTGACACAATCCATAAGTATCCCACTTATGATAAAGATATGTATTCCATTGTGCAGGCTTTCTGACAATGTAAGCATTACATTTTGGTGAAGGAAACGGTCATCCACATAGATCACTGACCCCTACAATTCATATAGACACAAGGGAAGTTGCAGAACGATGGCCATAATAATTGGTCGACATATCTACAACAATTTCATTTTAACATCAAGTACAATAAGGGTAGCACCAATAATGTTATAGACGGACTTAGCCGACCACCGATCATGGTGCTAACCACCATGCTCAACTCTTGTTGGCACGTGACTTTTGATTGGCCGCTTCTCTATAATAGCGATCCAGAATTTGGCCACATGAACAAGATGCTCTTGGAGGGTAACCAAGTTGAAACTTTTCACCTCTAGGATGCACTACTATGTCACCTGGGACACCTTTGCATTCCTTCAAGCAAGTGTGCCAACATGATTTGGGAAGCACACTATAGTCGGGTCATTTGGAATTTTGGGGTCGAGAAAATAGTGGAATTAATACAGAAGTATTTCTATTGGCCAAACCATCGAAAATGTGTTGAGAAGAACATCATAACCACCACTTACTACGCCATTTCCAAACTGACCATCAAGAAGAAAGGACTCTATACTCCACCCCTACCCCTGGTCGACCATGGGAATCCATCTCCATGGATTACATATCGGGCCTTCCTTATACTAAGCATGGGAATGACTGTGTTTTCATGGTCATCAACAGATTCTCGAAGATGGCATTATGGTATCCTACAAGAAGAATATCAAACCAGAAGACATTGTTGAACTCTTCTTTCAACGAGTGTGGGTACACTTTGGGATCCCACAGTCTATCATCTCAGATCGGGGCAACATTTTCCTTGGTACATTTTGGTCTAGCCTCTAGTCAATGCTGGACACCAAGCTCACCAAGTCCAAAATTTTCCATCCCCAAACTGATGGTCAGACATAGGTCATCAATAGAATGATCGTACACATTATGTGCATGTACAACTCAAAGCATCCACCCACATGGGATGAGAGCCTCCCTTATGTACAAAAAAACTATAACTGGGCCCTCCATAGCTCAGCCGGCCACAATCCCGTTCCGGCAGGCTTGGGATTCCATCCAGTATGTCCCATTGATGTAGTTATTCCATTTGCAGCTACTCAGTCTGATTCAACTCATGTCTAGTCTGAAACTGAGAAGGTGAACAACTTCATTGAGCGCATTCAACACATCTGCCAACAGGTTCATGACATATTGGATAGAGCCAATGCTAAGCACAATCAGTCACATGATCAACATCGAGTTCCACACAACTTCCAGGTGGGTGACAAAGTGTGGCTTCATTTGGAGAAGGAGCGCCTCGCTGGACCCCACCACAAGCTTCGTCTACTCCAATATGGGCCATACACCATCACCGAGGCTATAGGGGATAATTAATTCAAGCTCAGTATTCCACCATTCCTTGTTCTGCACCTAGTGTTAAATGTGGACCTCCTTCAGCCCTACTTTCCACCTCTACTGGACACATCCGGCATGGCAGAACAACTCACACAAACAAAGTTAAACCCAGATTGCATGGAACCAACCACAACTGATAATATCATAGACACATAGATCAAGAACATCCAACAGTAAAGGATATAGCTATATCGAGTTTTCAAAGTAGGCCAGCTCCTTCACGAGGGCAAGTGGCTTATGAAGGACCAAGTTCAACAGAAGTTTCCTCATCTCATGGAGGAACTCAACACAATGGGGACCATTTCTTACTAAGGGGGGAGGAATGATCCAAATGGATATTTTTGGCCACCCACCTATTCCACTTGGACCCCCACCACTTTTTCTTTCATTTTTTCAATTTCCTTAATTGTAGAACAATTTACTATTTTAGGCATTTTTTCGGGTCCTAAATTTCCAGAGCTATTTTGAGGTTGTAAATGATGTTTTTTGGGAAAACCACCTACAGGCGAAAATGAGTCTTCGACTCAATAGTCACTGTCAGCATTTGTAGTCCTATAGGTGGTCATATTCACCTATAGGTGAATATGATTCTTCGACTCGATATTCGTTGTTAGTAGTTTTATTACCTGAATAGATATTTCTAACGAGGTATCATGTGCATCAAACAAAGGTCGTATGCCAAAGTTACGTCCCCAAGAAATTGATGTACCAATTTACCCCAACGGGGCCCATAGTTTTGTGTTTCATCTCCTAGGGTTAGGTTTTTAGATGTTCAGGGTTTTCCATTGTTTCTCAATAATAAATAGGCCTTCGAGCCTCATTGTAACATAGTTCAGAGGCCTGTAGCCACCATATCTCTTCTCAGAGATAAGCTACCATCGCCCTAGATATTTTATTTCCATTCTGTCTAGAAGCATACTTCAGTTATGTGATATTAATAAAATCAATTCTTATTTCTGCTGCATCTTTGTGTTTATGAATATTTATGTATTTTATTGTGTTCCTGCATAAGTCTGGATCAGTGGTATTAGAGCGGTCTGCTCTTTCTCGATCCTTATCTGCATGTCCCCCACGAGGTCAGGGTATAAGGAGTTACGGCTCAATCTGGTTTAACCTTTGCAAAATCAACCTCACAAACCCTGACCCCCGCCCATAGGAGACAAAAAGAAAGACAAGGGAGCAGGAGATCCTATCAAAATATTTCTTTAGGATGCCCTTAAGAAACAAAGGAATGCGATGATCGATAGATTTTCCCAGATTCTTCAACGACTGCCCACTGGTGGCACATCTGCATCCAACAACCACTCTAGAGGCACAAATCCTTTTAAGGTAGAAGTAAACTTTGACATTCCCATATTTGAGGGCCATATAGATGATTGGATCTATGAGAAGGGTATTTCTCGGTTCATGACTTTTCCAATTGGGAAAATATTACTTTTGCACTCCTCAAAGCCACCCCCCATGTCAAGGACTAGTGGGAAACCTACTGTGAGCAAAAGGATGAGAGGTAACTCTCTTTGTTTTGGCCGCACCCACTTGGAATTATTTCCGAGATGTCATCAAGGAACAATATTATCCCGTGGGGAGCTATGAGGAAAAGTACATACAATGGACTACGCTTCCGCAGCAAAGGGATCAATACTTGCATGAGCTTACGAACTTTGTTCCATACCCTGAACACAAAATTGGGTATTAAAGATTCAGAGAAACATTTGTTGCTGAAGTACCATATTTGTCTACACAGATAGATTAAGGAGGAAATGGAGTTCCTCGACATCTCCTCGCATGGTGCAACATACCGGTATGCTACCAAGATTGAGCAGAAGTTCAAACATAATAAGCGAGACTTTGGATCTGTGAATCATAAGCAAGGGAGGTGATCCAAACCGCAGAACAAAGCCAAGGCGGGGTGGCCCAGTATAACTTGCCAAATACGCAAGCAAAGAACGACACCACGAAGCCAAATAAGGACATGGGAAAGTGGTGTGAGTTCCATAAGAGTTCCACTAATAACACAAGTGAGTGATGGGCCAAGCAGTCACTGGTGGCTGAGATGAAGGCTTCTGAATCAGATGCTTTCTCCAACTCTAAATCAGAACCCGACAAGGGGAGTGACAAAGGGAAGAAAATTATTGATGTGGAGTCGAACACCACTATTTCCACCACGAATATCCAAAAGGAGGAACCGGAAAATCCATAGGAGGAGCGCCTCTTCCATTCCCAGATGTGGGTAAAGGGTTCCCAGCCGAAATTCAGTGTCAATAGCGCAAGACAAAATAACCTCATTTCATAAGAGTTCATGAAGCGACTGGGCCTACCAAACACAACATACCCACATTTGTACATCATCGGGTGGCTTCACCAAGGACGGAATCTCCTGGTCAGCTAATAGTGTCACCTTCCCTACAGCATTAAGCCCTTCAGGATGAGCTATTATGTGACATTTCCCCTCTTGATGTTTGTGATGCATTATTAGGCCAACCATACTTGTGGAAGTGACATGTTATGTATGAGTTTTGGCCTTGTGCTGTAATTGTCACTTTGTGAAATAATTTGTACAGGATACCTGAGGTAGCATCGCCTACCGTCATCACTTTCGTTACTACAAAAAAATGCAGTAAGCTCATTTATAGAACCGGGAAATTTGTTTTCCTGATGGTCTACCCTCAAGGAAAGAAGAAGCTATGGCCATGACCTCCAGACAAAGCTCTTCCACAAAAAAAATAAAAATGGACAAGGTCGTGGAGGACTACAGGGACATATTCACCTCACCCGCAGGGGTGCCTCTACACTAACAGGTCAAGCACCCCATTGATCTGACCCCAAGTGCGTTGCTGCCCAATGGACCAATCTATCGACGCTATGTTATGGAGAATGATGAAATCAAGAGGCAAATTTAGGAGTTGCTACAGAAAGGTCACATCCGATGGAGTTCATCACCCTGTGGGAGCCTGATCATGTTGGTGCAGAGGAAGGATGGGACTTGGAGACTCTGTATTGACTATCGGGCGCTGAATAAGATCATTGTCTCGAACAGGTATCTGATCCCACAGATTGATGACCTTCTAGACCAAATCAAGGGGGGTAAATATTTTAGCAAGATTGACTTGAAGTCTGGGTATCACCAAGTACCAATCGAACCCTTCGATGTGTGGAAGATTGCCTTTAAAGCCAAGGAAGGCTTGTTCGAATGGATGGTCATTCCTTTCGGGTTGACAAATACTCCTGCAAAATTCATGAGGATGATGGACAATATCTTGCATCCATTCACCAACTCATTTGTAGTATTTTACTTGGATGACATCTTGATATTTATCCAAAATTGGGAAGAGCACCTCCACCACATCCAACAGGTCCTCCAAACCTTGCATCGACACAATTTGTGCGCCAATTTGGAGAAGTGCACTTTTGGCATGACCCAGGTTCAATATCTATGATACATTATTTATGAGAAGGGGGTGCATGTGGATCCATCCAAGATCAAATTCATTCGAGATTGGTCAGCCCCAACCACTCTAACAGAGCTTCGCAAATTTCTAGGTCTTGCTAATTTCTACCGCAGGTTCGTGTTGGGATTCTCTCATATCACTTGGCCCTTGAGTCAAGTCACCAAGGGAGGAGCGAAAACAAAATTATTTTGGTCTGAATCTTAATATAGGGTGTTCATAAAGTTGAAACATCGCCTCTACTCCTCCTAAGTTATCGCATTACTAGACTGGAAACAACCATTTGAGATCGAGACATATGCCTCTAACTATGCTATTGGGGTAGTTCTTACTCAACAGGGGAATCGAGTGGCATATCACAGTGAGAAATTTTCTAACACAGTCAGGAAGTATTCCACTTATGAAAAATAGATGTATTCCATTGTGTAGGTTTTCCAAAAATGGAAGTATTACATTTTGGGGAAGGAAACAATCATCCACATAGACCACTGACCCTTATAGTTCATTTAGACACAAGGGAATTTGCAGAACGATCGCCATCATAAGTGGTCCACATATTTGCAATAGTTTAATTGGAACATCAAGTACAATAAGGGAAGTACCAATAATTTTGTAGACTTCCTTAGCCGACCACCGATCGCGGTGCTAACGAGCATGCTCAAATCTTGTGGGCACGAGACTTCTGATTGGTCACTTCTCTACAAGAGCGATCCAGAATACGGCCACACATACAAGACGCTCTTGGAGGGTGACCAAGTTCCAAATTTTCACCTCTAGGATGCACTGCTATGTCACCTGGGACACGTTTGTGCTCCTCCAAGCGAGCATGCCAATATTATTTGGGAAGTGCACTAGAGTCGTGTCGCTGGGAATTTCGAGGTCGAGAAAACAGTGGTAGTATTGTAGAATTATTTCTATTTTCCAAACCTTCGATAGGATGTCGGGAAGTCCATCAAATCCTGCACTATCTGTGCCATTTCCAAACTGACCATTAAGAAGCAAGGCCTCTATACTCTGCTTCCTACCCCTATTCGACCTTGGAATCCATCTCCATGGATTACTTGTCGGGCCTTCCTTCTACTAAGCATGGGAACGACTATATTTTCTTGTTCGTCGACAAATTCTCAAAGATGGCCACTATGGCGGCCTGTAAGAAGAATATCACATCAGAAGCCACTGCTAAACTCTTCTTTGAACAAGTGTGGGTACTCTTTGGGATCATGCAGTCTATCATCTCATATCGGGACAATAGGTTCCTCAGTAAATTTTGGTCCAACCTTTGGTCAATATTAGACACCAAGCTCACCAAGTCCACAACTTTCCATCTCCAAATTGATGGCCAAACAAAGGTCGTCAACTGGATGAGCGTACACATTTTGTGCATGTACAACTCAAATCATCCATGCACATGGGATGAGAGCCTCCCCCATGTACACCAAAGCTATAACTGTGCCCTCCACATCTTAACCGGCCACAACCCCTTTCAGGTGGGCTTGGGATTCCAGCCACTCTATCTCATTGACGCGGCCATTTCATTTGCAGCTACTCAAGCCAATTCGACTCATGTCCAGTTTGAAACTAAAAAGGCAAACAAATTCATTGAGCACATTTAACACATCTGCCAACATGTTTCTGACATATTGGACAGAGCCAATGCTAAGTACAAGCAGTGACATGATCAACATCAGGTACCACACAACTTCCAGGTGGGCGAAAAAGTGTGGCTACATTTGTAAAAGGACCACCTCGCTAGACCCCATCGAAAGCTTCGCCTGCTACCATATGGTCCATACACCATCACCAAGGCTTTAGGTTATAATGCATTCAAGCTTAGTATTCCACCATTCCTTGGTCTACACCCAATGTTCAATGTGGACTACCTTCGACCCTACTTTCCACCTCTACTAGACACATCCGAAATGGAAGAACAACTCACACCAAAAGAGTTAAAGCCAGAGTGCATGGAACAAGCCACAACTGATTGGATCATGGACACACATATCAAGAACACCCATTAGCAGAGGATCCAACTATATTGAGTTGTCAAAGCAGGCCAACTCCTTCACCAAGGAAAGTGGCTCACCAAGGACCAAGCTGAGCAGAAGTTTCCTCATCTCATGGAGGAACTCAACGCAATGGGGACCATTGCTTCCTAAGGGGGGAGGAATGATCCAGGTGGATATTCATGGCCACCTACCTATTCCACTTAGACCCCCACCATTTTTTCTTTCAGTTTTTTAGTTTCTTTAATTGTACCACAATTTACTATTTTGGAAGTTTTTTGGGTCCTAAACTTCTGGAGCCATTTTGAGGTCCTAAACGATGATTTTTTGGAAAACTGCCTGTAAGAAAATTGTGTATTTGACTTGATATTCATTGTTAGGATTTGTATAACTTGGATAGATATTTCTAACGAGGTATCATGTGCATCAAACATAGGTCGTATGCCAAAGTTACGACCCCGAGAAATTGGTGTACCAGTTTATCCCAACAGGGCCCATAGTTTATTGTTTCATCTCCTAGGGTTAGGTTTTGGATGTTTAGGGTTTTTCATTTTTCTCAATAATAAATAGGCCTTCGAATTGTAACACATTTCAGAGGCTTGTTTCCGCCACATCTCTTCTTAGAGATAAGCTACCAATGCCCTAGCTATTTTATTTCCATTCTGTGTGTAAGCATTTTTCAGTTATGTGATATTAATGAAATGAAGTGTTATTTCCGCTACATCACTTCGTTTATGTATATTTCTGTATTTTATTTCATTTCTTTTTAAGTCTGGATCAATTTGGATTACACAATTCCTTTATTCTAATATCTAACTGCATGCATCACCTGTACAACTTGGAATAATTTACAACCAATAGTACACTGCCCTTAAACTCCAATCTCAAGTGGGTAACTCAAATTATATGTATGCATGAGTTAATTTAGGTTGAATGATCAGTTAATTGGTTGATCACTAAGGTTACCCCCCACTTCTATACCTTCCACCAGTTCCTCCAATAGTTAGATCTAGTTTAACTGACCTTTCTAGCTAAGGCATGGTTCTCCTCATCCTCGCCCTTGGATGAAGTAGTGTATTTTTTACTCCGCCTTATTTCTTCCTGCTCTAGATCATACCATAATTGCTCCCAACTTGGTAGTTTCTCTCTCCATTTACCGAATCTTGATAGCTATGCCAAATATTGGAAGGGCCCAAAAGTCATAGAGCTACCAATTCTTCTTCAGGGACAATGAAACTAACCCGGCAAGTTCATCACGACACTGTGTAAACCTGCTTAGGTACTGCGAAATTGGGTCATTGTTTTGAATCTTCATACTTCAAATATTTTCCTTGAGTGTCAGCGTCCCATGGTCACTATTGTTCTCAAACAACTCTATCAGTGTTTTTAACATCACAAAAATAGTTTCTTTCCTGTGGATATTCGAGACAATATGATCTCGTACACCCTCCAATAAGATTCTCTTCGCTTTGGCCACATCCTTCTTTCACTTAGTGAGACCCTAAGCGTCATATGTTTGGGGTTTTTCTACATCTGCCTTGATGTATTCTAGTAGCCCGTTTTCATCCAATATTGCTTCCATGTGGTTCTTCCATGCAACAAATTTTGCAGGTGCCTTCCAAAGCATACTTGAGCCTGAGTCCATTGAAATCCATATTCTCATTTCTGGACAAAACTTGTAACATTGGTCTTCAAATTCAAATCTCCTTCAAAGACAAATTTGAGATCTCTTCTATATTATAAAATAGCTCTGATACCATGTAGAATTTTAATTTAGCTTCAAAATTTCTCATGTAATTTACTAAAACATAAGACTCAAATCTACTCTACTCAATTGTGAAAGAAAATTCATGATGGAGAGCACATATCAAAAACATGTATCATGATTCAACATACATACACAAATATTTATCTAGGGAAAGAAACTGCTCAAAACCCCTTCCTATAAGTATTGCATTAATAAAATAGTCCAGATGAATACAATATGCTTTCTCAAGCTTAAGCACAACCTGTACCTGTATCTTCTATCCTCTATCTGGCTGTCTCACTTTAACAAAAACTTAGCCAATTTTTCAAGCCTCTAAGATCCTATTTCCTTATGTTGTTCCTTTATAAATTAGCCCCTATTATTTAGGAAATTCCGCAATCTGGATTGTGCATTCCTTTAGGCCAATCTCTAACTACATGCACCACCTGTATAACTTGGAATAGCTTACAAGTGATAGTACACTTCCCTTAAACTCTAATATCAACTGGGTAGCTTGAATTATATGCATGCATGAGTTAATTTGGGTTTATTGATCAGTTAACTGGTTGATCACTGAGGTTAGACCCCACTACTAGACCTTCCACTAGTTCCTACAACAATTAGAACTAGTTTAACTAGCCATAACTCAATTTAACTGAATTAAATTGTTACAACTTAAATAAACTCAACCTAAGCTCCTAAAAGTTAGGAATCACTACACACAACTCAAGTTCATGCCCCCAACTCGAATAAACTAAGATAACTAAGTGATAACAACCATGTCACCACAGTTAGCTCATCCAAGCTATCTGTTGATGTGGAGTTTTGAATTTTCCCAATTTAATCAAGTTAAAATTAAATTAGGAATTTTTCTAGCTACATTTTCAACAACTTATATAGTTTATATCTCCATTCAATGATTCTTCACTCTTCATTCCCTTTCATTAACAAATAATTTTCCCTTTTGTGGTAGGCACATCACTTTATTGGTTTGATAAAGTTTATGTGAAGGAGTTTGGCCATATTAGACTAGCATGTTCCCTTATCTCAGTCACTTATTTTCATTTATGAGATCTCTTTAATTTTCAACCATTATGGTTTTTTCATCCTTCATTTGTATCTTCTTAAACCTAGAATCATTAGGCCAGAATTAGGGAAGGCTACTTCAAAAATATTCTGGAAGCATACACATAACAACAAAGGTTTATCTTGAGGCTTCTCTAGTTTATGATAACTCTTACTTTTTCTTGTATTCAGATAGTTGGAACTATTTTTAGTTCAGTTTTATTTAGAATTCATCCTTAGATTAAGGACCTACTAAAAATTTTAATGAAAATTCATAGAAGTACATAAGTTTTTACCTAACCCTATTCTAGTTCTTTCCTACTATAGAGATCCTAAAAAAGGTTTCTCTTTACAAGAAAGAAGTAGAAAAAAATTTCTTCATTAGGGATTGAGGTCATCTCTATTCGATAGAAAATCATCCCAACATGGAAAAAAGCAATATAAATGAATCCAAAAGGATTTTGAGAATGTAAAAAATGCTAATTCATTTTAGTAAGAAGAATATTTTGTGATCCTACTCTAAGATCAGTGAATTGGAGCACCATTGTATCATGTAGCAATATGACATTATGAGTTTTTTTATTCAATAGAATCAAAGGATTGATTTATTGGAAGTTGACTGGATATTCCCTAGATATTTATTATAGAATCAAAGGATATTTATTATAGAATCCATTTGATATTTATTATATAATCAAGGGATATTTATTATAGAATCAAAGGATTGATTTATTGGAAATTGACTAGAGATTGATTCTATTCCTCCCATTATTATCTTCTTATAGGAAACTATGTCTTCGAATGATAAAGTCATCACATATTTTGTTGATATAATCCCAGATTGGTGCATAGCGGAAAAGGATGCACCGGGTATGCCTGGAGGATTGGTGGTCTTGTGGAATTCGAGATGGATTAAACTAAAGTCTTACTCATTATTTGCTGGTATTTTGGTATGGGGGCATATTAGAGGATTTGAGGAGAAAGTTCATCTCCTAAATCTGTATGCTCCAAACAAAGATAAAATATCATTCTGGGATAGAATGGTTAATGATGATATTCTTAAGATAGGACCCCTTATCATTGTTGGGGATTTTAATGCTACTTTGGCTGGGGACGAAATATGGGGCGTGATGGGAAAAATATAACCCTTGACTGAGAAATTGATTGATATTTTCGATAAAAATCATCTGTTGGATATTTTTCCCTCTCCTTTGACACCGACATGC
This sequence comes from Pinus albicaulis, assembly GCA_034641835.2. Taxonomy (NCBI): domain Eukaryota; kingdom Viridiplantae; phylum Streptophyta; class Pinopsida; order Pinales; family Pinaceae; genus Pinus; species Pinus albicaulis. The sequence continues at coordinate 163,278,125 of CM076581.1, forward strand.
TATAATGGTAGGTCAGGGGAACAATATATTGCCAAACTCCTGGATAGAGTTATGGTACATGAGAATCTTCTTTCTTCTATGGGAAATTGGCAGTCATGGGTGGATGGTTATTTTCTCTCGAATCATAGGCCCGTGGTTTTACAATTGCAGTTGGAAAAACATAGGATGGGACTACCCTTTAAATTTAACAGGGTTTGGCTTGAGGACAAATATTTTTGAAAATTGGTAATAGCCACATGGAGTACATATATGGGTTCATGCTCAAATTCTGTTATGTCAAACTTGGCTGATAAATTAAAAAATTTAAAAGAAAAGGTTAAAAACTTGGAGCGAAATAAGAAAAAAAAATGTTGGAGGAGATCAAGCATATTGTGGAGGAAATGGCACAGATGAGAAAGGATATGGACACGTGCCCTCTGACGGAGGATTTATGGTTTAAACTAAAGCAGTTGGAACATAGAAGACGAGAGATATTTAGGATTCAAGAAATTACATGGCATCTTAAAAGCAGAGAACTGTGGGTATATGAGGGCAACAAAAATACCAAGTATTTCCATACGTTTGCTAATAACCGAAGAAATAAAAATTCTATCTGGCATATAAATAACCAGGATAGAAATAATGTATTTTTGAATCCGAAGATACATAGGGAAGTCCTATTTTAGTATGAGTATTTTTGTAGGAATAAACCAGATGCAAAAATTGAGGACCAACACGTGGGCAATTCAAAATTTTCCTACGTTGTTTGATGAGAGACTAAACAAATTAATTTTTCATCTTGTATCCATAGAAGAGGTTTTAAGGATACTCAAATCCTTCAAAAAAGACAAGTGTTCCGGTCCAGATGGTTGGACTAATGATTTATTCCTGCATTTCTTTGATTTGATAAGGGTTGAACTAAAATACATGGTGGAAGAATCGCAAACTGAAGGAAATATCTTGTGTTCTTTAAACTCAACCTTTATTGATCTTATTCCTAATATCTATGATATTACTACCTTTTTCGAATTTTATCCTATCTACCTATGCAATACATGTTATAAGCTTATTTAAAAGATAATAACTGAGACGATAAAGGATTTATTGGCCATTCACATTTCACATGAACAATTTTGGTTTCTGAAGCAAAGATTTACACATGATGTGGTTTCTATAACACAGGAGGTAATACACTCAGTGCAGACTAAGAAGGGGCCAACTATCATCATGAATATTGACCTAAAAAAGGCCTCTAAATGTGTTGATTGGGCCCTACTACATATTACTCTCACAAAATTTGGTTTGTCGATACAAGTGATAGAATGGATTATGGGATGTGTTTCCATAGTAAAATATGTTTTAGTGGTGAATGGTTATCCTACATATTTTTTCAAATAAGGGAGATGCATGAGGCAAGGATGTTCCCTTTCACTTTTTATTTTTATTCTTGTTATAGATAGTCGTAGCCTCAATATTAGGGAGCCACCAATAAATTTCTCTCACTCAGAGGTAGGTACATTCTAGCTCAAGTGGTTTTGCAACAAATCATTGTATTCTGGGCACATTTCTATACTTTTCCTACTTATATTTTAGATAAAATTAACAGTTTATATGGGAGGGGATTGGTAACATTCACAAATACCGCCTTATAAATTGAAACAAGATCATGATCCCAAAGGATCTGGGAGGTTGGGGGTTATCAAATGTCAAAATATTTGGGTGGCTTCTCATCATTAAATCTATATGGTGAGCTCTTTTATGAGAAGGTATATGGATAGATATCATTACCACAAAATATCTAAAATAGAGAGGGGCTACAAAATGGATTAGAGACGTGCTGATTGGTATGGCAGGGGGTTCAAGCATTTGTAATAGTTTCAATAAGATCAAGTATTGGTTCATAAAGTGGATAAAATGGAAATTTAACAAGGGAAACCTCATTATAATTGGAGAGGAGATCAAAGGGCTATCTGGCAGTGACTGCTTATCTCAACACACTTTACTTTCTCTACATGTCAGGGGATATTATTATTAGTCCATGTGATTAGGGGTTGGAACGACATGTTCTCAGAGTGGTTTAAAGTGGCACAATTAGGACTGATAGGAGACAGAGAAGATGAATGGTATTCATATTTTGATCACTTAAGGAGAGATGGACTATGCAGGCAGATGGTGGGAGACCAACTTACATGGGATGGCAACATGAAGGAAAATTCAGTACAGGTTGCAGATTCTTACAGATATATTATGCTCATCATCCACAATAATATCCAAGCACGTTTCACTCAAATATGCAAGTATAAATTCCCTATTAAAATCATTATTTTCTCCTCGCTAGTTTGGAAAGATAAAAATATGACATGGGAGAATCTACTGAGAAGGGGACAATGTGGTTCGGGGTGATGTGTAGTTTGCAAGAATGCAATGGAAACAAAATTTCATTTATTCCTAGAATTCCCTACTATTGTACAATTATGGAAAAACATTATGAGTAAATGCAAGAAACCATACAGGAGGTTCTATTCTATTGAATATTTTCTAATATGGTGGTCTCATAGAGGTGCATGTTTAAAATGTGCTCTGATATATTTTTTATGGGAAGTTTGGAAAACCAGAAACAAGATTATTTTTGAAAATTATTTGCACATGGCTTGATACACAGAATTAGACCATAAGAAGTATAAATGAACTCTCCAAAAGACAGTTGGCCCCATGATTTTCTTTTCTTGCTGGATATTTTGATGGGGCTGCACAGTTTGGGCGTTGTGGATGTGGCACATGGATAAGAATCAACAATAGTACACATTTCAAGATTTCTTTGTATGCTGGTGAAGGCACGAACACCAGGGCGAAGATTCTGGAAATATGGGGGCTAATGTGGTTTGCAAGATAGAGATACATGACCAATATTCACATCTATAGTGATTCAAAATCCATTATAGACGGGCTTAACAAAAACACTGCTTTGCTCCTCCACTTCTTGATGGAAGGATTCAACACATTAAAGCCCTCATTTTTACTTTCAACGTGGTCACAATACAACATATATATACAAGGAAGAAAACACTATTGCATATTCATTATCGAAAAAGGGGTTGGAGGAGACGTTGGAGCCCATGCACTACGTGCACATGGAAGATGGTACTACATGAGGGAAAAACGATTTTATAGTATGCCATAAAACTATTATCTGGAATGTATGGAAGATGGTGACATGAGGGAAGAAGGATTTTATAGAATTCCATAAAACTATTATCTGGAATGTTGTATACTCAAACCACTGGGTATTTTTTTTATTTATATTTTTCACAATTAGGAAATGCTATGATGAAATTTTATTAACAATCCATACTTACTGCTCAATAATTTTGTACAAATGCACATACATGATGTAGAGTGTATCTCAGGATTTTGAAAGTATATGAAGTATATATGTTGGTGGTGTTGATATTGCAACAAGATGATGAGCTTAGTGGAAAGGATTCGCCTTCACTAAGTGGGCCCGCAAGCTATTTTTGGCACAAAGTCTATTTTTAGACATATGGATCATGTTCTATGAGTTGCAGGATGCTATTTGTGGATCGTTGGTCAAGTCGGGAAAAATAGATGGACTTCTATTTTTAGACATATTGGGCGAAGATCTTTGTTTTTAGTTTCAGGTCTAAAAATAGATATGTCGAATATTATTAGCTCTTAATAATATTTTGAATATAAACATTATCTTAATCTCTTGGGCCACTTCATTTAAATTTATGAGATGTATGTATAAGGGTAATGGAAGGATGCTTTATTCACGGGGAGTTGGTGGAGCTATTGCATGGATACTTTAGTTAGAACTCATGTGACAGAGTTTGGTGGAGTTAATTGATGAGTTAATGGAGTTGTGTTCAGTTTAACTAATCTAAACATGGTTGAGCTATTTGTATCTAGTTTAACTGATTGATACAATTAGTGAGAGTGGTGTGAATTAATTATTAATTAATTCACTAATTATAAACTCATTAATCAACTAAAGAATACATCAGTTAACTTCAGTGCATGGACAGTTTCAGTGGAGACCAGTGCAGAAATAGGTGAAAGAGCAGGTTAACTATAGGTTGTGACTATCTGTGCACATGTGTAACAACAGTCGTTGATAGCGATTTCACGGTGGGCAAGGTAGTTCAAGTTATTCAGCAAGCCATCCCATAACATTGATTACGCAATAGAGGCTGGCTATCAAGTGGCAAAATATTGGAGCATGTGTTTTTCTAGATCTAGCTTGATAGTGTGTAGCAATTCGAGGTTGTGCTGAGAGCTTGTGAGGAGCTTTGTACTATGATTGTTACATGATCTCCATGAAATATAATATATATATAGTTGGGGTTTTCAGCTTTAAGCTTTCCCATTAAATACTGTGTTCATATGTGTGATTGTTTGTGGTTTTAATGTATGCATGCAATTGATTTTATTTCCGCATGTAATGATCAATGGTAGAAGAGATTTTGTATTATACATGAAGCTAAAATAGTGTGTGATCAGGAGAATCTCTGTGAATAATATATCAGTTATTCAAATTTCATGGTATCGAGTGATTGATCATTGGAGAAATTGCAAAACATTGAGCGGTTGGGGTTTGTCTTGGTACAAATTCGAATTTGTGACGGTGTTTTCGGTGTCGAAGGTAAGATGTCTTTCTGTCTTTTAATGGATTGTAGTTTAGGTATGTGGGGGAAACTAGGGTGTATTGCTGTGGAAGGATAGGATGGAGGGTGGTGCTGGATGACAATGGGTTTCGAAGGTTCATGGATACGAAGGTTTCGAAGAAACCTACTTCTCGCTGATGTTGTTGTGTGGCGTAGCAAAAAGAAAGACAACAAAGTATTAAGTTATAACGGAAGGTGTGAAAGTCACATAGTGTCCAACTTCATGGTAGAAGCTTCTCCATTCTTGGTGTGGAAAGCTTTGACAGATTTATTTCAAAGCAAGAGCGACCGGAAGTTGGCGCTCAAGGATAAACTCAGGAACATAAAAATGGAGAAAGGCGACAGTATGCCCAAGTACCTCACAAAGTTCATCCAATGTAGGGATGAGCTGGGAAGTGTGGGGGTTACTGTTGATGACGAGGACTTGGTGAGCTTGGCTCTCCTTGGGCTTCCGAAGAGTTGGCATTCCTATCAGGACTCTGTCAATGGTCGGGAGAAATTGCCAGGATGGGAGCGACTTTGGTCGGATCTTGTGCAAGATGAGATAAGGCGAAGTACCAGGGACAGATCTTCATAAAAGAACTATGATGAAGAGAATTATTTTTTGGATGCCAAAGCAAAGAAGGGGAATATCAAGAAAGCTTCTCAATCTGGTGCGAAAGGCAAGAAGCAGGACATGTCCAAGGTGAAGTGCTTTCACTGTCACCAACACGGACATTACACCACTAATTATCCACAGAAGAATAAAAATAATAAAGCTTCTGGATTTGCAGCGGGAGAGGCCTTAGCCTCGCAGTTTGAGCTGGATTTTTCACTGATCGCATGCTTGGTCTCAAGTGTGATGAGTTCAGTGTGGTTTCTTGACAGTGGTGTGTCTTTTCACATGAGAGGAGATCGAGATTTGTTTACTGATCTGGATGAGAAAGATCTTGGAGTGCACATCAAGATGGGCGATGATAGTGATATAGTACAACCAGTATTGGTACATTTCCTTTGAGAGAGTCTGATGAGCATTCATGTTGAAGAAGTGATTATTAACACGGTTGAAGAAGAATCTTGTCTGCGTGGTGATGTTAGAAGAAAGAGAATGTGATGTTGTCCTTTAAGCAGAGAAGAACTTTCTGCGTAGTAAAAACAGCTGATGAGACAAAGAGATAGAGGTTAATTGAATCCTTTATCAGTGAGGTAGATAGTTGCGCGGCCAAATGGTAGTCGAGCAGAAGAAGTGGTGAGCCGGGATGATGGCGGTTGCTTAACGGAGATTGGGCCACCTTCACCATAGACTTTAGAATGCTACGATTTCTCTTGAAGCTTCCTAAAGATGCTCTTCAACACATATAGGTGCAAGAGATGTACCTTGGGAAAATTTGTGAAATCCACCTTTCACAAGAAGGATAGTCGTGGCACGACAATCCTTGAGAGAATTCACATAGACGTGTGTGGACCTTTCTCAGTAGCTTCGACAACAAATCACAAGTACTATGTGATATTTGTTGATGATTTTTCTCGTAAGTGCTAGATCTTCTTCATGCAGAAGAAGAGCGAGACATACTCAAAGTTCTGTGAGTTCAAGGCACTGGTTGAGAAAGAATCGGGGAAGCGGGTGAAGACTCTTAGGAGTGAAAATGGTGGTGAATTCATCTCTGGCGAATTCAAGGACTTTTGCAATGCATAAGGAATTCGAAGAGATCTCATAGCACCTCATAACCCACAGCATAATGGGGTTGCTAAGCGGAAGAACAGAACGATTGTGGGTGCTGCATGGGTGATTTTTCATGATCAGGGCCTTCACATACACTTGTGGGTTGAGGCATGCAATACTGCAGTATATGTGCAAAACCGTTTTCCTCACAAGATACTTGGCATGAGTACACTAGAGGTACACGGCCAGAAACGATATTTCCCATTTTAGGATTTTTAGGGTTACTGTGAATCACTAGCTCACACCTTGCTAGGGAAGGCGGGCCATTTGGAAGGTTGAGATATTTGTGGGGTACACTGATACGCCCCACAACTATCGTGTGTATTTTCCAGACAGTCGCAAGACTGTTGTGCGACGGGATATCAAATTTCAGGAGGAGAAAGCCATGAAGTGTTCGCTTGAGAGGGAGCCACACTTGCATGCTGATGAGGAGCTATTAGTTACCTGGGATGAGTCTCGGGATGTGAGTCAGCCATAGTGGGGTTCAGTAGCTAGAAGGAACCACTCGGCGATTGCCAACCATCGAGAGAGCGAGCACTTTCGAGTTTGACACCGGCCGGCTCCAAAGATGAAGAGAGAGTTGTAGGAGCACCTACATCACAGCGCAAACAGAGACAGTCACCTGACCGGTATACTAGATACATGGCTCTTATGAGCAAGAGTATCGTGACGAAGCCATCCTCTTTCGAGGAAGCTGTGGAGGATCCTGCATGGGTAGATGCCATGGTGGAAGAGTATGATTTGATTGTCAGAAACAGTGCATGGGAGATTGTCCCAAGGTCAGAGGGGAAGTCAGTGGTGGATTCGAGATGGATCTACAAAGTGAAGCAGGCAGCTGACGGGAGTGTGGAGAATTTCAAGGCAAGATTTGTTGCCCCGGGCTTCTCACAGATTAAGGGGATCAATTATGAGGAAACCTTTGCACCTGTCGCAAGGTATTCTTCCATACGGACGATTCTTGCTCTCTCAGCGCAGATGGGATGGCACATTCATCAGATGGATGTGAAGACTTCGTTCCTCAATGGGGTGATTGAGGAGGAGGTGTACATAGAGCAGCCTGAAGGTTTCGATATCTTCAGCAGCGAGTCGCATGTGTGCAGGCTCAAGAGAGTGCTGTATGGGTTGAAACAAGCGCCTCGTGCTTGGTACACACAAATAGACAGTTATTTCACCAGACTTGGATTCTCCAAGAGTGAGGCGGATCCGAACCTATACCAGATAGTGGTGGAGGGTAAGTTGCTGATCATTGTAATTTATTTAGATGATTTGATTTTGACATGTGATGAACTGTTGATACACTCATGCAAGGTTGATCTTGCAAAGGAGTTTGAGATGAAGGACTTGGGCCTCCTTCATTATTTCCTGGGATTGGAAATTTGGCAGCACAGTGATGGACTGTTTGTTTCTCAAGGAAAGTATGCCCGGGAGATACTGGAGAAGTTCAACATGCATGGCTGCAAGCCTGTTGATACTCCTCTTCTTGGTGGATGGAGGAAGGAGGATGCTACTTCAGCGGAGGTAGTGGATGCCACTGTTTATCGACAGTTGGTGGGGTCGCTTATGTATCTGGTCAATACACGACCCAATATGTGCTATGCTGTTAACCAGCTTTCGAAAGCTATGGTTAAGCCAACTGAGCTCTTTTAAGGTAGGCAAGGCAGCATGTATTGAGATATCTCAAAAGGCTTCTTCAGGTTATGGACATAGGTACAGACGATCGGACAGGAGTGAGGCTGTGGCTTCACGGATGCAGATTGGGCAGGGAGCCCAACAGACAGAAAGAGCACATCTAGAGGGATTTTCAGTATCGGATCGACAACAGTTTCTTGGTACAGCAGGAAGCAAAGATCCGTGGCACTCAGTTCAGCATAGGCCGAGTATATGGCAGCGAGTTTGGCTGCATGTGAGGCTATATGGATGAGGAAGATCCTGGTTGAGTTGTTTGGTTCACACTTAGATCCTACTGTGATTTATTGTGATAATCAGAGTTGCATTAAACTCTCAGTTAATCCAGTATTTCATGATAGATCTAAACACATTGACATCCGGTATCATCATATCAGATATTGTGTGCGGCGGAAGATCGTGTTACTTTCATACATTCCCACGAAGGATCAAGATGCTGATATCTTGACGAAGGCGCTCACCAGGAGAAAATTCGAATAACACAGAGGCAGGATAGGGGTGGCAGATAATCCTTATCTTATTGAGAGGGAGTGTTGAGATTGCAACAAGATGATGAGCTTAGTGGAAAGGAGTCACCTTCACTAAGTGGGCCCGCAGGCTATTTTTGGCGCAAAGTCTATTTTTAGACTATGTCTATTTTAGACATATGGATCATGTTCTATGAGTTGCAGGATGCTATTTGTGGATGGTTGGTCAAGTCGGAAAAAATAGATGGACTTCTATTTTTAGACATACTGGGCGGAATCTATTTTTAGATTGCCAGTCTAAAAATAGATATATCGAATATTATTAGCTCTTAATAATATTTGGACTATAAACATTATCTTATTCTCTTGGAGCACTTCAGTTAAGTGCACAGATGTGGCACAGGAGCTGACAGAAGGAATTACGCTATTACTAAGGGTTAAGTGGAGCTATTGCATGGATACTTCAGTTAGAACTCATGTGACAGAGTTTGGTGGAGTTGATTGAGGAAGTTAGTGGAGTTGTATTCAGTTTAACTAATCTAAACATAGTTGAGCTATTTGTATCTAGTTTAACTAATTGATAAAATTAGTGAGAGTAGTGTGAATTAATTATTAATTAATTCACTAATTACAAACTCATTAATCAACTAAATAATACATCAGTTAACTTCAGTGCATGGACATTTTCAGTGGAGACCAGTGCAGAGATAGGTGAAATAGAAGGTTAACTATCAGTTGTGACTATACTGTTGCATATTTGCAACAACCAGTGATTGGAGAAGCCCATGAGGATTTCCCAGTAAAAGCTAGGTGGTTCAAGTTATTTAATGAGCCATCCTACAACATTGATTACGCAATAGAGGCTGGCTATCAAGTGGAAAAATATTGGAGCATGTGTTTTGCTAGATCTAGCTTGATAGTGTGTAGAAATTCGAGGTTGTGCTGAGAGCTTGTGAGGAGCTTTGTACTATGATTGTTACATGATCTCCATGACATATAATATATAGATAGTTTGGGTTTTCAGCTTTAATCTTTCCCATTAAATACTGTGTTCATATGTGTGATTGTTTGTGGTTTTAATGTGTGCCTGCAATTGATTTTATTTCCACAATTAATGATTAATGGTAGAAGAGATTTTGTATTATGCATGAAGCTAAAATAGTGTGTGATCAGGATAATCTCAGTGAATAATATATCAGTTATTCAAATTTCTACATGGTATCGGAGCGAGATTGATCATTGGAGAAATTGCAAAACATTGAAGCGGTTGATTTTTGTGTTGGTGGAATTCGAATTTGCAGCAGTGTTTTCTTGGGGTCGAAGTTGAGATTTATTTCAATGGATTGCGATTGGAGTATGCCCTTGAGGGAAACTCAAATTATATTGCATGGAAGGACAGGATGGAGGTGGTGCTGGATGACAATGGGTTGAAGGAGTTCATAGATGCAGAAGTTCCAAAACCTACTTCTAACGATGCTGTTGTACTTGACGCATGGCAAAAGAAGATAACAAAGTGTCGAAGGATTCTGCTGGAAGGTGTGAAGAATCACATAGTGTCCAGCCTTCATGGTAAGGCTTCTCCATTCTTGATGTGGAAAGCTTTGAAAGATTTATTTCAAAGCAAGAGCGACCAGAGGAAGTTGGCACTCAAGGATAAACTCAAGAACATAAAAATGGAGAAAGGCGACAGTATGCCCAAGTACCTCATGAAGTTCATCCAATGCAGGGATGAGCTGGGAAGTGTGGGGGTTACTGTTGATGACGAGGACTTGGTGAGCTTGGCTTTCCTTGGGCTTCTGAAGAGTTTGCATTCCTATCAGGACTCTGTCAATGGTCGGGAAAAATTGCCAGGATGGGAGCGACTTTGGTTGGATCTTGTGCAAGAGGAGATAAGGCGAAGTACCAGGGATGGATCTTCATCAAAGAACTCTGACAAAGAGAATTATGCTTTTTCTTTCAAAGCAAAGAAGGGGAATATCAAGAAAGCTTCTCAATCTAGTTCGAAAGGCAAGAAGCAGGACATGTCCGAGGTGAAGTGCTTTCACTGTCACCAACAGGGACATTACGCCACTAATTATCCACAGAAGTATAAAAATAAGCAAGCTGCTGGATCTGCAGCGGGAGAGGCCTTAGCCTCGCAGTTTGAGCTAGATTTTTCACTGATCACATGCTTGGTCTTAAGTGTGATGGGTTCAGTGTGGTTTCTTGACAGTGGTGTGTCTTTTCACATGACAAGAGATCGAGATTTGTTTACTGATCTGGATGAAAAAGATCTTGGAGTGCACATCAAGATGGGCGATGATGGTAGATAAGTGCGACCGGTATCGGTACCATTTTCTTTGAGAGGGAGTCTGGTAAACCCTTCATATTGAAGGAAGTGATGCATGTTCCAGGATTGACGAAGAATCTTATCTCTGTGGCGATGTTAGAAGACAAGGGATATGATGTTGTCTTTAGCGAGGGAAAGACTTTCCTCCATAGTAAGGAAACTGGTGAGACCCGGAGGATAGGGATTCGAGTTAAGAACCTTTATCAATTGCAGGTAGATGGCTGCACAGCAATGGTAGGCAAGGCAGAAGGAGTGGTGAGCCGGGATGATGGCGAGTTGTGGCACTGGAGATTGGGCCACCTTCACCATGGAGCTTTGAAGATACTGCAACAGATTTCTACTGGGCTTCCTAAGGGTACTATTGCGCAGTCACATCAGTGCAAGAGATGTACCTTGGGAAAATTTGTGAAAGACACCTTTCACAAGAAGGATAGTCGCGACACGACAATCCTTGAGAGAATTCACACAGACGTGTGTGGACCTTTCTCAGTAGCTTCGACAACAAAGCACAAGTACTATGTGATATTTTTTGATGATTTTTCTCGTAAGTTCTGGATCTTCTTCATGCAGAAGAAGAGTGAGACACACTCAAATTTCTGTGAGTTCAAGGCACTGGTTGAGAAAGAATCGGGGAAGTGGGTGAAGACTCTTAGGAGTGACAATGGTGGTGAATTCATCTCTGGCGAATTGAAGGACTTTTTCAACGCATAAGGAATTCGAAGAGATCTCATAGCACCTCATAACCCACAGCAGAATGGGGTTGCTGAGCAGAAGAACAGAACGATCGTGGGTGTTGCATGGGTGATGTTGCATGATCAGGGCCTTCCCATACACTTGTGGGATGAGGCATGCAATACTGCAGTATATGTGCAAAACAGTTTTCCTCACAGGATACTTGGCATGAGTACACCCGAGGAGGCATTTTCTGGTAAGAGGCCTGATATTTCCCATTTGAGGATTTTTGGTTCACCTGTTTACATTCATGTGACGAAGGATGCCAGGAATAAGCTAGAGCAGACTGCAGAGGTTGGGATATTTGTGGGGTACACTGATACACCCCACAACTATCGTGTGTATTTGTCAGACAGTCGCAAGACTGTTGTGCGACGGGATATCAAATTTCATGAGGAGAAAGCCATGAAGTGTTCGCTTGAGAGGGAGCCACACTTGCATGCAGATGAGGAGCTATTAGTTCCTAAGGATGAGTCTCAGGATGTGGATCAGCCACAAGATGAGGTTCATGGAGTGGAAGAGACCACTCAAGCAATGCCAACCATTAGAGGGCAGAAGCGCACTACAGAAGCTGAGCGACTAGCTCAAGATGAAGAGAGAGTTGTAGGAGCACCTACATCACAGCGCAAACAGAGACAGTTACCTGACCGATATACTGGATACATGGCTCTTATGAGCAAGAGTATCGTGACGGAGCCATCCTCTTTCGAGGAAGCTGTGGAGGATCCTGCATGGGTAGATGCCATGGTGGAAGAGTATGATTCGATTGTCAGAAACAATGCATGGGAGATTGTCCCAAGGCCGGAGGGGAAATCAGTGGTGGATTCGAGATGGATCTACAAAGTGAAGCAGGCAGCTGACGGGAGTGTGGAGAAGTTCAAGACAAGATTTGTTGCCCCAGGCTTCTCACAGATTGAGGGGATCGATTATGAGGAAACCTTTGCACCTGTCGCAAGGTATTCTTCCATACGGACGATTCTTGCTCTCTCAGCGTAGATGGGGTGGCACATTCATCAAATGGATGTGAAGACTGCGTTCCTCAATGGGGTGATTGAGGAGGAGTTGTACATAGAGTAGCCTGAAGGTTTCGATATCTTCAGCAGCGAGTCGCATGTGTGCAGGCTCAAGAGAGTGCTGTATGGGTTGAAACAAGCGCCTCGTGCTTGGTACACACGGATAGACAGTTATTTCACCGGAATTGGATTCTCCAAGAGTGAGGCGGATCTGAACCTATACCAGATAGTGGTGGAGGGTAAGTTGCTGATCATTGTACTTTATATAGATGATTTGATTTTGACAGGTGATGAACTGTTGATACACTCATGCAAGGCTGATATTGCAAAGGAGTTTGAGATGAAGGACTTTGGCCTCCTTCATTATTTCCTGGGATTGGAAATTTGGCAGCGCAGTGATGGACTGTTTGTTTCTCAAGGAAAGTATGCCCGGGAGATACTGGAGAAGTTCAACATGCATTGCTGCAAGCTTGTTGATACTCCTCTTCCTGGTGGATGGAGGAAGGAGGATGCTACTTCAGCGGAGGTAGTGGATGCCATTGTTTATCGACAGTTGGTGGGGTCGCTTATGTATCTAGTCAATACACGACCCGACATATGCTATGCTGTTAACCAGCTTTCATAAGCTATGGTTAAGCCAACCAAGCTCTTCTGGAAGGTAGGCAAGCATGTATTGAGATATCTCAAAGGCACATCGGGATATGGATTATGGTACAGACAGTCGGATGAGGTGAAGCTGTGTGGCTTCACGGATGCAGATTGGGCAGGGAGCCCAACGGATAGAAAGAGCACATCTAGAGGGATTTTCAGTATCGGGTCGACAGCAGTTTCTTGGTACAGCAGGAAGCAGAGATCCGTGGCACTCAGTTCAGCAGAGGCCGATTATATGGCAACGAGTTTGGCTGCATGTGAGGCTATATGGATGAGGAAGATCCTGGTCGGGTTGTTCGGTTCACACTTAGATCCTACTGTGATTTATTGTGATAATCAGAGTTGCATTAAACTCTCAATTAATCCAGTATTTCATGATAGATCTAAACACATTGACATCCGGTATCATCATATCAGAGATTGTGTGCAGCGGAAGATCAATTTACTTTCATACATTCCCACGGAGGATCAAGATTCTGATATCTTGACGAAGGTGCTCACGAGGAGCAAATTCGAATACCACAGAGGCAGGATAGGGGTGGAAAATAATCCTTATCTTGTTGAGAGGGAGTGTTGAGATTGCAACAAGATGATGAGCTTAGTGGAAAGGAGTCGCCTTCACTAAGTGGGCCCGCAGGCTATTTTTGGCGCAAAGTCTATTTTTAGACTATGTCTATTTTTAGACATATGGATCATGTTCTATGAGTTTCATGATGCTATTTGTGGATCGTTGGTCAAGTCGGGAAAAATAGATGGACTTCTATTTTTAGACATACTGGGCGGAATCTATTTTTAGATTGCCAGTCTAAAAATAGATATGTCGAATATTATTAGCTCTTAATAATATTTGGACTCTAAACATTATCTTATTCTCTTGGAGCACTTCGGTTAAGTGCAAAGATGTGGCACAGTAGCTGACAGAAGGAATTATGCTATTCCTAAGGGTTAAGTGGAGCTATTGCATGGAGACTTCAGTTAGAACTCATGTGATAGAGTTTGGTGGAGTTGTAGAAGTAGTTGGTGGAGTTGTGTTCAATTTAACTCAGTTAGACACAATTGAGCTAGTTGTATCTAGTCTAATAGATTGATAGAGATAGTGAGAGTGGTGTGAATTAATTATTAATTAATTCACTAATTATAAACTCATTAATCAACTAAATAATACATCAGTTAACTTCAGTGCATGGACAATTTCAGTGGAGACCAGTGCAGAGATAGGTGAAAGAGCAGGTTAACTATCAGTTGTGACTATACTATTGCATATTTGCAACAACTAGTGATTAGAGGAGCCCATGAGGATTGCGTAGTACAAGATAGGTGGTTCAATTTATTAATGAGCCATCCTACAACATTGATTACGCAATAGAGGCTCGCTATCAAGTGGCAAAATATTGGAGCATGTTTTTTGCTAGATCTAACTTGATAGTGTGTAGCAATTGAGGGTGTGCATGAGAGCTTGTGAGGAGCTTTTGTACTATGATTGTTACATGATCTCCATGACATATAATATACAGATAGTTGGGGTTTTCAGCTTTAAGCTTTCCCATTAAATACTGTGTTCATATGTGTGATTGTTTGTGGTTTTAATGTGTGCCTGCAATTGATTTTATTTCCGCAATTAATGATCAATGGTAGAAGAGATTATGTATTATGCATGAAGCTAAAATAGTGTGTGATCAGGAGAATCTCGGTGAATAATATATCAGTTATTCAAATTTCTACAGGTGGTGCATTATATAAACCATTAGTTTTTTTCTTCTAAAAAAATTATTTTTAATTGAAACTAATATTTATTTTTGCTTTTAATTATACCCTACATTTTTTTACATTTAAAAATCTTTTATTTTTATTTTAAAGAGGACATGTGTTATTTCCAGTAATCACACCTTTTTCATAGTGGAGTGGAGATTGTGTCTTCTCCAACAATAACTTTAAAAAACATTAAAAATAAAATAAAATTTATAACCAATTAATCTTTTTTTAAATTAATAATATATTATAAATTTCAAAATATAAAAATTATTTAAACAAACTTTCTAAAATAATTATTAACTAAATTAAAACATTAACAACAATTAAATTTATAAATAATCAATTTTTAATAAAAAAATTCTAATAATTAAAAAATAAAAATAAAAATAATCTTAATTGACTTATCGTGAGTGTCGTGGCCGAGATTGTAAGATTGTGAAGGTCATAATTAATGGAAAACTTTCACATTAAAATAAAGCAATGGTTGCTGCCACAGAGATCAACGTTTTGTGTGGCCACGAAGTCTTAGAAAAACACATATCCCTTGGTTTTCACATATATTCAGATAAGTAATATATAGTGATGTGTGGTTTGATGGAAAGTTGTTTTGGCGAAATTTAGGAGACCATAGTTTAAATTTTATTGAGTATGTGGTTTGTTATATCTTGGCTCAAGGAGTAGGCTTCTCCTTTTCCGAGGGGTGGGGTGAGGGGTGCGGTCTCAGCACTGCTCGCATAGATTCGGACAAGACTACAGGATGATTTTCTTAGAATGTTAAAAAAATAGTTGAAATTTTGTGAAAATATTTTAAAAATCATAGATTCGCACAAGTCTATAGGATGATTTTCTTGGAATGTTAAAAAAATAGTTGAAATTTTGTGAAAATATTTTAAAAATCTAGCAGTAACATTTTAAAAATCATAGATTCGGACAAGTTTTCTTGGAATGTTAAAAAAATATTTGAAATTTTGTGAAAATATTTTAAAAATCTAGTAGTAATAATGTTTGAATTATGTTTTTGACAGTGGAAATATATTCATTTATAAAAAATGTTTGTGACATCTAAAATCTTGAAGTTTGAGAACTATGATTTACAAAAATCCCTCTCAAATTTTATTTAAATCTGATCAAAATTTACATAAGTTTCAAAGCAAAAAATAAACTAGTTAAACTATAAGAATGAATTCTATACCTTGACTTGACTTATTGGGTGATGACAATACAAATGTAAAAAATAACACTCATACACAAACCAGCTACAAAATTTTCCCCACTAAAAACAATTCAAGTAATGAATGAAGAAGTAGCCCATGAGAATCTTCAATTGAAATATATTGAACCTATTAGCCATAAAAAAAAAAAAAAAAAAAAAAAAATTATGATACTGAAAGATAAATACACATAGGTAAAAGTACAAATAGGTGGTAAAACTTTGAGAAGGTGTTAAGGAAACCTCCAAGGGGCAATGGATTGGAAACCGTATTAATCAAGAATAATTCTGCACATCTTACAAGCCTCTAACTTCATTTAGTTATACAACCAACTAACAAAAAATAAGTAAATTTGTCCAAAATTACATTATTTACATTTGTTATGATATTTTAACAAAATAAAGATTACCTATTACACCATGTCCAATACAAGCCCCCAAACTTCTAATAATACATAACAATTAGACTCAAGTATGAATCCTAAATAAGGAAAATCATCCTCCAATAACAATTAGACTCTAGTGTGAATCCTAAATAAGGAAAACCATCCTCCCAAGACGCAACTGAAAAGGGTAACCAAGGTAACGAAGAAATAATTTCATCTATCAATTCTTCCAAAACATTTCTCTGAAATGACCAACCAGAATGCAAAATAGTTATAAAACAGAATCATAGCACAACCATTCTCTCAAGGTCCCATTGATATTTAATGTGACTACATCGCATACAATTTAATTTTAACGTGTGCGACCGACTGTAGCCATTCTCAAACGGCCCTGGTAGTCAAAATGTGAATTTAATACATATAGACTTTATAAGCAACGCGTAAGCTTACAAATAGAAAAAAATTTCTCTGCACGCCACGTAACTTAAGAATTCGAGAAAAAATGCGGTTCTTCGATACATGTACGTCACTGCACTACCAACAACCCTAGATTATCCGCTCCAGTTACAATCATAACACACATGGAAGGCGACGTCGCCCATCAAAAGTCAAAATTTCCCGTTGTTCCTTGCCACAGACATTCGTCATTACTCATTCTTCACTCCCTCTAGCAACTGGAGATTCATCCCATTGTTCTGTCGAGGTGCCATTGGGGCTCCGAAAACCGAACCCGAAACCCAGAAACCTTGGAAGACTCCTAGTTTTATGTAAATTTCATGTTATAGCCATTGGAGGCAGGATAATTGTTGTAGAATTCGCTGTGTAGGAAGGGTTGTCCGAGGCATTTAAATAGTGCATAAATGTTGAGTAACAGTTGTATGGTTAGTAGAAACCCAAACACTAACGAGGAGAGAATCGTTACCAGAAAGGAGGCCGAGATCAGGAATCGGAATATTCGGAAGTTGTTGGAATTAATTTCCAACTGCCGAGAAAAGGCAGCGAAGAGACAAGGCGGTAAAACAAATTCCGCGGGGGTCAGGCAGGCAGGCAGAGCTGTTGGAGGAACGAACCCCCCGGGAGCTGATGACGTCAGCGGGGTCCACATGTTTTGTGTTCACAAATAATCGCGGGTTAAAAGTTTTACCACGGCATTTATTTTAAACCAACAGTATGTTTTAAATGTTTTAATGTTATTTATTTTATTTTTAATATATGTGAAACATATATATTAAAAGGCCTGTTTGGTATTAAAAAATATATATATACAGCAGTATGATCACTGGTCAATTTGAGATTGACGCTTAGAGGTGCCACCATGCAAATTCGACATCAATGCGGTTTTAAACGGTGCCGACATATTTATGATGACATAAATGAATTCTCAAGCGGTGATTTTTTGTCAACGAATGACATTAAATTCAATCTGAGATATTTTGTTAATATACAGAACAGAGTCATGTTTTTAGATGTTATGTTTTTATGCACAGCAGAGTGTGTTTGTAAAAAGACAGAGAGTGTTTTAGGAAAAACAAAGTATATACAGCAATGTATGTTTTTCTTTAGAAAGACAGAGTATTTTTCTGTGTGAGACAGAGAACAGTTTTTGTTTGGCACTCAGTCCAGCAATTGTAATCCCTCTTTTGAGGAAGAATCTATATCAGTTTTTTTTATGAAATAGAAATTTTTTTTATGTGAAAACTCTGTCACTGTGGATGCAATTTTGAATATTTCTCTGTGTTAAAGAACGGACTTTTATTATTTTGGAATTCTAAAACATTCCAACAAGTTGCAGGTTCTCCGAACGGAAAATTGCAACGGTGTCGCGGGTTATCAAATAAACCACTAGAGAGTGCGTTAACTATCTCCGATTCCATGTCTTCCGATGGTATACGTCGGGAGAATGCGTGGGGCGAAAAGGAGGCATCTTGCTCTCGCGGAAGCATTTGTAAATGGACACAACACAACTCAAGATAGAATGCAACATGGGATCTCAGGCAAGGTATGTAGAATGTAACTCTATTCTTTCCCATTAGTTGAATAAACAATATTTTTTACCAGAATAACTATTTTACTTATAGGGAGTCTTCAATAATTTACAAAATTTATATTCAATATAGATCTGAAGTGTGTAAAATTTGACAATATAATTTTAAGATTATAATTTAAATTCAAGTTTTAAATTTTTTTGGGTAAATATTTATTAAAATTAACCACAAAAATAACTATGAAAAAAGTCATTTGTCCAAATTTTTTTCTGTGCAAACTTTTTTAAAGTGCAAAATACAATATATTATTTTTCATTATTTAAATTGGATTTGTGAATGCTAAATAAAATATATATAAAGCCAAATAAATGATTTTAAACATAAAAAACTTAATATTTTCATGACATATACATCATTTTTATAAAATGATGTATTTGATATTTTATTTAAACAAATTAAAATAGTTTTTTATTATTAATATATTTTTAAGTATATGTGAATATTAATTAGAATGAAAATATTTTATTAATAATCCATATTGAATATATTTTATAAATAATATTAAAATATTTTATTTTAACAATTATATATATATATATATATATATATATATATATATATATATATATCAAACATAAATTAGTTAACATAGATTTTCAAATAGTTTTACATTATTTTTCTATTTAAAATATTAAAATATTTTATTTTAACAATTATATATATATATATATATATATATATATATATATATATATATATATATATATATCAAACATAAATTAGTTAACATAGATTTTCAAACAGTTTTATTCTTATTTTTTATTTAAAACATCTTTTTATTTTTGTGTTCAAATATATTTCAGATGTACTACATATATGCTATCAGACATGCAATTTCAATCTAGATTCATTTTAAATAACAAATGACAAAACAACTTGAGCTTTAAAAACAAAACATTTATTTTAAGATTGAATCTAAGTTAACATTATAACAACAAGTCATCATGTATGCAAAATGTAATGTAACTAAAAGCATTTATGTACTTCAATAATTGTTACATATTCATGAAAATAAATATGTATTTAACCATCTATAATTGTTTTAAATGACACATGATCATGTGAAAAATATACACCTAAATATCACTTTTAATAGATGTATGTCCTAATTATATAACATTCATACATGTTCAAATGCATTTAACATGTACCACATGTGTTTTGTAATTTGCAATTTCAATCTAGATTCATTTTAAATAACAAATGACTAAACAATTTGAGCTTTATCAAACATTTTATTTTATTTTAACAATATATATATATATATATATATATATATATATAATTGATATCCATATAAATTAGTTAACATAGATTTTCAAATAATTTATTTGAATTTATATTTTTGATATTTTTTATTTTTATTTAAAAAAAAAAACAGCATAAACAAATTTACACATAACTTCATATTAGACTATTGAAGTGTAGATTAAGCATCTCAGATTTTATATATATGTTGTTCTAATTATCCTGTATAATCTCATTTTGTTCTAGTTTTACTGCAAAACATGGAGATTATGGTGTTAGAACCTTACCCATGTTTTCATTATGACAAATTCAGGTTGCCTGCAATGACCTGGTCACACTTTTGGGGAAAAACAGATCAGAAAGCTTCGATCTCTACAGTGTAGGATTGCAAGAAGCCCCCCATGGCGACATGGCTTCTGTTTTTCAGAAATCTCTGGGTCACAGTCACAGATATCGTTGCAAACCTTGCACTCAACTGTGATATGAATCCGAGTGATACATCCATGAAACCCAGCTCTGAATTTTTCTTGTGGATCAGGATGCAATCGTTGCAGTTTTTCATATTTGGAAGAAAAGCCTTCGTACCATTTATCACAGGTGACTTCATTCGTATTTACTATTCCCTCCACTTTACGATGTTACCTGAACAATCAATCCCGAAGGTAATGATCAATCAAATAACAAATAGTTTTGCTGTGATTGTGGGTACCTGCAGAGGTGAGGTTAGACAAAATTGGAGGGGGAGGCTTAGGCAGCATCATAGGGCGACAGAAAGGAGGTGTAGCCATTGGATTCAAATTCCTACACACCTATTTCTTGTTCATCTCCTGCCATCTTGCACGTAATCACTACTTTCTTTGTTCAACCCATACTCAATATATATTCCATGTTAGGGCATAGATACATGATATAAAATAAAAATAGCTTTCATATATCAATTGTTATTTCGTTTGATTTGTCACTGCAGCTCATGAATGTAATGTAGAAGAGCGCAATTATCAATACCATCGCATATGCCGAGCAATTTTTTCGAACCCAAGCGAGAAAATGCAGTCATATTCATGCTTGAAGAGTCCAAGGAAACTTATAAAAGTGTGGAGGCGAAGAAGAAAGAGGGCGGTAAGTTCGACCTGTATCGAGAAATTCGACATTGTAGTGTGGGTCGGTGATCTAAACTACAGAATCGAAGGAAACAGAAGATCGGTGGGATTTCTCATCAATCAAAATCTGCAAAAGGTAATCAATTGTATCGCTGACTGCATTGTAACAAGGACGGCTCTTCGTTTTCACCGTAACAAGTTCTCTTCGATTAGATTCTCAATTTTCATTAAAATTATATCTAATCATTTATAAACCAAATATACCAATCATATATTATTAAGAAAGAGCTCAGAAAACGTGTAATTCAATCCAATCTCTGTAAGATGCACGGATAACTACTCTATAAACCCCATATATATATATATATATATATATATATATGCTCTAAATACGTAAGTAATACCTATCTTTTGGGAAAGAAAGAGGTGTAGGAATAATTTATACATACACTTTATATATATATATATATATATATTATAGATTTGGATATTTAATGGTTATTATTATTACTGGCACTATATATTGTTTTAGTGTGTTTTTTTTTTTTTAAATCCAATTATAGTGAGTTTAATATTATATTAGGTTTGACCCAAAAAAAATTACAAAAATTCTATAAAATTAAAAAAAATCTATAGTTTAATATTATAATTTGAAATTTATTATTTTTTTAAATAATTAAATGTATCTTATTGTTCATTACATAGATTTATTATTCAATAGTACAAAAGTTCATTACTCTTAAGCTCACAAAAGTTATGAAAGATTGATTTAATATCTCACATGTAGATTATAGATATTTTATGTCGTGTTAAAGTATATTTTTAGTAACCTTTTTTGAATACATGTACCATGGGTTTTTCTTCTCATTTTTTTTTTTTAAATATAAGTCTTATTAACTATTCAATTCTTTTATATAAAATTTTTATAATCAATTTAAAAATTGGATTTTCCCTTTAAAGTTTTTCTTCCAAGTAATAAATAATAACATACTATACAAAACAAACAAAATTTATGTGTGGTAAGAGAAACGTTTCCAAGAAATTGCTTTGAGTATAGCAAAAATAGAACAATATAAAATTTAAATGATATTATGTTATAAAATTTAAATGATAATAGATTTACATTATAAATTATATTGGTATATGTTAAATGGGTAAGTTTAATCTATTTCTTTAGTGATCATATTTAAAAATTTTATTACTAATTATTCAAGATAGAATTTTTTACGGTTAAGAGATTTGGCTTAGAGTTTGTGTTTATTATCTTATTAAATTTAGTTGGATATTAAATTTTGTGTAAGTAGTTGACTCTTAATTTATTGTGTAGTTGAAATATTCTCTCAAAAATTATTAATTCACTAAGATACTTTATCTATTATAAACTAAAGATTTATATATTTATCTATAACATTATTGATATTAATAAATGTAAATTTTTTTTTTTGTATATGTGAAAATAATATTTCCTCTTCCATATTGATATTAATAAATGTAAATATATATATTTTTTTTTTGTGTATGTGAAAATAATATTTACTCTTCCATTTCTGTATAATATGTTTATAATTTAAGTCGAGTGATTAATAAATATTTATGACAAAGTAAATAATATTTTCCAATTCACATATTAACTTGGACCCTAACTTAATTAGGAATGCATTTTTTAATTTTTTTTAAACATTATCGATTATTGTATAATATAGTATGAAGTCTTACCACAGAAAAAATCTAAATTCAAAATGCTATAAAATACAATTGCAGTTTATAAATGTGAGCAAAACTTTGATACTTTGTATTACTCACCATATAAAGCAATATTTTAAAATTACTAATCATTAATTTAATTATATTTAAACTAAAAAACTAAAACTAATTATTATATGTAGTACTTACTTTCTATGTTGATAATAAATTTTAGAAAATCTGTATCAAAATATTTAAATATTTTTAACTTTATATTAAATAAATTTCTAAATTTTTAATTATTATATAATAAATTCAATTATCCAACTTTATATTTATATGTATTACACATTTTAAATATAGAATTAAAATAAACATTTTCAATATATAACATGAACAAATTAAATAATAAAATTTTAGGTTAAAAATTTGGTAAAATTTTAAACGTTCATGTGAAAACATAATTTGCCTGTATTTAAAAAAACATTAAAATATAAATCTTGAAATCACTTAAACTATATTATATTTTATAATTTTTAATTTTTAAAAATAATTCACAAATAAAATTCATCAACTTTTAAAAAAAAACCACATATACAAATACAAGGATTCCTCATGTACAATTTCATCTCAGTGAGTTTCAAAGCGTCAAAAGAGTGACCTCTAATACTTTTAATTTTTATTATTTATTCTATCACTAATTGAGTTTATCTGAATTTCCACACTAGCGTTGTGATTTCTTATCATAACTCCTCAGGGGCAGCGACCAATTGTCTAGAGAAGCAGAAAGGGGAGAAATTTTCCATGGCTTCTGCGAAGGGCCACTGTCATTTCGACCTACTTACAAATATGACATTGGAACGGACGATTACGACCCCAGTGAAAAGGTACGTTTTTTTTATTATTATTATATTCTCTTGCATGAATGTATTTTAAGCAAGATTATGTAGGTCTGAGAGTTGTTTTATGCATGATTTCTTTAATTGAAAAAAAAAAAAAAAAAAATTATAGAAACTAAATTTTGTAATGTCTGATGTGTTGAAAATATTAAAGTCACCTGTCGTGCCTGTGGGCAGGAAGAAAACAAGTACAAAGGCAGCAGTAGCAACAACAGAGATTGAATGCGCAGCATTCTGTATTGAAGAATGATGGAGAACCTTAAGGATGAATTTATTTTTTGATGGGTCGCAGCCATAGATTGCAGAGGAGAATTAACAGGTGATGGGTAGAGCCGTTTTTTGTCTACGGAGGAACAGAGTAATTAAAAACAGTCATTTCTGGCTTTAAAGCCCTCAACAACCGCAGTTTCTTGTTGATGAAGAGTTCTGCGATGCGATGCGATCGCAATCACAAATCGCAATCGCAATACATACGTTCTAAAACCAAGTGTTTTGTTGATATGGGAGAGTTCCGCAAGCGGAACGTTTAATACATTAAAACATATATATATAATAATCGCCCCCCCCCACAGCAGCGGAGGTCCGTGGGTCCACTTGACCACGTGGCGGAAACTTAATGGAATTGCAAGTCTTGAATCGCAAGGTTCAATCGGCGAAGTTTTGAAATGTGCTCCGATTGAAGACCGAACCCGATCCGGTTATATATTACAATTTATGCGTCAATCGCATCCGGTTCCTTAATCGCAATTGGAAGCTCTTATGTGTTGGGCCCGATTGCACTTTTGAAATTGGCGGACCTGATGGAGGTATGCAATGGAGTTTATTTGCCAATCGCGTCCGGGATCTGAATCGCAATCGGAACTTTCCGATTGATCGCATGTCTTTTGGTTTGTGCCCCGATTGAAGAGGTGGACCCGATCACTTTATGTGCTATGATTTATATCGGGTCATTGCGTCCGTCGTTGGATCGCAGTCGAAACTTTTTCATTGCATGCCCCGATCGCACAAATTGAAGGGACGGACCCGATGGAGATTATATATTGTATTTAACAGTATGATCGCGCATTCAAAGCGCGTTGGTTATGTGGGACCAATAGTTTAATAGTTTTGTTTTTTTTAATATTTCATATAGTTTGTAATTTTTTTATATGCGGCATATAAAAATGAAAACCCCGCAAGCCTGGGTAATGTATTGTATTGTTATTTGGTTTTTTTTTTCGCACAGCAGCGCGGAAGAAATACACAGCAGTGTCGTTTTAAGAGACAAAGTATTGTTCTTGAAAAAAAAAAGCTCTGTGCACTGCGTCTGTAGCAGTCCAGTCACCACTTTTGTTATCCCTCTGTTAAGAGGAAGAATTTGTATCAGTTTTTTTTTAAAGAAATAGAAGATTGTTTCTGTGTAAAAAACTCTGTCTCCAGTTTCTCTGTGTTTAGAGGAGAGGAGTTTACTTTCTCCATCTGGAATTTTCAATATTTCAACATGGTATCAGAGCTAGTTCAGGCTCTTTGAAGGTTTCAAAGAAGCTGAAGAAGAAGAAGAAGACTTGTTGCAGCATTTTCTCTAGCAGAGTGAAAGCTCAACAGAAGTCAAAGTTCAGGTATTTCTCAAAGATAACAGAGTTGTTATTTTGTTTAAAAGAGTTTGTTCTTTCAAGAGAAGGAAAGACAGTTTGTTTAAGTTCAAAGTTCAGTTTAAGAGCAATGGCTGGACCAAGCACTGGAGTGAACATTGGAAATGTTCAGCTTCCACAATTTAATGGAAATAATTATGATTATTGGGCCATTACCATGAAAGCCCTGTTTATTTCACAAGACTTATGGGAGTTTGTAGAAGATGGTTTTACTGAACCAGCTGATGAGCAGGCTTTTAATGCCTTGACTCAAGCAGAGAATGATATATTGAAGAGTAATAGAAAGAAGGACTCCAAAGTCCTTTTCTATTTGTATCAAGCTGTAAATGAGAGTGTGTTTCCAAGGATAGCAGCAGCTAAGAAATCCAAGGAGGCATGGGAAACTCTGAAAGTAGCCTATCAAGGTATGGAGAAAGTTAAGATAGCAAAGCTTCAGTTGCTGAGAAGAGATTTTGAAACTCTTTGCATGAAAGAGTCAGATAATGTGGACACATTTTTTACACATGTGATTGGGATTGTAAATCAGATAAGATCCCATGGAGAAACTCTTGAAGAAAGAAGGATTGTGGAGAAACTTTTGAGAAGCTTACCCTCAAAGTTTGATGTTATTTTTACCACCATAGAAGAGACCAAAGATCTCTCACAGTTCACAGTGGATGAACTTCATGCCTCGCTGATAATTCATGAACAGAGATTGAGCAGAGATGAACACTCATCTCTTGAGCATGCCTTCAAGACCCAGATGCCTTCAGGAAGAGGAAGAGGTCAAAGAAAAGGAAGAGGAAGAGGAAGAAGCCAGAATAGAGGTGGAAGGAACAGCCCTTCACATTCACATGGAAGGGGCAACAGTCAAAGTCAGAGTCACGGCCAAAGCAACAGCCAACAAGGTGGACATCAGCAAGGTGGACATGAACACCAACATGCTCATGGACAAAGGTATGACAAATCCAATGTCCAGTGTCATTATTGCAAGAAATATGGGCACTATGCCAATGAGTGTAGAAAGAAGCAAAATGACATGAAAAATAGGCAGAATGCTGATGTAGCAAAAGAAGAAAAGAACCCAAGTAATGTGCTGTTAGCTTGTAATGTAGCACAAGATAGAGAAGATGATGTTTGGTTCTTAGATTCAGGATGTAGTAATCATATGACTGGAAATAGAGCAATGTTTTCCAATCTAGATGAAGAGATTAAATCTGAAGTGACCACAGGGACTGATACTAAGATATCTGTCAAAGGAAAAGGCAAAGTTAGTATTCGAGCCAGAAACGGTGAGTAGAAATTTGTCCCTGATGTGTATTATGTTCCAGGTTTGAAATGTAATCTTTTGAGCATTGGGCAGCTCATAAACAAAGGTTACAATGTAGTATTTAAAGATGATGTGTGCACAATTAAAGATATACCTCCAAGCAAGAAAATCATTGCTGAAATTCAAATGACCAGCAATAGAATGTTTCCTCTCAAGCTCAACACTGACTTGAAGGGAAAAGGAAAGAGCATTGTAGCTGTAACACAAGAAGCCTTTCAGAAGGAAGAAAAGGATGAAAATTGGTTATGGCACCTGAGATTTGGACATCTCAATTTCGGAGGATTAAATTTGCTGCACAGAAAAGGAATGGTAAGAGGTTTACCATTGATTGAGAAGCCTAACAGCCTATGTGAAGGCTGCATCTTGGGAAAGCAACACAAAGAAAATTTTCCTTCAGGGAAAAGCATAAGGGCGAAAACACTTTTAGAGATAATCCACTCAGATTTGTGTGGGCCGATGCAGACAACATCAGTCTCGGGCAGCATTTACATGCTGACCTTCATAGATGATTTCACAAGAAAAGTGTGGGTTTATTTCCTAAAATATAAGAGTGAGGTCTTTCAAAAATTTTGCCATTTTAAAGCTCTTGTAGAGAAACAGAGCGGACAGCATATAAAAGTTCTCAGAACCGACAGAGGAGGAGAATACATATCAAAGGAGTTTCTGCGTTTTTGCAGAGAGAATGACATACACAAGCAATTTACCACGAGGTACACGCTGCAACAGAATGGAGTCGCTGAACGGAAGAATCGAACCATAATGGAGATGGTGAGAAGCATGCTGAAGGCAAAGCATTTGCCGAATGAATATTAGGCATAAGAAGCTAATTGTGTTGTGTATATTTTGAATAGATTCCCCACAAAAGCGGTGATGAACAAAGTTCCAGAAGAAGCGTGGAGTGGCAGAAAACAGGGAGTCACCCACATGAGAGTTTTTGGGTGTGTTGCATATGCACACATTTCAGACAAATTGAGAAAGAAGTTGGACAGTAAGGGGGAGAAGTGCATTTTCCTTGGATATTGTGAAGATTCCAAAGGATACAGATTGTATAACCCATCCACAAAGAAGTTTGTAATAAGCAGAGATGTGCAATTTATTGAAGAAGAAGCTTGGGATGGAAGCATTGAGAAAACAGTCAATGTTAAGAGCTGTTTATCTCATGATGAAGATGAGGGAGATGTGGTTGAAATTAACAACCCATCCGTTGCACAACCTCCAGCAGCGCAAGGACAGCAAGGGACGCCTCAAGCAGCAGCGAGAACACCCTTGAGAAGAAACGGCAGTGGTTCACCAAGTACACCACAGGGAGCAAAATTGAGTGCTTCATCAAGCACAGCTACACCAAGTGAAAGAGGAACAAGGTTCAGAAGTATTAGAGAAATCTATGAGCAAGGAGATGCAAACGAAGGTATGAATTCCTTATTTGCTTTGTATTGTCAAGTTGATGATCCTATTCATTTTGAAGATGCTATTAAAGATAGAAAATGGATAGAAGCTATGGATGAAGAAATTAAAGCCATAAACAAGAACAAAACATGGGAGTTGGTTGATCTCCCAGAAGGTAAAGAAATCATTGGTGTTAAATGGGTCTATAAGACCAAAAGCAATGTTGAAGGAAAGATTGAGAGACACAAGGCCAGATTTGTTGTCAAAGGATACAAGCAGAAGCAAGGGATTGATTACGATGAAACTTTTGCACCAGTTGCAAGAATGGAGACAATAAGAGCAGTGTTGTCCATAGCAGCACAAAACAAATGGAAAGTATATCAGATGGATGTAAAATCTGCATTTTTAAATGGAGTTTTAATGGAAGAGGTATATGTGGAACAACCTCTCGGATATGAGAAGAAAGGCCAAGAGCATAAGGTCTGCAAATTAAAGAAAGCTCTTTATGGGCTGAAGCAAGCACCAAGAGCGTGGTACAGTAGGATAGACTCCTATCTACTAGAAAATAGATTTGAAAAATGTGAGGGAGAACCCACCCTCTACATCAAAGAAAAGGATGGTAAGCTGTTGATTGTTGTCTTATATGTTGATGATTTAATTTTTACAAGTAATGATGATTATCTTGTTGAAAACTTTAAAACAGTCATGAAGGATGAATTTGAAATGACTGATATGGGTTTATTAAGATACTTCTTGGGAATAGAAGTAGAACAAAGTGAGAAAGGGATTTTTATATCTCAAGCAAAGTATGTGAATCAAGTTTTAGAAAGATTTAATATGCAGGAGTGCAAAGCTGCAATTACTCCCACAGTAATGGGATTGAAGTTGAGTAAAGATGACAGCAGTAAGGATTTTGATCCAAGGTTGTATAAAAGCATAGTTGGCAGCCTCATGTATTTGACTGCAACTAGGCCGGATATTATGCATGTTGTTAGTTTAATTTCCAGATTTATGGAGAAGCCAAAAGAAGCACATTGGCAAGCAGCAAAGAGAATTCTAAGGTATGTGAAAGGAACAAAAAGATTTGGTATTTTATATACTACTTCAGAAAATTCAGAATTAGTTGGATACACTGACAGTGATTGCGCTGGAAGTGTAGATGATCGGAAGAGCACTTCCGGTTATGTTTTTCATATGGGTTCAGGAGCCATTTCATGGGCTTCTAAGAAACAACCTATTGTAGCATTGTCTACAGCAGAGGCAGAATATGTGGCAGCTACAGTAGCAGCGTGTCAAGCAGTCTAGATGAGGAGGATGTTGAGAATTTTGTGCCAAGAACAGGTAAAAGGCACTGTGATTTATTGTGACAATAGCTCAGCTATTGCATTGTCAAAGAATTCTGTGTTTCACAAAAGAACGAAGCACATAGATACAAAATTTCATTATATCAGAGAATTGGTGAACAATGGAGAAATTGTTTTACAGCATTGTAAAACAGAGGAGCAATATGCAGACATTCTAACTAAACCATTGGGACAGAAGACATTTGAATTTTTAAGGAAATGCTTGGGTATGATGGATAACCCAGCAGCTGACTTTAAGGGGGAGTGTTGAAAATATTAAAGTCACCTGACGTGCCTTTGGGCAGGAAGAAAACAAGTACAAAGACAGCAGCAGCAACAACAGAGATTGAATGCGCAGCATTCTGTATTGAAGAATGATGGAGAACCGTAAGGATGAATTTATTTTTTGATGGGCCGCAGCCACAGATTGCAGAGGAGAATTAACAGGTGATGGGCAGAGCCGTTTTTTGTCTACGGAGGAACAGAGTAATTAAAAACAGTCATTTCGGGCTTTAAAGCCCTCAAAAAATGCAGTGTCTTGTTGATGAAGAGTTCTGCGATGCGATGCGATCGCAATCACAAATCGCAATTGCAATACATACGTTCTAAAACCAAGTGTCTTGTTGATATGGGAGAGTTCCGCAAGCGGAACGTTTAATACATTAAAGGGTGAAAATGTGAAGTTGGGAAACACTTTTTGCCCTTTTTTGACGTTGAAAATTGTAATTTTCTATGATTTTCAACTTCAACTCCACTAAACTCATATTTTTATTGCAAACTATGCTTTGACATAAAACAAGAATTGTAGAGAATTGTCTTACCTCCATACCCATATTTAAAAAAAAAAAATATTGACATATAGAGGGATAAATTTCTTGTTTACTAACTACATATACTTGAAATTTTCAGGCAAAAATAAATAGTCACTTTATCATCCTTTACCTTTTTTAGGGAAGGTTATTCATTTTTTGGAAAAAAACCATAGCATCATAATCTGCATATATTGCGCTAGTGCATAGACTATTTTTCGGTAATTTTCGGATTAAATCACTATTTTTTATTATTTTTTGAAATGGACGAAGACAAAAAAATAGTGATGTTTTAGTACATTTTATCATCCTTTGATTTTCTTTTCAATGTGATCGTCAATAAGAAAAATGAGAGTACCCTTTTGAAGTAGACAGGGAGAGGAAGTGCAGTATGATTTTTTTGAATTTTTTGGTGTCCTCATTTGAAATTTATTGAATTTTCATTCAGTGCAATTTTTCGAACAATGAAATTCCACAGTGACACAGTTTAGTAAAAAATTAATAAAAAATTGAATTTTTTAATGAAACTCCACAAATCTCATATCATCAGAAACTAGATTCAGAGATGAATCTAATGGTACTTTGTCCGACATATAATTATTTTTTTTTGTAGGTGTTCTGCCCCTCCAAAGTTGCAGGTTCCTGAAAACTGCAGAATTTTCTGTGTTTTTCGTTGACCAGAAACTCTCGGACGAGAAATTTCTCAAACTCTCGACCGAGAAATTTAAAACTAGTTTAACCCGCCTAGAGTTAGATTTACCGTGCGGGCAAACTCTCGACTGAAAGTTTAAAAACTCTCGGACGATAATTTGCACCCCGAGAGTTTTCCGAGAGTTTGCACCCCGAGAGTCTTCCGAGAGTTTAGAAAACTCTCGGCCGAGAGTTTTCTAAACTCTCGACCGAGAGTCTAGAATGTGATTAGTATTCTCGTTGAAGAGGTAAGAGAGAACAAAACTAAACAAATTATTATGCACGCATGCAACAACCTAAGCATGATAAAATGAAAAAAGTTGACACTTGTCAAATCCGATTATAACGTGATTTGTATGGCTGTTAATGAAACTCGTGTTACCCACTATTGATATGTGTCACGCCCCTACACCACGGGTGTCTTCCAACCACGTCTTGTAGGCAGGTGCGGCACTGCCGTACTTTTTCTTTTTCTAAATACTCAAGTACCTAGACTACGCCTATAGAAACATTCGTTAGTTATATTAAAAATGTTCTTTCAATGTGCGGAATAAAACATAAACATCAATATCAATCCACAAGTACACCCATGCATACAAGGGAGGGGCAACTCCCTTTTAAAATGAGTCCACCCAGATATTATGTTTCATAAAAATATGATTACAATGTCCAATCCAGCAAAAACCACTTTTGCTCCTTGGCAAGGCTATTTGCATTTTGGTCAAGCTCTAAGGCTTACAAATCATCAAACTAGCTTACAACAGACTTTTACAACCATTTACAATCATCAAGTTCACCTTCGGAAGTGCTGCCCCAAAACTGCCCAAGTGCTGGTCACTCGGGTCACTCAGCCGTTGCTCCAAATCAGTGCAGAGCATTTTCTGAGCTGACCGTGTGTCCAATCCGTCCCTCACCCATATGGTTGGATGCGTTTCGGAAATACGCACCTTCTGCAATTTACGGCACCTCAATCCGATACCCGACGCTCCCGAAATCGCGTTTTTAGTGCTGGGCCCCTGCCATTACTCGGCGCCCAAAACCGACCCGACTCGACCCGACCGTCGTGCAGCTGCGCCCGACCCGACCTGACTAGAACTGCGGTGCGGCGCGGTGCGACGTGCATGAGCTCGACCCGACTCGACCAACGTCCGTTCGCTGTCGTGCCTTCGCCGTTTCTTCCACCAACGAGTTGTTGGCAACTCGTGGTGCGACTCCCTTGATGTTGTTCGTTGATTGATCTTCGCTTTTCGCTTGATGCCTCCACTCTCCATCACGCCATCATATATATATGCACGTCCAAGTGAAGTGTGGTCGCTTGTTTTCCATGAGCCGACCCGCCCGTTTATTCATCCGCCCACGAAACGTCGCGTCGTGGGGTGTGGGGCACTCGGCCGACCCGAGCCGACCCCCATGTTTGGTTGCTCACCCACGAAGTGTGGCGTTGGTCGCGCCCAACGCGCCGGCCGACCCACCGACTCACCCGTCGGCTCGCTTGCCCAAGGGGCACCCGTTGTGGTATAAATGTCTTGCAAACGCCGTGTTGGTTTAACTCGACGCGCTTCTCCTCCAACTCGCCCTCGTGACTCGCCTCGCTACGTGCGCGCACGTGCCTATCCAACGGTGTGACGTGCCGCCCGTTGCATCACACAGCGCCCGAACTCGTCCAAACGCCCAACTGGCGCGCCCGTCCCACCGAACGCGCCCATGAAGTCTTGGGGCCTTACATCCTCCTCCACTTCAAGCCTCCAAGATCCTATTTCCTTGTGTTGTTACTTTAGAAATTAGCCCCTATTATTTAGGAAATTCCGCAATCTGGATTGTGCATTCCTTTAGGCCAATCTCTAACTACATGCACCACCTGTATAACTTGGAATAGCTTACAAGTGATATTACACTTCCCTTAAACTCTAATATCAACTGGGTAGCTTGAATTATATGCATGCATGAGCTAATTTGGGTTTATTGATCAGTTAACTGGTTTATCACTGAGGTTAGACCCCACTACTAGACCTTCCACTAGTTCCTACAACAGTTAGAACTAGTTTAACTAGCCATAACTCAATTTAACTGAATTAAATTGTTACAACTTAAATTAACTCAACCTAAGCTCCTAAAAGTTAGGAATCACTGCACACAACTCAAGTTCATGCCCCCAACTCGAATAAACTAAGATAACTAAGTGATAACAACCATGTCACCACAGTTAGCTCATCTAAGCTGTCTGTTGATGTGGAGTTTTGAATTTTCCCAATTTAATCAAGTTAAAATTAAATTAGGAATTTTTCTAGCTACATTTTCAACAACTTATATAGTTTATATCTCCATTCAATGATTCTTCACTCTTCATTCCCTTTCATTAACAAATAATTTTCCCTTTTGTGGTAGGCACATCACTTGATTAGTTTGATAAAGTTTATGTGAAGGAGTTTGGCCATATTAGACTAGCATGTTCCCTTATCTCAGTCACTTATTTTCATTTATGAGATCTCTTTAATTTTCAACCATTATGGTTTTTTCATCCTTCATTTGTATCTTCTTAAACCTAGAATCATTAGGCAAAAATTAGGGAAGGCTACTTCAACAATATTCTGGAAGCATACACATAACAACAAAGGTTTATCTTGAGGCTTCTCTAGTTTATGATAACTCTTACTTTTTCTTGTATTCAGATAGTTGTAACTATTTTTAGTTCAGTTTTATTTAGAATTCATCCTTAGATTAAGGAACTACTAAAACTTTTAATGAAAATTCATAGAAGTACATAAGTTTGTACCTAACCCTATTCTAGTTCTTTCCTACTATAGAGATCCTAAAAAAGGTTTCTCTTTACAAGAAAGAACTAGAAAAAAAATTTCTTCATTAGGGATTGAGGTCATCTCTATTCGATAGAAAATCATCCCAACATGGAAAAAAGAAATATAAATGAATCCAAAAGGATTTTGAGAATGTACAAAATGCTAATTCATTTTAGTAAGAAGAATATTTTGTGATCCTACTCTAAGATCAGTGAATTGGAGCACCATTATATCATGTAGCAATATGACATTATGAGTTTTTTGATTCAATAGAATCAAAGGATTGATTTATTGGAAGTTGACTGGATATTCCCTAGATATTTATTATAGAATCAAAGGATATTTATTATATAATCCCTTTGATATTTATTATATAATCAAGGGATATTTATTATAGAATCAAAGGATTGATTTATTGGAAATTGACTAGAGATTGATTCTATTCCTCCCATTATTATCTTCTTATAGGAAACTATGTCTTCGACTGATAAAGTCATCACATATTTTGTTGATATAATCCCAGATTGGTGCATAGCGGCAAAGGATGCACCGGGTATTCCTGGAGGATCGGTGGTCTTGTGGAATCCGAGATGGATTAAACTAAAGTCTTACTCATTATTTGCTGGTATTTTGGTATGAGGGCATATTAGAGGATTTGAGGAAAAATTTCATCTCCTAAATCTATATGCTCCAAACAAAGATAAAATATCATTCTGGGATAGAATTGTTAATGACGATATTCTTAAGATAGGACCCCTTATCATTGCTAGGGATTTTAATGCTACTTTGGCTGGGGACGATATATGGGGCGTGATGGGAAAAATATAACCCTTGACTGAGAAATTGATTGATATTTTCGATAAAAATCATCTGTTGGATATTTGTCCCTCTCCTTTGACACCGACATGCTGTAATGGCAGGTCAGGGGAACAATATATTGACAAACTCCTGGATAGAGTTATGGTACATGAGAATATTCTTTCTTCTATGGGAAATTGGCAGTCATGGGTGGATGGTTATTTTCTCTCGAATCATAGGCCCGTGGTTTTACAATTGCAGTTGGAACAACATAGGATGGGACTACCCTTTAAATTTAACAGGGTTTGGCTTGAGGACAAAGATTTTTGAAAATTGGTAATAGCCACATGGAGTACATATATGGGTTCATGCTCAAATTCTGTTATGTCAAACTTGGATGATAAATTAAAAAATTTAAAAGAAAAGGTTAAAAACTTGGAGCGAAATAAGAAAAAAAAAATGTTGGAGGAGATCAAGCATATTGTGGAGGAAATGGCACAGATGAGAAAGGATATGGACACGTGCCATCTGACGGAGGATTTATGGTTTAAAATAAAGTATTTGGAACATAGAAGACGAGAGATATTTAGGATTCAAGAAATTACTTGGCATCTTAAAAGCAGATAACTGTGGGTATATGAGGGCAACAGAAATACCAAGTATTTCCATACTTTTGCTAATAACCGAAGAAATAAAAATTCTATCTAGCATATAAATAACCAGGATAGAAATAATGTATTTTCGAATCCGAAGATACATAGGGAAGTCCTATTTTACTATGAGTATTTTTGTAGGACTAAACCGGATGCAAACATTGAGGACCAACACGTGGGCAGTTCAAAATTTTCCTACGTTGTTTGATGAGAGACTAAACAAATTAATTTTTCATCTTGTATCCAGAGAAGAGGTTTTAAGGATACTCAATTCCTTCAAAAAATACAAGTGTCCCAGTCCAGATGGTTGGATTTATTCCTGCATTTCTGATTTGATAAGGGTTGAACTAAAATACATGGTGGAAGAATCGCAAACTGAAGGAAATATCTTGTGTTCTTTAAACTCAACCTTTATTGATCTTATTCCTAATATCTATGATATTACTACCTTTTTCGAATTTTATCCTATCTCCCTATGCAAATACATGTTATAAGCTTATTTAAAAGATAATAACTGAGACGATAAAGGATTTATTGGCCATTCACATTTCACATGAAAAATATTGGTTTCTGAAGCAAAGATTTACACATGATGTGGTTGCTATAACACAAGAGGTAATACACTCAGTACAAACTAAGAAGAGGCCAACTATCATCATGAATATTGACCTAAAAAAGGCCTCTAAATGTGTTGATTGGGCCCTACTACAGATTACTCTCACAAAATTTGGTTTGTCGATACAAGTGATAGAATGGATTATGGGATGTGTTTCCATTGTAAAATATGTTTTAGTGGTGAATGGTTATCCTACATATTTTTTCAAATAAGGGAGAGGCATGAGGCAAGGATGTTCCCTTTCAATTTTTATTTTTATTCTTGTTATAGATGGTCTTAGCCTCAATATTAGGGAGCCACCAATAAATTTCTCTCACTCAGAGGTAGGTACATTCTAGCTCAAGTGGTTTTGCAACAAATCATTGTATTTTTGGCACATTTCTATACTTTGCCTACTTATATTTTAGATAAAATTAACAGTTTATATGGGAGGGGATTGGTAACATTCACAAATACCGCCTTATAAATTGAAACAAGATCATGATCCCAAAGGATCTGGGAGGTTGGGGGTTATCAAATGTCAAAATATTTGGGTGGTTTCTCATCATTAAATCTATATGGCGAGCTCTTTTCTGAGAAGGTATATGGATAGATATCATTACCACAAAATATATAAAATAGAGAGGGGCTACAAAATGGATTAGAGACAGGCTGATTGGTATGGCAGGGGGTTCAAGCATTTGAAATAGTTTCAATAAGATCAAGTATTGGTTCATAAAGAGGATAAAATGGAAATTTAACAAGGGAAACACCATTATAATTGGAGAGGAGATCAAAGGGCTATCTGGCAGTGACTGCTTATCTCAACACACTTTACTTTCTCTACATGTCAGGGGATATTATTATTAGTTCAGGTGATTAGGGGTTGGAACGACATGTTCTCAGAGTGGTTTAAAGTGGCACAATTAGGACTGATAGGAGACAGAGAAGATGAATGGTATTCATATGTTGATCACTTAAGGAGAGATGGACTATGCAGGAAGATGGTGGAAGACCAACTTACATGGGATGGCAACATGAAGGAAAATTTAGTACAGGTTGCAGATTCTTACAAATATATTATGCTCATCATCCACAATAATATCAAAGCACGTTTCACTCAAATATGCAAGTATAAATTCCCTATTAAACTCATTATTTTCTCCTCGCTAGTTTGGAAAGATAAAAATATGACGTGGGAGAATCTACTGAGAAGGGGACAATGTGGTTCGGGGTGATGTGTAGTTTGCAAGAATGCAATGGAAACAAAATTTCATTTATTCCTAGAATTCCCTACTGTTGTACAATTATGGAAAAACATTATGAGTAAATGCAAGAAACCATACAGGAGGTTCTATTCTATTGAATATTTTCTAATATGGTGGTCTCATAGAGGTGCATGTTTAAAATGTGCTCTGATATATTTTTTATGGGAAGTTTGGAAAACCAGAAACAAGATTATTTTTGAAAATTATGAACTAAATCAACACTACACTTGTTTGAATATTTGCACATGGCTTGATACACAGAATTAGACCATAAGAAGTATAAATGAACTCTCCAAAAGACAGTTGGCCCCACGATTTTCTTTTCTTGCTGGATATTTTGATGGGGCTGCACAGTTTGGGCGTTGTGGATGTGGCGCATGGATAAGAATCAACAATAGTACACATTTCAAGATTTCTTGGTATGCTGGTGAAGGCACGAACACCAGGGCGAAGATTTTGGCACTATGGGGGCTAATGTGGTTTGCAATATAGAGATACATGACCAATATTCACATCTATAGTGATTCAAAATCCATTATATATGGGCTTAACAAAAACACTGCTTTGCTCCTCCACTTCTTGATGGATGGATTCAACACATTAAAGCCCTCATTTTTACTTTCAATGTGGTCACAATACAACATATATATACAGGGAAGCAAACACTATTGCATATTCATTATCGAAAAAGGGGTTGGAGGAGACGTTGGAGCCCATGCAGTACGTGCACATGGAAGATGGTACTACATGAGGGGAAAACGATTTTATAGTATGCCATAAAACTATTATCTGGAATGTATGGAAGATGGTAACATGAGGGAAGAAGGATTTTATAGAATTCCATAAAACTATTATCTGGAATGTTGTATACTCAAACCACTGGGTATTTTTTTTATTTATATTTTTCATAATTAGGAAATGCTATGATGAACTTTTATTAACAATCCATACTGCTCAATAATTTTGTACAAATGCACATACATGATGTAGAGTGTATCTCAGGATTTTGAAAGTATATGAAGTATATATGTTGGTGGTGTTGATATTGCAACAAGATGATGAGCTTAGTGGAAAGGAATTAGCCTTCACTAAGTGGGCAGCCAATGAGCTATTTTGGCGCAAAGTCTATTTTTAGACTATGTCTATTTTTAGACATATGGATCATGTTCTATGATTTGCGGGATCTTTGTTGTGGATGGTTGGTCAAGTCGGGAAAAATAGATGGACTATTTTTAGACATATTGAGGCGAATCTATTTTTAGATTTCCGAGTCTAAAAATAGATATGTCGAATATTATTAGCTCTTAATAATATTTGGACTATAAACATTATATTATTCTCTTGGAGCACTTCGTTAAGTGCATAGATGGCACGAAATTTTGTGAAGGAATTACACTATTCTGAGGTTGATGAACTATTGCATGGATGCTTGGTTAGAACTCATGTGAGAGTTTGGTGGAGTTGATTGAGGAAGTTAGTGGAGTTGTATTCAATTTAACTAATCTAAACATAGTTGAGCTATTTGTATCTAGTTTAACTGATTGATACAATTAGTGAGAGTGGTGTGAATTAATTATTAATTAATTCACTAATTATAAACTCATTAATCAACTAAACAATACCTCAGTTAACTTCAGTGCATGGACAGTTTCAGTGGAGACCAGTGCAGAGATAGGTGAAAGAGAAGGTTAACTATCAGTTGTGACTATATTGTTGCATATTTGCAACAACCAGTGATTGGAGAAGCCCATGAGGATTTCACAGTACAAGCCAGGTGGTTCAAGTTATTTAATGAGCCATCCTACAACATTGATTACACAATAGAGGCTGGCTATCAAGTGGCAAAAGATTGAAGCATGTGTTTTGCTAGATCTAGCTTGATAGTGTGTAGTAATTCCAGGTTGTGCTGAGAGCTTGTGAGGAGCTTTGTACTATGATTGTTACATGATCTCCATGACATATAATATATAGATAGTCGGGGTTTTCAGCTTTAAGCTTTCCCATTAAATACTGTGTTCATATGTGTGATTGTTTGTGGTTTTAATGTGTGCCTGCAATTGATTTTATTTCCGCAATTAATGATCAATGGTAGAAGAGATTTTGTATTATGCGTGAAGCTAAAATAGTGTGTGATCAGAATCTCGGTGAATAATATATCAGTTATTCAAATATCTACATGGTATCGGAGCGAGATTGATCATTGGAGAAATTGCAAAACATTGAAGCGGTTGAGTTTTATGCTGGTGGAATTCGAATTTGCAGCAGTTTTTTCTTGGTGTCCAGCCTTCATGGTAAGGCTTCTCCATTCTTGATGTGGAAAGCTTTGACATATTTATTTCAAAGCAAGAGGGTCCAGAGGAAGTTGGCGCTCAAGGATAAACTCAGGAACATAAAAATGGAGAAAGGCGACAGTATGCCCAAGTACCTCACGAAGTTCATCCAATGCAGGGATGAGCTGGGAAGTGTGGGGGTTACTGTTGATGATGAGGACTTGATGAGCTTGGCTCTCCTTGGGCTTCCGAAGAGTTGGTATTCCTATCAGGACTCTGTCAATGGTCGGGAGAAATTGCCAGGATGGGAGCGACTTTTGTCGGATCTTGTGCAAGAGGAGATAAGGCGAAGTACCAGGGACGGATCTTCATCAAAGAACTCTGATGAAGAGAATTGTGCTTTGGCTGCCAAAGCAAAGAAGGGGAAGAGCAAGAAAGCTTCTCAATCCGGTCTGCGAAAGACAAGCGAGGACATGTCCAAGGTGAAGTGCTTTCACTGTCACCAACACGGACATTACGCCACTAATTATCCACAGAAGAAGAAAAATAAGCAAGCTGCTGGATCTGCAGCGGGAGAGGCCTTATCCTCGCAGTTTGAGCTGGATTTTTCACTGATCGCATGCTTGGTCTCAAGTGTGATGGGTTCAGTGTGGTTTCTTGACAGTGGTGTGTCTTTTCACATGACAAGAGATCGATATTTGTTTATTGATCTGGATGAGAAAGATCTTGGAGTGCACATCGAGATGGGCGATGATGGTAGATACAGTGCGACCGATATCAGTACCATTTCCTTTGAGAGGGAGTCTGGTAAACCCTTCATATTGAAGGAAGTGATGCATGTTCCAGGATTGAAGAAGAATCTTATCTCTGTGTCGATGTTTGAAGACAAGGGATATGATGTTGTCTTTAGCAAGGGAAAGACTTTCCTGCGTATTAAGGCAACTGGTGAGACTCGAAGGATAGGGGTTCGAGTTAAGAACCTTTATCAATTGCATGTAGATGGCTGCGCAACAATGGCAGGCAAGGCAAAAGGAGTGGTGAGCTAAGATGATGGCGAGTTGTGGCACCGGAGATTGGGCCACCTTCACCATGGAGCTTTGAAGATACTGTAGTAGATTTCTACTGGGCTTCCTGAGGGTACTCTTGTGCAGTCAGATCAGTGCAAGGGATGTACCTTGGGAAAATTTGTGAAAGCCACCTTTCACAAGAAGGATAGTCGCGCCACGAAAATCCTTGAGAGAATTCACACAGACGTGTGTGGACCTTTCTCAGTAGCTTCGACAACAAAGCACAGGTACTATGTGATATTTTTTGATGATTTTTCTCGTAAGTGCTGGATCTTCTTCATGTAGAAGAAGAGCGAGACATACTCAAAGTTCTGTGAGTTCAAGGCACTGGTTGAGAAAGAATCGGGGAAGCAGGTGAAGACTCTTAGGAGTGACAATGGTGGTGAATTCATCTTTGGCGAATTCAAGGAATTTTGCAATGCATAAGGAATTCGAAGAGATCTCATAGCACCTCATAACCCACAGCAGAATGGGGTTGCTGAGCGGAAGAACATAATGATCGTGGGTGCTGCACGGGCGATGTTGCATGATCAGGGCCTTCCCATACACTTGTGGGTTAAGGCATGCAATACTGCAGTATATGTGCAAAACCATTGTCCTCACAGGATACTTGGCATGAGTACACCCGAGGAGGCATTTTCTGGTAAGAGGCCTGATATTTCCCATTTGAGGATTTTTGGTTCACCTGTTTACATTCATGTGACGAAGGATGCTAGGAAGAAGCTGGAGCCGACTGCAAAGGTTGTGATATTTGTGGGGTACACTGATACACCCCACAAATATCATGTGTATTTTCCAGAAAGTCGCAAGACTGTTGTGCAACGGGATATCAAATTTCATGAGGAGAAAGCTATGAAGTGTTCGCTTGAGAGGGAGCCACACTTGCATGCAGATGAGGAGCTATTAGTTCCTAAGGATGAGTCTCAGGATGTGGATCAGCCACAAGATGAGGTTCATGGAGTGGAAGAGACCACTCAAGCAACGCCAACCATCAGAGGGCGGAAGCACACTACAGAAGCTGAGCGACTGGCTCAAGATGAAGAGAGAGTTGTAGGAGCACCTACATCACAGCGTAGACAGAGACAGTCACCTGACCGGTATACTGGATACATGGCTCTTATGAGCAAGAGTATCGTGACGGAGCCATCCTCTTTCGAGGAAGTCGTGGAGGATCCCGCATGGGTAGATTCCATGGTGGAAGAGTATGATTCGATTGTCAGAAACAGTGCATGGGAGATTGTCCCAAGGCCGGAGGGGAAATCAGTGGTGGATTCGAGATGGATCTACAAAGTGAAACAGGTAGCTGACGGGAGTGTGGAGAAGTTCAAGGCAAGATTTGTTGCCCCAGGCTTCTCACAGATTGAGGGGATCGATTATGAGGAAACCTTTGCACCCGTCGCAAGGTATTCTTCCATATGGACGATTCTTACTCTCTTAGCGCAGATGGGGTGGCACATTCATCAGATGGATGTGAAGACTGCGTTGCTCAATAGGGTGATTGAGAAGGAGGTGTACATAGAGCAGCCCGAAGGTTTCGAGATCTTCAGCAGCGAGTCACATGTGTGTAGGCTCAAGAGAGTGCTGTATGGGTTGAAACAAGCACCTCGTGCTTGGTACACACGGATAGACAGTTATTTCACCGGACTTGGATTCTCTAAGAGTGAGGTGGATCCGAACCTATACCAGATAGTGGTGGAGGGTAAGTTGCCGATCATTGTACTTTATGTAGATGATTTGATTTTGACAGGTGATGAACTATTGATACACTCATGCAAGGCTGATCTTGCAAATGAGTTTGAGATGAAGGACTTGGGCCTCCTTCATTATTTCCTGGGATTGGAAATTTGGCAGCGCAGTGATGGACTGTTTGTTTCTCAAGGCAAGTATGCATGGGGAATCTTTTGGAGAAGTTCAACATGCATGGTGCCAAGCATTGATACTCCTCTTCTGGTGGATGGAGGAAGGAGGATGCTACTTCGAGCGGAGGTAGTGGATGCCATTGTTTATCGACGGTTGGTGGGGTGGCTTATGTCCCAGGTGATACACGACCCAGAGCATATGCTATGCTGTTAACCAGCTTTCACAAGCTATGGTTAAGCCAACCAAGCTCTTCTGGAAGGCAGGCAAGCATGTATTGAGATATCTCAGAGGCACATCGGGATATGGATTATGGTACAAACAGTCGGACGAGGTGAAGCTGTGTAGCTTCACAGATGCAGATTGGGCAGGGATCCCAACAGACAGAAAGAGCACATCTAGAGGGATTTTCAGTATCGGGTCGACAGTAGTTTCTTGGTACAGTAGGAAGCAGAGATCCGTGGCACTCAGTTCAGCAGAGGCCGAGTATATGGTAGCGAGTTTGGCTGCATGTGAGGCTATATGGATGAGGAAGATCCTGGTCGGGTTGTTCGGTTCACACTTAGATCCTACTGTGATTTATTGTGATAATCAGAGTTGCATTAAACTCTCGGTTAATCCAGTATTTCATGATAGATCTAAACACATTTACATCTGGTATCATCACATTAGAGATTGTGTGCAGCGGAAGATCATGTTATTTTCATACATTCCCACGGAGGATCAAGATGCTGATATCTTGACGAAGGCGCTCACCAAGAGCAAATTCGAATACCACAGAGGAAGGATAGGGGTGGCAGATAATCCTTATCTTGTTAAGAGGGAGTGTTGAGATTGCAACAAGATGATGAGCTTAGTGGAAAGGAGTCACCTTCACTAAGTGGGCTTGCAGGCTATTTTTGGCGCAAAGTCTATTTTTAGACTAAGTCTATTTTTAGACATATGGATCATGTTCTATGAGTTGCAGGATGCTATTTTTGGATAGTTGGTCAAGTCGGGAAAAATACATGGACTTATATTTTTAAACATATTGTGCGGAATCTATTTTTAGATTGCCAGTCTAAAAATAGATATGTCGAATATTATTAGCTCTTAATAATATTTGGACTATAAACATTATCTTATTCTCTTGGAGCACTTTAGTTAAGTGCACAGATGTGGCACAGGAGCTGACAGAAGGAATTACGTTATTTCTGAGGGTTAAGTGGAGCTATTGCATGGATACTTCAGTTAGAACTCATGTGACAGAGTTTGGTGGAGGTGATTGAGGAAGTTAGTGGATTTGTATTCAGTTTAACTAATCTAAACATAGTTGAGCTATTTGTATCTAGGTTAACTGATTGATACAATTAGTGAGAGTGGTGTGAATTAATTATTAATTAATTCACTAATTATAAACTCATTAATCAACTAAAGAATACATCAGTTAACTTTAGTGCATGGACAGTTTCAGTGGAGACCAGTGCAGAGATAGGTGAAAGAGAAGGTTAACTATCACTTGTGACTATACTGTTGCATATTTGCAACAACCAGTGATTGGAGAAGCCCATGATGATTGCACAGTACAAGCCAGGTGGTTCAAGTTATTTAATGACCCATCCTACAGCATTGATTATGCAATAGAGGCTGGCTATCAAGTGGCAAAAGATTGGAGCATGTGTTTTGCTAGATCTATCTTGATAGTGTGTAGCAATTCGAGGTTATGCTGAGAGCTTGTGAGGAGCTTTGTACTATGATTGTTACATGATCTCCATGACATATAATATACAGATATTTGGGGTTTTCAGCTTTAAGCTTTCCCATTAAATACTGTGTTCATATTTGTGATTGTTTGTGGTTTTAATGTGTGCCTGCAATTGATTTTATTTCCGCAATTAATGATCAATGGTAGAAGAGATTCTGTATTATGCATGAAGCTAAAATAGTGTGTGATCAGAATCTCGGTGAATAATATATCAGTTATTCAAATTTCTAGAGGTGGTGCATTATATAAACCATTAGTTTTTTTCTTCTAAGAAAAATTATTTTTAATTGAAACTAATATTTATTTTTTCTTTTAATTATACCCTACATTTTTTTACATTTAGAAATCTTTTATTTTTATTTTAAAGAGGACATGTGTTATTTCCAATAATCACACCTCTTTCATAGTGAAGTGGAGATTGTATCTTCTCCAACAATAACTTTAAAAAACATTAAAAATAAAATAAAATTTATAATAATTATTTTTATTTTAAAGAGGACATGTGTTATTTCCAATAATCACACCTCTTTCATAGTGAAGTGGAGATTGTATCTTCTCCAACAATAACTTTAAAAAACATTAAAAATAAAATAAAATTTATAATAATTGCAGATAGACATGGAAGATACTGAGGCAGAAGCTGATATTCTAGATTTTATTCATGGCCCTGGGAACACCCGAGGCCGCCTCAGTTTATTTAACCAAACCATTCATACTTACTGGTTGGTGAAGTGCCTCCTTGCAAAAGCAATCCAAAGTGCACATCCTCCGGAGTTCAAAGTGCAACCAAAGACAGAATCCTTTCTTAAAGATTTGCTGGAGAAGATTGAAAGTCACTTGCATCATATCAAAATAACTCAATATCAAGTAACTGACCGCATTCAGAGAATGGATGATAGGATGGAACGTATGGAGAAACTGCTACAGCAGCTGCATCAGGTGGACATGCCCGGATCGCATGCAAAGGATCCAGCCCCAATCTCATCTTCTGATGGATAGTTTTTACAGTTACATAGGATCTAGTTTTTTTAGGAAGTATGGCAACTCATGCTAGGTTTTATAACTGAACTTAT
Source organism: Pinus albicaulis (assembly GCA_034641835.2). Taxonomy (NCBI): domain Eukaryota; kingdom Viridiplantae; phylum Streptophyta; class Pinopsida; order Pinales; family Pinaceae; genus Pinus; species Pinus albicaulis. The sequence continues at coordinate 163,322,980 of CM076581.1, forward strand.
TTTTTGTTACCTGTCTAAATCTGGTGGAACAGTAGGACAGCTAGTAAATGCGTTATATAGGTTAAGAAGACAATATCAATTTTGGCAAGCATACAAAGCACTAAGAAGGCCAACAGACCTGGTTTCCTACGGGCAGGTTGAGGCCAAGTATATATATTCTAATGTAGCCTGTCCTGATTTTATAAATGGAAAATAGAAAAGGTACTACCTAACTTACAAAAAAAAAAAAAAAAAAAAAATTATAATCAATTAATCTTTTTTTAAATTAATAATATATTATAAATTTCAAAATATAAAAATTATTTAAACAAACTTTCTAAAATAATCATTAACTAAATTAAAACATTAACCACCATTAAATTTATAAATAATCAATTTTTAATAAAAAATTTCTAATAATTAAAAAAAAAAAAAAAATAATAATGTTAATTGACCGAGAAGGTCAATTAAGGTCGTGGCCGAGATTGTAAGATTGTGAAGGTCATAATTAACGGAAAACTTTCACATTAAAATAAAGCAATGGTTGCTGCCACAGAGATCGTGAGTGTCGTGGCCGAGATTGTAAGATTGTCAAGGTCATAATTAACGGAAAACTTTCACATTAAAATAAAGCACAGAGATCAACGTTTTGTGTGGCCACGAAGTTTTAGAAAAACACATATCCCTTGGTTTTCACATATATGACTCTTAACCATTCAGATAAGTAATATATAGTGATGTGTGGTTCGATAGAAAGTTGTTTTGGGCGAAATTTAGGAGACCGCAGTTTAAATCTTATTTGAGTATGTGGCTTGTTATGATCTTGGCTCAAGGTGTTATGATCTTGGCTCAAGGAGTAGGCTTCTCCTTTCCCGAGGGGAGGGGTAGGGTGAGGGGTGCGGTCTCAGCACTGCTCGCATAGATTCGGACAAGACTACAGGATGATTTTCTTGGAATGTCAAAAAAATAGTTGAAATTTTGTGAAAATATTTTAAAAATCATAGTTTCAGACAAGTCTACAGGATGATTTTCTTGGAATGTTAAAAAAATAGTTGAAATTTTGTGAAAATATTTTAAAAATCTAGCAGTAATATTTTAAAAATCATAAATTCGGACAAGTCTACAGGATGATTTTCTTGGAATGTTAAAAAAATATTTGAAATTTTGTGAAAATATTTTAAAAATCTAGTAGTAATAACGTTTGAATTATGTTTTTGATAGTGGAAATATATTCAGTTATAAAAAACGTTTGTGACATCTAAAATCTTGAAGTTTGAGAACTATAACTTGGATTTACAAAAATTCCTGTCAAATTTTATTTAAATCTCATCAAAATTTACATAAGTTTCAAAGCAAAAAACAAACTAGTTAAACTATAAGAATGAATTCTATACCTTGACTTGACTTATTGGGTGATGACAATACAAATGCAAAAAATAACACTCATACACAAACCAGCTACAAAAATTTGTCCACTAAAAACAATTCAAGTAATGAATGAAGAAGTAGCCCATGAGAATCTTCAATTGAAATATATTGAACCCATTACCCATAAAATAAAATAAAAAAATTTATGATACTGAAAGATAAATACACATAGGTAAAAGTACAAATAGGTGGTAAAACTTTGACAAGGTGTTAAGGAAACCTCCAAAGGGCAATGGATTGGAAACCGTATTAATCAAGAATAATTCTCCACAACTTGCAAGCCTCTAACTTCATTTCGTTATACAACCAACTAACAAAAAATAAGTAAATTTACCCAAAATTACATTATTTACATTTATTATGATATTTTAACAAAATAAAGATTACCTATTACACCATATCCAATACAAGCCCCCAAACTTCTAATAATACATAACAATTAGACTCAAGTATGAATCCTAAATAAGGAAAATCATCCTCCAATAACAATTAGACTCTAGTGTGAATCCTAAATAAAGAAAACCATCCTCCCAAGACGCAACTGAAAAGGGTAACCAAGGTAACGAAGAAATAATTTCATCTATCGATTCTTCGAAAACATTTCTTTGAAATGACCAACCAGAATGCAGAACAGTTATAAAACACAATCATAGCACAACCATTCTCTCAAGGTCCCATTGATATTTAATGTGACTACATCGCATACAATTTAATTTTACTGTAGCCATTCTCAAACCGACCTGGTAGTCAAAATGCGAATTTAATACATATAGACTTTATAAGCAACGCGTAAGCTTACAAATAGAAAAGTTTGTCTCTGCACGCCACGTAACTTGAAAGAGTTCGAGCAAAAAGGCGGTTCTTCGATACATGTACGTCACTGCACCACCAACAACCCTAGATTATCCGCTCCGGTTACAATCATAACACACATGGAAGGCGACGTCGCCCATCAAAAGTCAAAATTTCCCGTTGTTCCCAATAGGCAATTCGTCATCATCGTACTCTTCTCCATCTACTTATTGGAGATTCATCCCATTGTTCCTGTCAGGTGCCGTGGGGCTCCAAGAAACCGAAACCGAAACCGAAACCTTCAGGGAACCTCCCCTCCCGTTTTATATAAATTTCATGTTATAGCCATTGGAGGCAGGATAATTGTTGTAGAATTCGCTGTGTAGGAAGGGTCGTCCGAGGCATTCGAATAGTGCATAAATGTTGAGTAACAGTTGTATGGTTAGTAGAAACCCAAACACTAACGAGGAGAGAATCGTTACCAGAAAGGAGGCCGAGATCAGGAATCGGAATATTCGGAAGTTGCAGGTTCTCTCAACGCAAAATTGCAACGGTGTCGCGGGTTATCAAATAAACCAATAGAGAGTGCATTAACTATCTCCGATTCCATGTCTTCCGATGGTATACGTCGGGAGAATGCGTGGGGCGAAAAGGAGGCATCTCGCTCTTGCGGAAGCATTTGTAAATGGACACAACACAACTCAAGATGGAATGCAATATGGGATCTCAGCCTCTACGTAGTTACCTGGAATATGAATGGCAAGGTATGTAAAATGTAACTCTATTCTTTCCCATTAGTTGAATAAACAATATTTTTTACCAGAATAACTATTTTACGTATAGGGAGTCTTCAATAATTTACAAAATTTATATTCAATATAGATCTGAAGTGTGTAAAACTTGACAATATAATTTTAAGATTATAATTTAAATTCAAGTTTTAAATTTTTTTGGGTAAATATTTATTAAAATTAACCAGAAAAATAACTGTGAAAAAAGTCATTTGTCCAAATTTTTTTCTGTGCAAACTTTTTTAAAGTGCAAAATACAATATATTATTTTTCATTATTTAAATTGGATTTGTGAATGCTAAATAAAATATATATAAAGCCAAATAAATGATTTTAAACATAAAAAACTTAATATTTTCATGACATATACATCATTTTTATAAAATGATGTATTTGATATTTTATTTAAACAAATTAAAATAGTTTTTTATTATTAATATATTTTTAAGTATATGTGAATATTAATTAGAATGAAAATATTTTATTAATAATCCATATTGAATATATTTTATAAATAATATTAAAATATTTTATTTTAACAATTATATATATATATATATATATATATATATATATATATATATAATATATATATATATATATATATTAGTTAACATAGATTTTCAAACAGTTTTACATTATTTTTTTATTTAAAACATCTTTTTTATTTTTTTACTACATGTTCAAATATATTTAAGATGTACTACATGTGTTTTATAATTTACAATTTCAATCTAGATTAATTTTAAATAACAAATGACAAAACAACTTGCGCTTTAAAAACAAAACATTTAATCTAAGATTGAATCTAATTTAACATTATAACAACAAGTCATCATGTAATGTAATTTAACATTATAACAACAAGTCATCATGTAATGTAACTAAATAAATTTATGTACTTCGATCGTTGTTACATATTCATGAACTTAAACATGTATTTAACCATCTATAATTGATTTAAATGACACATAATGATGTGCAAGATGTACACCTAAATATCACTTTTAATAGACATCTCCTAATTATATAACATTGATACATGTTCAAATGCATTTAACATGTACCACATGTGTTTTGTAATTTGCAATTTCAATCTAGATTCATTTTAAATAACAAATGACTAAACAATTTGAGCTTTATCAAACATTTTATTTTATTTTAACAATATATATATATATATATAATTGATATCCATATAAATTAGTTAACATAGATTTTCAAATAATTTATTTGAATTTATATTTTTGATATTTTTTATTTTTATTTAAAAAAAAAATCAGCATAAACAAATTTACACATAACTTCATATTAGACTATTGAAGTGTAGATTAAGCATCTCAGATTTTATATATATGTTGTTCTAATTATCCTGTATAATCTCATTTTGTTCTAGTTTTACTGCAAAACATGGAGATTATGGTGTTGGAACCTTACCCATGTTTTCATTATGACAAATTCAGGTTGCCTGCAATGACCTGGTCACACTTTTGGGGAAAAACAGATCAGAAAGCTTCGATCTCTACAGTGTAGGATTGCAAGAAGCCCCCCATGGCGACATGGCTTCTGTTTTTCAGAAATCTCTGGGTCACAGTCACAGATATCGTTGCAAACCTTGCACTCAACTGTGATATGAATCCGAGTGATACATCCATGAAACCCAGCTCTGAATTTTTCTTGTGGATCAGGATGCAATCGTTGCAGTTTTTCATATTTGGAAGAAAAGCCTTCGTACCATTTATCACAGGTGACTTCATTCGTATTTACTATTCCCTCCACTTTACGATGTTACCTGAACAATCAATCCCGAAGGTAATGATCAATCAAATAACAAATAGTTTTGCTGTGATTGTGGGTACCTGCAGAGGTGAGGTTGGACAAAATTGGAGGGGGAGGCTTAGGCAGCATCATAGGGCGACAGAAAGGAGGTGTAGCCATTGGATTCAAATTCCTACACACCTATTTCTTGTTCATCTCCTGCCATCTTGCACGTAATCACTACTTTCTTTGTTCGACCCATACTCAATATATATTCCATGTTAGGGCATAGATACATGATATAAAATAAAAATAGCTTTCATATAACAATTGTTATTTCGTTTGATTTGTCACTGCAGCTCATGAATGTAATGTAGAAGAGCGCAATTATCAATACCATCGCATATGCCGAGCAATTTTTTCGAACCCAAGCGAGAAAATGCAGTCATATTCATGCTTGAAGAGTCCAAGGAAACTTATAAAAGTGTGGAGGCGAAGAAGAAAGAGGGCGGTAAGTTCGACCTGTATCGAGAAATTCGACATTGTAGTGTGGGTCGGTGATCTAAACTACAGAATCGAAGGAAACAGAAGATCGGTGGGATTTCTCATCAATCAAAATCTGCAAAAGGTAATCAATTGTATCGCTGACTGCATTGTAACAAGGACGGCTCTTCGTTTTCACCGTAACAAGTTCTCTTCGATTAGATTCTCAATTTTCATTAAAATTATATCTAATCATTTATAAACCAAATATACCAATCATATATTATTAAGAAAGAGCTCAGAAAACGTGTAATTCAATCCAATCTCTGTAAGATGTACGGATAACTACTATATAAACCCTATATATATATATATATATATATATATATATATATATATATATATATATATATATATATATATATGTGCTCTAAATACGTAATACCTATCTTTTGGGAAAGAAAGAGGTGTAGGAATAATTTATACATACACTTTATATATATATTATAGATTTGGATATTTAATGGTTATTATTATTACTGGCGCTATATATTGTATTAGTTTTTTTTTAATCCAACTATAGTGGGTTTAATATTATATTAGGTTTCACCAAAAAAAATTACAAAAATTCTATAAAATTAAAAAAATCTTTTAATATTATAGTTTGAAATTTATTATTTTTTTAAATAATTAAATGTATCTTATTGTTCATTACATAGATTTATTATTCAATAGTGCAAAAGTTCATCACTCTTAAGCTCACAAAAGTTATGAAAGATTGATTTAATATCTCACATGTAGATTATAGATATTTTATGTCGTATTAAAGTATATTGTTAGTAACCATTTTTGAATACATGTACCATGGGTTTTTCTTCTCATTTTTTTTAAAAATATAAGTCTTATTAACTATTCAATTCTTTTATATAAAATTTTTATAATCACTTTAAAAATTGAATTTTCCCTTTAAAGTTTTTCTTCCAAGTAATAAATAATAACATACTATACAAAACAAACAAAATTTATGTGTGGTAAGAGAAACGTTTCCAAGAAATTTCTTTGAGTATAGCAAAATAGAACAATATAAAATTTAAATGATATTATGTTATAAAATTTGAATGATAATAGATTTGCATTATAAATTATATTGGTATATGTTAAATGGGTAAGTTTAATCTATTTCCTTAGTGATCATATTTAAAAATTTTATTATTAATTATTCAAAATAGAATTTTTTAATGGTTAAGAGATTTGGCTTAGAGTTTGTGTTTATTATCTTATTAAATTTAGTTGGATATTAAATTTTGTGTAAGTAGTTGACTCTTAATTTATTGTGTAGTTGAAATATTCTCTCAAAAAATTATTAGTTCACTAAGATACTTTATATATCATAAACTAAAGATTTATATATTTATCTATAACATTATTGATATTAATAAATGTAAATATTTTTTTTGTATATGTGAAAATAATATTTACTCTTCCATATTGATATTAATAAATGTAAATATATTTTTTTTGTGTATGTGAAAATAATATTTACTCTTTCATTTCTGTATAATATGTTTGTAATTTAAGTCAAGTGATTAATAAATATTAATAAATATTTATGACAAAGTAAATAATATTTTCCAATTCACATATTAACCTAGACCCTAACTTAATTAGGAATGCATTTTTTATTTTTTTTAAACATTATCAATTGTTGTATAATATAGTATGAAGTCTTACCACAGAAAAAATCTAAATTCAAAATGCTATAAAATACAATTGTAGTTTATAAATGTGAGCAAAACTTTGATACCTTGTATTACTCACCATATAAAGCAATATTTTAAAATTACTAATCATTAAGTTAATTATATTTAAACTAAAAAACTAAAACTAACTATTATATGTAGTACTTACTTTCTATGTTGATAATAAATTTTAGAAAATCTGTATCAAAATATTTAAATATTTTGAACTTTATATTAAATAAATTTCTAATTTTTTAATTATTATATAATAAATTCAATTATCCATATATGTATTACACATTTTAAATATAAAATTAAAATAAACATTTTTAATATATAACATGAACAAATTAAATAATAAGATTTTAGGTTAAAAATTTGGTAAAATTTTAAACGTTCATGTGAAAACATAATTTTCCTGTATTTAAAAAGAACATTAAAATATAAATATTGAAATCACTTAAACTATATTATATTTTATAATTTTTAATTTTTAAAAATAATTCACAAATAAAATTCATCAACTTTTTTAAAAAAACCACATATACAAATACAAGGATTCCTCATGTACAATTTCATCTCAGTTAGTTTCAAAGCGTCAAAAGAGTGACCTCTAATACTTTTAATTTTTATTATTTATTCTATCACTAATTAAGTTTATCTGAATTTCCACACTAGCGTTCTGATTTCTTATCATGACTACACTGGTGCAGCTCCTGAGGGGCAGCGATCAATTGTCTAGAGAAGCAGAAAGGGGAGAAATTTTCCATGGCTTCTGCGAAGGGCCACTCTCATTTCCACCTACTTACAAATATGACATTGGAACGGACGATTACGACACCAGTGCAAAGGTACGTTCAGATGTATTACATATTTATTATTTCGAACTGTGCTAAGATGTATGAGTACGATATGCATAAAGATTTGCTATGTTATTGGGAGAGATCAAATTTTCTGTGAATTTTTTTAAATAGAAAATTTGAAAAACAATTAAATATTTCACAAAAAAAGTTGATATATTTAAATTAAAGTGAATGAAGATAAATTTCAGTAGTTTGAAAAGCTTTGGTTCTAAAAAAAAATTTATGTATTTTCTGGGAAGATTTATTATAAAATTTTTTATAATATTATTTATATTATTAATAAATTTCATATACGTATAGAAGTATTAAATCCCTTTTTATTTTAAAATTGTTAAAATTTACATTTCAAGAAATTTAATTTCTTTAATTTTGGATACATTTTGAATAAATATGAATCTGACTTAATTTAATTATTATTATATTAATTAATTTTTTTTTCATAATTTGACCAATTCAAAATATTTAAAAAATATTATAATATTTTTACTATATTAAATAGAAAAAAAAATATATTATTAAAACTTATTTATCTATTTTTATATAATAGTTTTATACCTATTTAAAAAATTTTATGTTATTATTTGAAATTTTTACTAAAAATAACTAGTAAAGTTTTGAATACACATTTATGTGTTTCATATGTACATAACCTTTCAAAATCCCATTCTTATCCATTGGGCTCTTCCAATCTAGACTCTTTTTAACAACTTCCTTAATTTTATCCATTGTATTACGTGAAAAGCAGCACCTCTTGCAAGTCAAATTGTTGAAATTGGTGTAGCATGCAAATTTTGACAATGTTTGAAAGTTTATGGTAAAAAAAGAGCATTACATGGTATCAAACTTGAATTGGAAGATCAAATTTCCAATTGAGTTCTTGAATATTAGTTGCAATATTCTAAAGGAAATTACAATTAGATATTTGTCATCAAATTTTATATATTTGTACATAGATTACAATTAATATTTGTCATCGAATTTTATTTATTTATACATACATGAAATTAGGTGGAGTAAACCACGTTTATGGGCAACATTTTCACTAGAAAGTTCCAATTCTTGTACATTGAATACAATTAAATATTTGTCATCTAATTTTATTTATCTGTACATACACGAAATGAGGTGTCGTAAACCACGTTTATGAGCAACCTTTTCACTAGAAAGTTCATTTTTTTGGCACGTGAACAAACAAAACAAAAGTTCATTTTTTGGGCACGTGAACAAACAAAATAAAATAACAGGAAAATAATGGTGATCACAATTTTTCCAGTCTAATTAACAAACTTAAAATCCCATTCTCTCTGCATAATCCCATAATCATCTTTAAATATATATTCCTTCAACAAAATATTAGTTTTAATAAAAAATAACAAATTGAATAATATGTTTTTTTTGTTGATATATTAATTTGGGGTTTCAAAAATGTGTCAGCTTCGTTGTGGATGTTGCATTTTGAATTGAATACCGAACTATTATTTTAATATGAAGATGGGTTAGATTTTTGGGTAAAATGTGGCTATGAAAATTCATGTTTTTCTTTTTTAATCCAATTATCGTCTTTAAAATTCTTATAAGCATTGTGAGTTTTGATTTAAAGTAAAAAGATAATATGTGGAGAATTATGTTGTTGTCAATATTTTTTGCAAAAAAAATTAGTGTTATGTAATCTCTCAATTTTGCATTTAAGTCAATATATGTTCTTGTAAATTTTGGCAAAACTTTAGGGATATGAGCACGATTTACACGAGAGAACTAAGTTTTGGAGACAAACGTGTTCACTTAAGCTTTTGAAAAACCAAGCTTACCCTTTTGAGGTGGACTAGTAATTTTTAGTTTTCTATATTTTATGTTATTGATTTTTTATTCATCCCTATTGAAACTTTCCAAAAAAGTTTCAAGCATTATGTTTAAAATAAATTAGATAAAAAATATCATATGAATTGGAAAATGCAAAATTCATATGCCATTGGATAAAGAGTTCATTCTCAAATCCAACATGATCAATTCCCCCACCTAAAAACAAATCTTTCTTGGAGTCCCATAAATATGCAAAGAGGAGCTAAAACTCTTAAAATGCTCCATGGAGTGTTTGAAATTCAAATTTCAAATATCTTGATCGAGGTTTTAAAAAACCATCGATCCAACCATATTCCTTAATGTGGTTAAAAGAGGCTCAATAGAGCCTATAGCTCTATGGAACTATCATATTTATCTAAACAAAAATGAAAAAACTAAGCCTCTCAATACTCTAATTTTTATAAAAATAAATCTATAAATATTTATAAAAATATTCAAATATATTCCAAACTCTAAGCCAAATCTCTATAAAATCTCTTAACCAAAAGATTACAATATAATAATAAACACAAACTCTAAGCCAAATCTCTTAAGCCAAAAGATTACTCTTGTGGTTAATCTTGTGGTTAAGCCAAAAGATTACAATATTTTATAGAAATTTATCTATACAAACTCTAAGCCAAATTTATCTACAATTTTTTAGAGTTTGTCGTGATCTTACCCTTTCTCATCAACAATTTGTTGATGATATAATTCTCTTTTGTCAAGTTTCTTTAATAGAGGCCCAATCTATTTTGCAAAACCTTAATCTTTTCATGGAAGCTTCAGGAACCATGATTAATAATGATAAATCTAATATTTATTTCTTCAATACCACCGATGCCACAGAATGCTTCATTGTGCGCACTCTGGGTTTTCAAGTAGGTCGATTGCCTTTGAAATATCTTGGTTTTCCAATGCATTTGTCTTCACTTAATTCAGCCAATTGGGAGGATTTGATTAATAGCCTCCATCATCTTCCGCAGAACTTGGCCCTCAGAGAACTCAATGTGCCGAGTCGAGTTAATTTTCTTAGATTTGTACTGCAAGCAATTCCTATCTATCAACTCTCCGGAATAGCAGCTCCTAAAAATGTGTGTACTAATTTGGTTAATGTATTTAAGAAATTTCTATGGCAAGGTGTGCAAAATACCAGAAAATGGGCATTATTATCTTAGGAAAAACTCATCAAATAAAAAAAACAGGGGGACTCAGGCTACGAGATCCTTTTATCTTAAATCAAGTCATGGGTGCCAAGCTTTGGTGGAGGTGGTTACAGGGGGGGTCGGACCTTTGGAAACATATTTGGGAAATAAAATATGAAATTCATGTAACAGTTGTTGGAAAATTAAAGATAGATGTTACTCCAAAAGGCTCAAACATCTGGAACTTAGCAGCGGCGAACAGGGATCTTATCCGTCAGCATATTTTTTGGGAAGTGCGTGGAGGGAAAACAACACTTTTTTGTGAAGACTCCTGGCAGCAATGAGAGAAATTGTTTAGCAGATTGGATTTGGGTGAAATATTTTTATTTACAAACCTTCCCACCATAAGACTCATTCATCATTACTGGAATAATTGGGCGGAAGGACAATGGCGTGTTTGGAAAACAAGGGACCAATGGCTCAACGCACCAGCAACGGTCCAATGGAGTAATTTGGCCAAAGAATTGAAAACTAGAACATTAACGACGACCACAGGAGAGGATATTTTAGGGTGGGGATATCGAACCAAAGGTATGTTTACGATTAAAGAAGCTTATTTCCTTAAATCAAACAACCATCAGGATATCGCTGTGCCAATCTAGAATAAAATATGGAATGCGAAATTCTGGCCAAAGATAGAATATTTTATGTGGCTCTTAAGTCATAAAGGACCTTAACCTGGGATCATTTACAAAACAGAGGAACGCAGGGTCCTTCTCTTTGAATCATGTGTAGAAAGAATGAGGAGACTATAGAACACTTATTCAATAATTTCCCTATTAGTAATGAAATCTGGCAGCTAAATGAAGCGTTATTTGGACAGACAGATAGAGATATAAGCAGTGTCAATACCACTATTTGCAACTAGAGAAATGGAGACTATAAGAGTGAGGTCGTGAATCGGGCCTAGCGACTATCTATTGGATTTGTGCTTTGGGGAATATGGAAAGAAAGAAACTACCAAATATTCAGAGGCGTCAAAAGGCAAGTCCCTCAACTCTGGAATGCTATTGTTGAAAATATCAGGGAAACAATTTTGGTGAAACGTTGGGGAGACGATGATTGGACAGTAACAGCTAGAGAGGCAAGAATCTTGGCTACTCTAAATCTGAAAGCTCACATGCTGGATGCATCCCTCTGGAAGGTTCAACCAGTTTTGAATTCAATTCCATCGATTTTTAATCCCCCGCCGCAACTTTTTCTAAAATTAAATTTTGATGGGGCCTCTAAAGGCAATCTTGGACAGGCAGGGATTGGAGGAATATTCAAAGATTCTCTTAGCAAGGTTTTTCACATTTATTCTTACCCTATGGGTTGTATTACCAATAATGAAGATGAATTAATGGCTTTAAAACAAGGTTTAGTTATTTCAATCTGGGAAGGTTACCAAAGATTAGTCATTGAAGGGGATTCCGCAATGGTAGTTGATATACTTAAAAAACTCCAACAAGGAACTCCATGGTAGAAAATTAGTAGGAGTTGGAGAACAACCAAAATTGTCGAAGATATTGGCAATCTCCTTTGCCAGAGAGGATATGTCATATCTACTCATGTTCGTCGGGAAGGGAATGAGGCAGCAGATTATTTGGTGAATTGGGCATGTAAGAACATAAACAGACATCTTGATATTAACCATTCTCACCAGGCTTGGATTGTGGAATTATACCCTTTATAATGTATCTTAGATAGAGATCAATCTCGCCCCCGATCGGGGTGCCATACTGACGGATAGGGAAGTGGGCTTCCACGTGGTGGATGACCTTACATTCCTTTTGCGTGATCACATGGGTGGCAGTCCTCCGGCGGCAGACCTCCACTCTCTGCATTTAATTGCATGCAACAGCCTGTCAAAATCAACCAACTACTGTCAGAAGGGTTAATGAAGTATTGCTCGCAGCAGGTGATGGGTTATAATGATCCTTTCTTCCTCATTAACATTTGCTCACGGTATATTTTATGCATTGGCGTATTCCAACAGGCGACCGATCCAGATTTGAAGTAGGTTCTCAGGAGACAGGGTGGAAGTTGTTTGTGGCTTTTTTTCAAGTTACACCAATGCCAATATGGTTAAAGGGAAAACAGGGAAGGTAAATAGTTGTAGGCAACCTCATCAAGAAGCTGGAAGGAGCCAGAGAGGTAGGAAGTCAAATGAACAAGTGTTGCAAGACATTGCTCAGGTCTATGAATCAAGAAATTTGGCTCAAATTAAGAAAAAAAATCATGGTTGGGAAATAAAAACAGACAACGAGGATGAAGATACGGAAGATCAGATTTCCAAAATGGATTTTATAATAGATCCAGGGAGTACTCGGGGTCGGGTGTCCCTCTTTCAACAATCGGTGAAGACCTATTGGAAGATGAAATGCCTTCTTGAAAAGGCACTGGCATGTCAAGAGGAAAAGAGCATCAATTCTTCAATTCTATTTGAATTGAAAAAAATGAAGCTGGACATGCATGCAATGTTCAAAGCTCAGATTCAGCTGAATGACAGGGTTGGTAAGATAGAAAAGTAGTTGCAAATAACACAATGCAGTGAGCAAGTGCTGGGTACTACTGCTAATGCTCCAGTTCCTGTTGTTTCGTCTGTGGATCTTTCTGGTTAAATGTTTTAGATTTCTATATAATTTTGGAGTTCATCAGTTTAACTACTTGTTTTATTTGTAAATATTATGGACATACTGCAGTTATTCAAGCTGTAAGTAGCAGGATAAGACAATTTCGTTTTTAGTCTGAATTTAACTCGATACGGTGGCCAACAGACCTGGTTTCCTCCGGGAAGGTTGAGGTCACTGTATTTGTTTTATTTTGTATGAAAATTTTCCCTATATAAATTTTAAAATAGAAAGGTAATACGAAGCTTAAAAAAAAAAAAAAATTCATATCATTATTGAGCTCCTAACATGGGGTTACACATGAGAGGGTTTGTTTAAACACTCGATCGAGCTATTTTTAAATGCCTCAACAACTCGATCTAGGACTTAAAAATTGCTCGATTGAGTGCTTATGAGCATCCATTTTTTAGCAAAAAGCACCCTCATTTAGGTCCATGCTTTGACCTAAGCCTATCCTAAATTTGTAGGGAAATGGATGGATGAAATATAGCGTATTTTTTTGCAAAGAATCAAATGATAAGAAAGAAACCTTAATATAATTGCATGAAATTAAATAAAAAAAGAGTAAACCTAATCTATTTTTACATAAAGGAAATGATAGAAAAGTAATCCTAATCCATTTTGCAGAAAGGAAATTACATGAAAGTAAACCTAATCTATTTTATATAAAATGGACCTATTTTATTGTAAGAAAGGAAAAGAAAATTGTATTCTACTTAAGAAGAAAATCAAATGCTGATTAATGTTGAAGGTAAATCGGTTTCATTGAAATTGTAGAGTGATTAGGAATACAAAAAAAAACTTTGGAGGCAACTTTGGAATAGATTTGAAGAAATTTGTTCACTACTACAAGATATTTGTTCACTACTACAAGATTGCTACATGATGTCTGTTTCTTGAGTTAACTTGCTAAATGCCCTTGGAGCTAATCAAATGAAAACATTGTGGGGTGAATTTTGATGTTAATTTAAGTGATTTTAGGTTTCAATCCAAGTGATATTAACTTGAAATAAGTTCATTAACATGTGCTAAAATTTAACAAAAATTTATTACTAAACCGAAAAATTTAGAAGAATGATAGTAATTTGATATAAGCACCCAAATGCCTAAGCTAATCAAGGCCAAATGTTATGGGGTGATTTTTTTTATTAATTTGAATGCTTTTAAACTTCAATCCATGTGGAATCAAATTGAAATAATTTCATTAAAACATGTTAAAATTCAGCAGAAATTTATTACTATTTAACTCGATACTCCAGAATTGTGAACTACTAAAACAATCCAAGTAACTCAATAACGAATATGACATTGTAGAGTTATTTTGAGGATGAATCATAATTGTAACTGTACAAATGGATTTCAAAACAACTTAATTCAATTATTTAACCAATATAATCTACAACAAATAAAACACAAATACTAAATGTAGAAATTGAAAATGCAAGAATAAAATATGTAAGTAAATAAAAATTGCAAAGAAGATAAGGGAATTGTATAGTAAGACTTTGAGGCTCCTAGGATGGATAATCCTAAAAATATTCATAGTCCTATGAAGGAAACCATGTAAGCTGAATAAATAACGATTCTTAATGCGAAATAAATACTTTAAAAGAATCGAAAAATAAAAACTTTAATGCCCAATAAATCATACCTCCAGCCATTGATGCTGCTCACAATGTATTTTGTATGCAAAGCTTCTGGGCTGCTTCATTATATAGAAAATCTGCAGGATAAAAATGCCTTATGCCTTGCATGCCAATACAGAAAATCAAAAAATCTGAAGGGACTTCCAAGCTCTGCTCACTCTAACTTGATGGTGTAAAACTGAAGGAGATTGAGTTAGTGAGCTTGGGGACCAAACAGAAATATTTATAGCCAAGCTTCCATCAAGCTTCTATTGGCTATGTGTCAAGTGTTTCACGAATCATGGTAGAGAACTGCAGTGGGAGTAATGGACCACTTCAGAAGCTCTCAACAAGAAATTAATCAACTGCAGTTGATTTCCGTAATTTAAGGAAATTACTGCAGTTGGTTTCCATAAATTAAGGAAATCACTGCAGTTGGTTTACATAAATAATTATTGCAGTTATTTCCAGAAATAACTCCAGCTGTTGTGAGAGGGATCATAGAGCTATTGTGAGGGAGCGTAACATTCTCCCACTTGGTCCATACTTCCAAACTTAATATCTCATCTTAAAACCCATTGATAATATGTATTAAGTAATAGATACATGAATCATGGCGATAAGTCCTCTAATGACGAGTACTATCTTCCATGCATTACTATGTATTTATTTCTACTAAAATTTATGTGGCAACAATTTCTTAATGAATAAACCCTATGTTTATTCTTGGTCTTACATAGATGAATTCTCTCAAATCAAATTAAGGTGCACATAAATATGAGAAAAACATCACAATGATTAAGAATTTCATTGAAAATCGCATTGTTCATACAATGAGAAACTACATAATGGAACCAAGTCCCATATTCAATACATGATCCTTGAATTTAAACGGTGGCATGCCCTTAGTCAAAGGATTAGCAATCATCAACTCAGTGCTAACGTGCTCAATGACCACTTTCTTTTCTTTAACACGTTCCCTTATAGCTAAATACTTAATGTCAATGTGTTTATTTCGACTCCCACTTTTGTTGTTCTTAGCCATAAAAACAGTAGCTGAATTGTCGCAATATATTCTCAATGGCTTAGAGATAGAATCCATAATTCTAAGCCCAGAAATGGAACTCTTAAGCCATACACCATGTAAAGTAGCCTCAAAACAGGAGACGAACTCAGCTTCCATAGTGGAAGTGGCAATCAGGGTCTGCTTGGCACTCCTCCATGATAGAGCTCCACCGGCCATCATAAAAATGTATCCTGATGTTGATTTGCGTGAATCAACACATCCAGCAAAGTCAAAATATGAGTAGCCAATTACTTCCAAATTGTCCATCCGTCTATACATAAGAATGTAGTTTTTGGTTCCTTGAAGGTACCTCATTACTTTCTTTGCAGCTCTCCAATGGTCTAAACCTGGATCACTCTGATATCATCCCAACATTCCCACAACAAATGCAATGTCAGGTCTTGTGCAGACTTGAGCATACATTAGGCTTCTGACAGGAGAAGCATATGGAATGTTCTTCATTTGTTCCCTTTCAAAGTCGTTCTTTGGGCATTGGTTCAAACTAAACCTATCACCCTTCATAATGGAAGTGACACTTGGTGAAAAATCCTTCATCTGAAATCTCTCTAAAATTTTATTAATATAGGTTTCCTGAGACAGACCCAAGATGCCTTGAAATCTGTCTCTATGGATCTTAATTCCAATGACATAAGATGCCTCACCCATATCCTTCATATCGAAATTTTTAGAGAGGAATTGTTTCACCTCATGCAACAAACCCTTATCATTGGTTGCTAGCAAAATATCATCCACATATAAAACAAGAAAACAGATTTTACTCCCACTGACTTTCAGGTATATACATTCATCCATAATGTTTTCTACAAAACTGAAAGAAGAAATTACATTATGAAATTTCAAATACCATTGATGGGATGCGTGTTTTAATCCATAAAATGATTTCTTGAGCTTGCAAACCAATTGCTCACAATCACTAGAGGAGAATCCTTCAGTTTGTTTCATGTAAACCTCCTCCTCTAGATCTCCATTGAAAAAATTCGTTTTCACATCCATTTGGTGCAACTCCAAGTCAAAATGGGCTACTAATGCCATAATAATGCGCAAGGAATATTTCTTAGATACAGGAGAAAAAGTCTCTGTGTAATCGATTCCTTCTTTCTGAGTGAACCCCTTTGCAACGAGTCTTGCCTTGTATCTCTCAATGTTTCCCAATGAGTCTTTCTTTGTCTTAAAGACCCATTTACATCCAATGGCTTTTGCACCATTAGGCAAGTCAACAAGATCCCAGACTTCGTTACTCTTCATATAATTCATCTCTTCCTTCATGGCATCATACCATAATTCTGATTCTTTGCAACTCATGGCTTGTGAAAAAGACTCGGGATCATTTTCGGCTCCAATGTTGTAGTCAGATTCTTGCAAATACACGACATAATCATCAAGAATTGTTGATCTCTTTGGTCTAGTAGATCTTCTTAATGTTGTACCACCATCTTCCTGAGAATTATGTGGTTCAACTCATTTTTCAAGAATTCTTGGCAATTCTTGAACTATCTGATCTACTGGAATGCCATCAGTAGCTTGTGGAGCTTCAACAATTGATTTTTCAACACTAGTTTGTACTTGAGGGGTGCTGTGAACAATAACCAATCTATCACTTGAGGTGGAAGGTTGATATTTTGAATGATCCTTCTCAGAAACTATGTTCCTGGTTTGATCTCTCTCACTGATCAAGTCATTTTCAAGAAACTTTGCATTTCTTGATTCCATAATCCTAGTGCTGTTATATGGAAAATAAAATCTATAACATTTATACCTTTCAGCATATCCAATGAAATAACCACTAATGGTCCTTGGGTCCAGCTTCTTCTCTTGTGGATTATATATTCTCACTTCAGACGGGCATCTCCAAATGCGCATATGTCACAAACTCGGTTTCCAAACTTTCCATAATTCAAATGGCGTTTTAGGAACAACCTTGTTTGGAACTCAGTTTAATATATACACTGTCGTCTTAAGTGCTTCAGTCCACAATGATTTAGGAAGATTGGAGCTGCTAAGCATACTCCGCACCATGTCTAATAATGTTCAGTTTCTTCTTTCTGCTACACCATTCTGGTCGAGTGAACTAGGCATGGTGTATAGGGCAACAATCCCATGCTCTTGAAGAAATTTTGTGAATGGCCCAGGTGCTTGTCCATTTTCTATGTATCTACCATAATATTCTCCAGCTCTATCTGATGTCACAATCTTAATTTGCTTGCCGCATTGTTTCTCTACTTCAGCCTTAAAAATCTTAAAGGCATCTAATGCTTCGCTCTTTTTATGAAGCATGTAGAGATACATATATCGTGAGTAATCATCTATAAAAGAGATGAAGTATCTATGACCATGTGAGTCCATGTCTGGACTACATATATTAGTATGTATAATCTATAGTATGTCCGAACTCCTATTGGCACCTTTCTTTGACTTGTTTGTCTGCTTTCCTTTTATGCAATCCACAAGTCTCAAAATCAGTAAAATACAAAGTATTAAGTACCCCTTCATTTACCAATATTTTAATTATTTCTATGGAGATATGACCTAGTCTCTGGTGCCATAATTTAGAGGAATTTTCATTAATAACACATCTTTTAGTGCTAGTGTGAACATGCATCGAATCATAAGTGACATTGTTTTGTAAATTAATGCAGTAAAGACCATTAGAAAAAATACCATTCCCAACACAATCAGATTTATGAAATAAACTGAAGGATGTTTCTGAAAAGTTAAAGAAATATCCAAAAGGTACAAGCCTTGAAACTGAAATCAAGTTTCTAGAAAAACTTGGTACATAAAAGGTCTTTTCTAATTCTAAAAAAAAGCCACTACTTAAAGTTAAATAGCATGTTCCTATAACTTCCACATGTGAGCCCATCTTGTTTCCTGATAAGATGCTTTTCTCACTGCCCATTGGCTTCCTTAGGTTTTGCAAACCCTGCAAGGAATTCAAAATGTGAATTGTTGATCCAGAATCAATCCACTAGGTGTTAATATTTACATTAACCATATTAGATTCGTAACAAACAAACGGGATTGGATTACCTTTGTCTGTAAGCCATTTCTGAAATTTGGCACATTCCTTCTTCATGTATCCCTTCTTTTTACAGAAGAAACACTTGGAATCCTTCTTGATATTGGCTTGGGGAGGTATTTTACCTTTCCCTTTCCAATTGGATTGATATTTTCCCTTTCCTCGCGTTGCCAACATTGCACTTTCTCCCATTTCCATCACCAGTCTCTCTTCCTCTTGAACACACATGGTCATGAGTTCATTAATTGACCATTTATCCTTATGTGTGTTTTATGAGATTTTGAAGGGTCCGTATTGGTGCGGAAGGGTGTTCAGGATGTAGTGCACCAGGAAAGACTCTGATATTTCAACCTCGAGTTTCTTCAATTGAGCCGCAATTTCCCGCATTTGCATGATGTGCTCGCACACACCTTTTACACTGGTGAGCCTTAGGGATGAGAACTTCATAATTAGGGTGCTTTCTAGTGCCTTGTCTGAAGTGATGAATTGATCATCAATGGCTTTCAGAAAGTCTCGGACCTTTTCATGTTGTTCAACGGAACCACGAATACCAGCTGAAATTTTAGTCTTAATGAACATCACGCTTAGGTGATTAGATCGTTCCCATCATTCATAAAGTGTGATGTTCGCTACAGTGCTGGTATTATTGAGTGCCGGTGGTTCATATTTCCTAATAGCATAGTCTATGTCCATCCACCCCAAATGAAGGATAACTCTCTCCTTCCAGACCTTATAGTTATCTCCCTTAAGTTCAGGGATATAAATACGAATTTCAGAGAAATTTGCAGGCTGTACAACTGCATAAAATTAAATATCACATGCTTATGTTAAAATTGAGGCCTTAATAAAATTTCATGCTTTACCAATGTAAATCATGCTTCAAATTGAATCTAATGACATAAAAATTGTCTCTGGACTAAATTTTCAATTCAAGCAGATTCAGTTATTATTTATGATAGAATTTATCAAATTATTCACTTAATTCATAATTCTAAGGGTATATTATGATTATAATTTGATATAAATTCTATCTTAGTTTTGAACTTTATGATAAAACTAATAATTCATAACTCATGTGGGTAAATTATGAATATTTTATCCTAATTAATTAGATAAATATAATAAAAATTCCTGTGGGATAAAATTTATTATATTTAGTATAATTAATTACAATTAATGTCTAAATATTCTTTATGTGATCCTAATCAATCATAATTTATAATTTTATTTAATTAGAGATGTTGTGGCTATTCTCTAAACAATTAAAATTATATGGATCACTAGACATTATTTACATAAAAAATAACTTGATATGAGAATAATGATAATTTGCATAAATAAAACTATAAAATTTATGCATAACATTTAACGATTGGTTTCATATACTCATCCAAAATAGCATGTTTTAATTAGAACAGAAATAATTAATTCATGCAAATTAAATACGAGCATATTTTCCAAATTGCATATAATTAAACTAAATAAATATTATAAGCATAAAAATTGAGCAGAAATTAGACATATTTCCAAATAAATGCTTTAATTTAGAAAATTCTCAAAACATGACATTTTAGCCAAAATATTTCTATAACCACCAAGGCAGAGATAAAAAATTGCTCCGATACCAAATGTAAGCTGAATAAATAACGATTCTTAATGCGGAATAAATACTTTAAAAGAATCGAAAATAAAAACTTTAATGCCCAATAAATCATACCTCCAGCCATTGATGCTGCTCACAATGTATTTTGTATGCAAAGCTTCTGGGCTACTTCACTATATAGAAAATTTGCAGGAGAAAAATGCCTTATGCCTTGCACGTCAATACAGAAAATCAAAAAATATGAAGAGACTTCCAAGCTCTGCTCACTCTAACTTGATGGTGTAAAACTGAAGGAGATTGAGTTAGTGAGCTTGGGGACCAAACAGAAATATTTATAGCCAAGCTTCCATCAAGCTTCTGTTGGCTATGTGTCAAGTGTTCCACAAATCATGGTAGAGAACTGCAGTGGGAGTAATGGACCACATCAGAAGCTCTCAACAAGAAATTAATTAACTACAGTTGATTTCCGTAATTTAAAGAAATTACTGCAGTTGGTTTCCATAAATTAAGGAAATCACTGCAGTTGGTTTCCAGAAATAATTACTGCAGTTATTTCCGGAAATAACTCCAGCTGTTGTGAGAGGGAGCGTACAGATGTTGTGAGAGGGAGCGTACAGTTGTTGTGAGGGAGCGTAACAAACCAAGCTTTGTGATCTAAAGTGGGAATCGAAGGAAACAAAAGATCGGTGAGATTTCTCATCAAAATGTGCAGAAGGTAATCAACTATATCGCTGACTGCATTGTAGAGAACAAGATTGGCTCTTCGTTTTAAGAGTAACAATTTATCTTCCATTATATTCTCAATTTTCATTTAAATTATATCTAATAATTTATAAATCAAATATACCAATAATATATTATTAAGAAAGATCTCAGAATTCGTGTAAATTCAATCTATAATATATATATATATATATATATATATATATATATATATATATATATATATTGCATTAAGTTTTTAGTCAAATTTATATTAAATTGGATTTAATAAAAAAAATTACAAAATTTTTATAAAATTACAAAAAAATTTAAAGTTATTATTTATTCAAAAAAATTAAATCTATCCATTTTTAATCTAATTGGATATCAATTTAACATCTTATTGGTTATTGAATAGATTTATAACCAATAGTACAAAAGTCCAACCACTCCTAAGCTAACAACACTCGTGAAAGACTAATTTAATATCTGACATGTACATCATTGTTAGTAACCATATTTTAATACCTTAATACATGTACATGTAAAGGAATTTTCCTTCTCATCTTTTTTTAATGTAAGTGTTATTAAAATTTTGATTCTTTTATATTTAATGTAAGTGCTATTAACGATTTGATTCTTTTATATTTATGATCACTTTAAAGATTGGATTTTATTTTTAAGGTTTTTTTTATAAGTAATAAATAATAACATACTATACAAAATTTGGTGATCATATTTATAATTGTTATTATTAATTATGTGAGGAAAAATTTGTTTATGGTTAAATGATAATAAATACATATAATGGGTAAGTTTAATTTATTTCTTTAGTGATCATATTTATAGTTGTTATTATTAATTATATCAGCTAGAATTTGTTTATGGTTAAGAGATTTGGTTAAGAGTTTGTCCTTATCATTTTCGTATTTTAAAAGGTTGTTAAATTTAGTTGGATATTAGATTTTGTGTAATTATTTGACTCCTAATTTATTATGTAGTTGAAATATCCCCTCAAAAAATTATGTAGTTGAAATATTCTCTCAAAAAATTATTAGTTCACTAAGATACTCTATCTATCATAAACTAAAGATTTATATATTTATATATAACATTATTGATATTAATAAATGTAAATATGTTTTTTTGTGTATGTGAGAATAATATTTACTCTTCTATTTCTATATAATATGTTTATAATTTTGACTAGTCCAATGACATGATTTTTAAGTCAAGTGATTAATAAATACTAATGACAAAGCAATGAATATTTTCCAATTCACATATAAACCTAGACCCTAACTTAAGAAATGCATTTTTTAATTTTTACGCCGGAGGCGTTATATTTTTTGGAGTGGGGTGAGCAAACACTGTTCACCCCACCCAATCAAAACATTTCTTCATCGCCCTTCTCTCAAGTAAGAAATTGACAAATGTAATCAGTAGGCTTCGTCTTTCCAATTTCTCCACCGTCTTGCATTCGTACTTGACATAAAGAAATTGGAAGAAGAAACTTAAGATTTCAATGGCGGAGATGTACAAAGCCAAGTCCGCGGCCATGCTCTCGCAGCAAATGCACAAACATGGTAAGGGTTTCAAGTCTACAGTTGACATTATGGAACAGATGCAATCAGAGATGGAGCATTTCTATCACTTGCCAGCCAATACAGAGGCAGAGAACTTTGATCTGATGATGGCTACAGATTCATCTTTCCTCTTACATTTCTTAATCTTCCTCTCTACTCGGCCTCCTGATGAGAAAAATAAATCTTCCTATCTACGCCTAGTGATGAGAAAAAACATGCCGATGATCATCGTCTCGGCACTGCCAGTCTCAGTCTCAGTGCATAAAATGACATGATTGAATTAGCTCCGGTTCATGAGTGTATCAAGTGCGATATTCTGAATCTCAAGGATCGAAACCTGCTTGCTGTGTTGAGAGCAGTTTTTGGGAACATTGATGGAAGTGATGAAGAATTCAATCAACTATTGGAGAATGCGAGGAGGGAGCGACCCACAATTTTAACATAGAAGAGATCAAGGCTGCCACCCACAATTTTAGCAGTGACAACCTCATCGATCAAGGGGGTTTCGGAACTGTGTATAGGGGAACGCTTTCCAATGGGCAGCCGGTGGCCGTGAAGAGCATCATAAACTAACTGCTATGCTGAAGGGGATGCAGAATTCTTAAATGAAGTGGAGATAATCAACCAATCCTGATCCACTTCAACCAACCACTTCTGGAGGCCAGGATTTCATTTTCGAGTCCTCCCTACATATAGTAATCTCACACTTTGGAAGTGGTGCAGTCAAGTTCCTCAGAACATTAGTGGATTGCAACTCATGTATAATTTCAGCTTATGTGGAGATGTATGGTTGTCTAGTTTGAGTCCCCATTTAAATGTAGAGGGGACACCAGCTTTCTGTAATGCATTTCAACTACCAGTAAGTCAGAACGTTCTCAGTAGTGCCCCATAAATAATAAGACGTTACTAGCTCAGGGTTTTGAGGTAACATGGAATGTCAACCCCAAAAGAGAACAAAGGTGTGCCATTTGTTCAAATAGTAATGGGTTTTGTGCTTATAACATATCCCAACCAACCATGTTTATCTGCTACTGTAAATATGGCACGTATCATCCAGACAAATGCCCTACCAATGGTAGGTTTTCCGATCGCCTTCTAAATATTTGATTATGACTCTTAAGTGCGTGATTTCACTTACCAAAGACTTTGGATCCTTGTAGGTACAAGAGGTCACAGAAACATGTCAGCGATTATAATAGGTAAGTAAACTATATGATTTCTTCATATTTAGTATCTATGATTTAACCTAATCGGTGAATTTGCATTTTAATGTTTCCATTAAAATTATCTTGACATAGATATATTCAATATCTTCATTCATTCCACCACAGGTTGCTCCATGGGAGTTGTGTTGACGGTAATAGCTACTTTAATAGTGTTCTTATGGTTTTATGTAAAGAGAAGAAAATCTCCTCCGGGCAGCTCTACTTCAAGGGTTGAGAAATTCCTAAAGAAATATGCTTATGAAATGCCCACCAGATACACACACTCTCAGTTCAAGAAGATGACAAATAGCTTTGCAGAAAAGTTGGGAGAAGGAGGTTTCGGTGTGGTGTTTAAAGGAAAGCTTCCAAACGAAACTTTAGTGACTGTCAAGATTCTGGACAGGCAAAGGCACAACGAGGTAAAATTAATCAATGAAGTGGCAAATTGAATTCTTACCAATCCTTTGCTTATTCTTATTTCTTACCAATCTCTCACCCGTGAAAACAGCACAACTTGAAATCACCAGAGCTGCTTGATTTTATATCTGGACATCGAACCTGCTCAGGCATCGTATCTTCGGGAAAAAAATTTCACAACAGGAGGGTTCACAACAATTTTATTCACCTATCTCAAAGTGTTGGTATATTTTTCACCGAATCGTTGTTGAAAATAAATTTTTTTGAAGTAACCAGATGACTGTGTATGTTCAAAAGATATTCTATCCCACTCCTATTGTGATGTTACCAAATCTCGATGGATACATTCTAATTCCATTTTTAAGTCGATGAAGGATATTCAGAAGTCAGATAGATAGAGATATTGAGCAGTCAGGTAGATAAAAGTGAGGTTAAGAAAATACACGTTGAATATTTCCAGAGTCTGAAGTTAACTTAGTGTGGGTGGGGTTGATTAATTATGATAAGTTTATTTTTCACTTTTTATTGAGATGGAATTTGATAAATAAATTTCCTTTATATAAATGTAATTATTTATTAATAAATTTATTTTCAACATAAATGTTTACGATAAATTATTTGAAATTATTATTTTATAATAAAAAATAAAAAATTATAAATGTATTAAATCATTTAAAGTTAATAATTTTTTATTTTTGGAATTTTTATAGTGCTTGTAAAGTATATGTGTGATAATTATCACATAACATGTATATGTGATATTTCTCACAAATATAGAAAGCAATTTTTTCTATGGATTAAATCCATATGAGAAATATCCTTTTGTAGCACAATGAAGACTTTTTGATGATGGATTTCTAGCAAGTTTGAATACTTAGTTTCTACAATTATTTGAAACATTTGAAGACCTAAAGAAATCTTTTTGGTTTGGAGCAAGTATTGAAAGATCTTCGATACCATTATTATTATGTCATTATTTTGAGATTATTACTGTTAATTTATGTCATTGTAAATTTCTTTTTAAATTTAACCTCCTATTATATTCTTTAAAAGATATATAGAAACTAAAATTTCCATATATTTCACTTAATTATTATTTTCTCCACTCTCCGGCGTTACTTTGCACCTCTCGGTGCAAATGCTAGTTTTAAACATTATCAATTGAGATATGATATAGTATGATGTCTTACCACAAAAACAATCTAAATTCAAAACACTATAGAACACAATTGCAATCTTTAATTGTGAGCAAGACTTTGATACCATGTATTACTCACCATATAAAACAATATAGTCAAGTTATTAATCATTAATTTAATTATATTTAACTAACTACTATATAGTACTTGTTTTCTATGATAATAAATTCTAAAAAATCTCTATAAAAAATTTAAATATTTTTAACTTTATAACTAAATGAATTTCTAATTTTAATTATTATATAATAAATTTAATTATCCAACTTTATATTTATATGTATTACGTATTTTAAATATACCATTAACATAAATATTTTTAATATATAAAATAAACCAATTAAATAATAAAATTTTAGGTTGAAAATTTGGTAGAGGTTTAAACGTTTACTAAAAATGTGAAAATATAATTTTCCCGTATTTAAAAAGAACATTAAAATACATTACAATAAATAAATCTTAAAACCACTTAAACTATATTATATTTTAGAAATTTTAATTTTTAAAAATAATTCAAAAATAAAATTTCCTAAACAAACCCCATATACAAATATACAAATACAAATATACAAATACAAGGATTCCTCACGTACAATTTTATATCAGTTAGTTTCAAATCGTTACCACATGTACAAATACAAGGATTCCTCATGTACAATTTATATCAGTTAGTTTCAAAGCGTCAAACGAGTGACCTCCAATACTTTTACTTTTTATTATTTAATCTATCACTAATACTTATCTCACTACACTGGTATTTAATCTATCACTAATGCTTATTTAAACGAGTGACCTCCTGATATTTCTTATCATGACTACACTGGTGCAGCTCCTGAGGGGTAGCAATCAACTGTCTAGAGAAGCAGAAAGGGGAGAAATATTCCATGGCTTCTGCGAAGGACCACTCTCATTTCAACCCACTTACAAATATGACATTGGAACGGACGATTACGACACAAGTGCAAAGGTACTTTCCCTTTTTTGCATGAATGTATTTTCTATTTTTTTTTTCGGTGAAGCGGAGGTCAAACGGCAAAAGGCAGGATCAAACCTCCGTGCAGACCTACACCTAGACCTACACCTGTTGTGTCTTAGTTAGAAGAGTAGGCAACTCGCAGCCAATTGAATTTGATCCTAAAAATTCTCACCAGTTACAGAAAAGAGTCCCATCTTGGACCGACCAGGTTCTGGAGCAATACGAAAGTCCATGTGGAGGACTACGATTGTATTGATTCAATAAAGGGCTCCGATCACAGACCTGTCAAAGCCTTACTTTACATCAAACTCCAGGAGTCACTGGTCCAAGAAGGGGAACAACCGACATTGATCGAAAAGTCTTCAACTTTATTCTCACTGAAATTATAATAAATAAATAAAACTAAACTAAAGTTTATATATTATTATTTTAAAAATACGTATTGCAAACCTAAGTGAAGAGTAAAATTTTTTATATATACTTTTTGATTGTGCAGACTGAAATGAGTGCAATCACATTTTATTTTTTGAGAAAGATTTATAACAACAAATACTATTATATCAATTATAACTATATTAATTATAACTTATGACTATTTTTTTCTTCGTGAAATAAGTTTATATATATATATATATGTGTGTGTGTGTTTGATTTTAATAGATATGGTTATGATGGAGGGAATCATGTTTATTAACTCTTCAGTGAATTTTATAAAATATGCATTTCTAACTTAAAAAACACATTTTTGAGTTACATTTATTCATACAAAAAATTATAATATTTATCAAAATCAAATTGATAAATTTTCTTATGTTTAATCAATTTTTTATTTAAATTATAATATTGAAAATTTAAATCATAGTAAATTTTTAAGGTACTAACTTATAAATATAAGAATATTACAATTTCACATGTAAGTGGGATATAATTTTTTTTCAAATCTATACATCAAAACTCTAGAAATGTAATGAGAAATTAAACCACCCCTTTGTTAATAACCTATTCAAATGTAGTTAGTCATTAATTTTGGTTTTTTATTTTCACTCTCAAATAGTTACAATTTAAAATTTGCATATCATTATTGAGCTCTTAACATGGGTAAGAGAGGAAGAAACTTATGTTGCTGAAACCACTACTGAAAATAAGTTCAAAATAAGATATAATAAAAGGCCCAAAACAGATTCAATGGGTAAGGAAAAGGTAACCATTAATGTTGAAGAAATAGAGCTCCCAGACACCAATACAGATGCTGCTACTATTATCAGAAATGAGCAAAATACAGAGAACAAAAATGAAGAACAGATTGATAATGGACATACATAGTTGATAGAGAAATAACAGAATATGGAAGCTTCATCCTCACAAACAACTGAGGAAAAGGATTTAGATATTAGGGAAAATACAAATAGATCAAGTTAAAGAGTGAAGAAATAAAAAATGATATCTACTCTCAATATCCTAAACAAACACCAAGTGTTCAAAATAGGCTTTTGTTTGCCTTTGATTATTCAAACAAAAAGCTAATCATGTTAGTATTGTAGCCAACAGTAAAAACTCCAAAGACAGTGGCAGATTATAAGAAGATTGATTCAGAAGTCAAACAGAAAAAATTTATGCTCTTGATCAGATAGAATTTCACAGACAGAGTTCAGAGATGTTGTACTCTACTGTTACAACCAAAGCTATGAGTGTTCAGAAACTTCAGAACACTATCACAAACATGAAATATCAAATTAAACTGGATAAAGCATCCTTATATGCTAAAGATCTTAGAATTAAATCCTTGGAAGAATTGGTCTTACAGGTTGGATATGACCCTGCAAAATGACCCTGCAAATGTCAAAGCAGCAGAGCAGTTAGTGAAGAAGGAAAATGAGGACATTGCAGCACTAAGGAAACAACTTAGAATGCCATCAAGTGAACATCCTCAAGCTAAGGAAATAATAGAAGGACAGAATGAGAAGGATGACATGATGAATTTGATTTTTCAGTTGACTGTACAGATCAAAGAGATGGCAATTCAAATGGATAAATTTTTCGAAGAAAAAGAAACACCAAAATTACCAAAAATTCCTACAGTTATTCCTGTAATCACTACAGTTGTGTCATCCACTCTAGCAGAAGAGTTGGCACCCAAAGTGCCACTGGCTACTGCAGTGCCAGTGACATCATCCACAACATCAGCTACAGAGTCATCCACTATAGCATATCACCCTACAAATGAGGCCAACAAACTAGTGAAAGCTATGGAAAAAATGTCACTTCAGACAAGTGAAATTAACAGATTAAAAATATGGTTGACAATCTTGAAAATATAAACAATTTGGCTCAAATAAATGCCAAAACACATGAGCAAAAAGCCATTAGACTAAATGAAGAATTGAAGAAGTTACAGAAGGATCTAACTTTAAAGGAACAAATTTGATATGTGAAAAATCATTTATGGAACAAGATCATAGAAGCCATCAATGATGTGTGGCCTTTAATTCAAGTGATTTTTGAATAGAGAGATTTACTCAAAGCAATATTAGAAGAGTTTCAGAAGACTAAAGAGGAACTTGATAATAAACTTGAACAAGTTATAGAATTGACCAAGTTTCTTAACAGAAAAAACAAGCAAGATCTAGAAAAACTTGAAATTACTGATAGGACTGAAACTATCCTTGAGATAAGGAGAGTCATCACCAAAAAGAACCTGATGAATCAGCTTGAGGAAAAATGTGATAATATGAAAATCACCATAACCAGGTTTATGGTCAAACTTGAGATTTTGAGGCAAAGAATTTTGCCTAATATTTTGGTTATCAATGAAAAATTAATGCCTCGGGAGGATTACAATAAAAATATTAGAGAATATGCAAAAGAGCAAGTTGAAAAATCAGGTGGACAAGGCACTTCAACAGGAAAAGTCTTACTCAGAAGTTTTGAGGACTTATTTTATTTGCAGCATGAGATAAGACACTTGTTTGTCATTAAACCAACTTTTTCTAGGTATACAAAAGCAGATGAGAACTTTAGAAAGCTGAAGAAAATACAAATTCCAAGTGGTGAAGATTGGGAGTCATTAATAGATTTACTATGAAAGATAAAAAGGCAGAAAGATAAAAGAGAAAAACAATTTGCTAAAATGCAGTCAAAACAGATTTGTTACAACAGTAAGCATATTTTACAGTGGCTAAAGAGTATCCGAGTTTAAAAAAAGTACCAGAGATTAAAGAGAATCAGTGAAAGAGTATAAGATAAACAGATCATAATTCAAAACCAGTTTGAAATATCTAAAGCCAACAAGAAGGGCACCAAGGCAGCCAGCTGCACCTCATCCATAATCAGTTACTATTCTTTTGGATAGATAGGACATCTTGTTTATTTGTTAATCAATTGTCTCTATTTTTTTCTAAAGGTATTTCTATTTTCCTTAGATAATTCCTAAAAGCATTATAGGATATTTTGTAAACAATTATATATAAATACTTAATTTTTAAAAGTATTATTGTGGAATAAATTGCTGAAGATTTCTATATTCATTTTTTATTGGACTTCAAAGCTTTTGTGTTTCAAATTTCGAGTAGCAGACTGGATAAGACTAATTAGCATCATATTTTAGGATTCATGTGATGAGCTATTGAAGTAAAGTATTTCCTTCTTCTCATTGTTTATATTTATTTGTTACATGCATCCATTATGTGCTCCAAATTTGAATGAATAAACAGGAGTATTACTTCAGGATTTGTTAAAAGCACCTTGTCTTTACTGTATATCATTTCTATGTTTTCCGCTGATTTACGGAGTAGGGAACCCTTAATTGTTCCCTCTTTCATTTTACCTTTTCCTACTAATTCTCTTTTCCAGATCAAAGAACCCTTCATTGCTCTTTACCCCGATCATATCATCTCACCAAACAACCTTCAAAGATCTTTATGTGTTATCTATCTTTCCCTAAAAACATTTGACTTCTTGACCTTGATCCTAGCTCTGTCTACTTTATTTTTGACTCCTTAGCCCAATGAACAAATAGATTTTCCACTATCTGTTGAGTCCCAAACTTGCATCTTTCCTATACACCTTTCTAGACTTTTTCCATTTACCTGGACCTCCTAAGTCATCAACATCATTGCATATTAATCATAAAAGAGCATTTAAAGTGGTTTTTAACTATGATTTGTGTCTGCTGTTTGAATTAGATTTTTGCTCATTGAGCTGCGGAATCTTGTCACTTTCCGCAGCTGCTTCAACTTTCCGCAGCCATTTTGTTAAAGTCTATATTGCAAGTGTCTTCAGGCAAATCAAGCCACATGGGCAAGTTGGAAATGACATGGACATGGACCGAGTCGTACTGGCTCAGTCGAATTCATCAAAGAAGGCCGTGGTCAAAGGTAGTCAAGCGGTGGTCAACCTAAGAGTCCTACGGTGACAAAACTCTGTTTTTCACCACGTGAAGACTTGCGTGGCCATTCCTAAATCTCAGGGGACGTATCAACACCTGTGAACTGCTCCATAAGCCGAATTCAACAGCCACCCTCCATAGAATTAATCTTCACGGCAGCCATAATGCTAGATTTCTGGACGTGGTTGTTCACATGTCTTTTATCAGCGTAGATTGTAGGAAATTAGTTATGTCATCCTCTATTATAAATAATGCGTTCTCATACGCATAGTAGCTAGCTTCTGTAATGTAATTTTGCTGAAAAGAAAGCCCATTGTGCTGTGACATTATTTCCTTGTTATGACTGTGTTTTGAATACATGAGAAGACTCTGTTCATAAGCATAATTTGTGGTTGATAGCTGTTGCCCGAGGATTGTGCAGAGGGCCCCTGCACACGCCGAGGTTTTTTTTATTACTGTATAGTTTCATGCTTTATTTCCTTGCGTCCATTATGCCATAATTATTCACGTGTATATATTACATCTCTTATGGTATTAACGTTTTATTTCTGTCCATAATTTTTCATCTTTTCATGCTTTATACCGTTGTTAACCGATCGTTGTCTTTGTTCCGCATTACGTAGGTGTCTTGCATTTGCACATAGTTTTACAATGACTAAATGACATGGAATCAGTCTTGTCCTTCTGCTGATTTATTTCTCTTAGCTTTTAATTCCAGCACTGATTTATTTATTTCAGTCTTGTACATTTTCTTTATTAGTTAGAATAGATATTAAATTACTCATGTCATTATCAGTTACCTCTGAAAACCATAGCGAGACTAATGGTGAGGGATTGAAGTATGAGTGTGTAGTTTGATATTAGTTTATTTTTCTGCAAGTTAGATATTAAATTGCTCATGTCATTATCAGTTACCTCCGAAAGCCATAGCGAGACTAATGGTGAGGGATTTAAGTATGAGTGTGTAATTTGATATTAGTTTATTTTTCTGCAAATTAGATATCAGAGTGCTCAAGTTGTTTATGATTACCTCTGAAATCCATAACGAGACTAATGGTGAGGGGTCAAAATATGAGTTGATGTAATTTGATTTTAGCTTTACTTTGCTTGCAATTCTTGGATTTCTTTGAGCACAGTTTCTTTTGTATTTAGACAGCAGCAAGGGTAATGGGTTTCATGATCAATAGTTCACTGTTTTTTTGACTAGTATAGTGGCACATTTTCATTTTCTTTTAGGAATTAATTTTGTCATTGCATGTTTTAAAAACCTTTTGAAGTTTGAAGTTTGGGAAATCATTATAAAGGACATCATTGCCTTGAACATTTATATCCATACTTGTCTTTTAGAATTTCCATCTCACATTAGGAAACCAACTAAGATAAAAACCCCCAAGATAAATAAAAAAAACCCAAAAACGACAAAAAGTAAGAGATAGGTTATCTTGCACATATAGTGTGCCACACTTCGTCAGCTTACGAATCCTGGATTGAAAAATTAATGTAGCAATTTAGGACACACTAAATTGACCAAACATTTTGGCGCCGTTGCCGGGGAAGTGTAACTAGGTAGCCAATTTCTTTAAAAAAAACAATAAAAAGAAGGGAAAAATTGATAACTTCTTGAAGTATGCTCTCCTCTTGCACCTAGTGTGATCTGGAGGATCAGAACAGAGAGTTATTGGTTCAATAATTTCTTAAGTATGCTCTCTTCTTGCACCTAGTGTGACCTGGAAGATCAGAAAGAGAATTATTAGCCCAACTTAAAAATTAAAAAAAAATGACATGCATAGAGCAAGAGATTCTAGGGGAAGGTTTATAGCTAGAGCCAAGAGTTCGATTTTCACAACTCCATCTTCTTCAAGGCATAGACAAGATTCACCACCATCTACCCCTAGCCTTAAGATTACTAGAATTGAAGGAGTAGCTGAATTAGAGGATTCTCCTACACCATCTACCAAATCTCATTTAGAAGAAGACCATTTATTTACTTCTACAGGAGAGCATATTGTAATTAAAGAAGTAGAATCACCTGAAGAAGAAAAGGAAGAAACTCCCTTTCATCCTCCCTTGATAGAAGAACCAGAGGACTCAGAGGACTCTGAAGAAACTATCATGACAGAGGAAGTAGTAGATGGATTCGGAGGTAGAGGTAGAGGTAGAGGAGGAGGAAATAATGGAGGCAACAATGGTGGAGGTGGAGGTAATAATGGAAGAAATAGGGAAGGAGACAACTCGTTTGGATTCCCTATAGTTGATGAGGAAAATCATACAACGATGAAAAACATATCACCATCTGTCCTCCCCAACTTTTATGGATTGCGAAGTGAGGATCCTGAAACATTTCTGTTTGAGTTTGAAGTCATGTGCCGAACCTATGACTATATCGAAGACTCTCAAAAACTCAAACTGTTTCCTTCAACATTGAAGGGAGCCGCTTTGAAATGGTTCATGGGATTAGTCACCCAATCTATTAGGACTTGGAATGATATGAAACAAAATTTTTTGGATAGATACCTGGACTATTGCATGCCCACCAATCACAAGGATGAGGTATTCAAAATGGTGCAAAAAGAAGATGAAAATTTGGAGGATTTACTTGAAAGATTTCAATACAACTTAAAAAGAGAAAAGATGAGCAACTTAGATGAGGAAACTTTGAAAGCCCTTCTATTAAAAGCCATCAGAGATGAATGGATAGATATTTTAAACATGATGGGGAAAGGAGACATTTCTCAACTTCCACTTCATGACATAACAGAACTATGTGTCCATCTCTCAAGGGGAAAATCTAAAACAGGAAAAGGGCCTAGAGATCCTTCTCTTATCAGGGCAAACAAATCTGCAACTGGATCAGTAAGTAGGGCATAGATTAGCAATATGCTTGATGAATTCAAAACTGATATCTTAGGGAGCCTTAGTGAACAACTAGACACCCTTAAAATTCAAAACAAGAAGAAAGCAGAAACTGATGTTCTAGCCATCTTTTGTCCGAAATGTAGGAAGAAACATGCTTTAAGGGAATGTCCCTTGGATGCAAAAGTTGTAGAAACATGTATGATTTGCTAAGAGAATCATGAGACCAAGGATTTTCCTTCAATTCCTGGACTCAAAGCTGTCTTTCAAGAAGATCCAAATTCAGTAGAATCTCTCTGTTTTGTTGCAAGAAGACCTTGGCAGGGGCAACAAACTCAAGGTTTTAACAACCCTATGAATTTTCAACCCCCACCAAATTGGAATCCTTGGCAACAACCTTGGCCTCAACCTCAAAATCCATATCAGTCACGAGTACAAGGTATGAAAAATCCTTATGGGAGATTTGCTCAATTTTATCAATATCCTCCATCTTTTCAAAATCAACAAGCTCCACAACTTCCAAACCCAAATCTACAGCTTTCGTTGCCATTTCCACAACAACAACCTTCTCAAAAAAATCCAAATCCTCAACTCATGCTTCCATTCCAACAAAAGACAAATCAACTTCCAGCTCAGCCATTTCCAAATCCTAACAATAAAAATCCTCAGAATACTTACATGATAGAAGGACAACAATTTCCTACCTATATGATTGTTCCTCTCAATGATGTACAACTGAGGTCTGGTAGAGTTTTAGAAAAACCTTCTATAGATGTCCAAGAGCAAGATACCTCTAAGGAGGACTCTCTTAAAGTCAATAAGGGTTCTGAGGAAGCATCTCTTCAAAACTAAAACATTCAAAAAGAGAAAGAAAAGTTAACCCCCACAACTCCTATAGTTGAGCAACCTGCATCTTCGTCCACACCTCCTTTCCCTGAAAGATTACAAATTGATAAAGGAGTGGAAAAACAAATCTTGTTGCCTAAATATGATTTTCTAGATGAATTAAAGAATGTTTGTATCAATATTCCCTTGCTACAAGCCATTAGAGAGATTCCTATTCTAGCAAAAAAAATAAAGGAGTTGAGTCTCAAAAGACCAGGAAGGAAACTAAGAGATACAAGAAGAATCCACCTGGTAGGAAAAATTGCAGATATCATGATGGGAAAAATTACCATGAAAAAGTATGTAGATCCAGGAAGTCCAATTGTCAAGACACATATAAATGGGATAGAAATTCCAAACACATTGATTGACTTAGGGGCTGCTATCAACATTATGAGTAGACAGACTATGGAATAGCTAAAACTTCCTAATCTTATTTTTACACCTACTTTACTGCAAATTGCAGATCGATCAGTTATCAAACCAGATGGTGTATTAGAAGATATTTCAGTCTCCTTAGATTCTTGGGAATATCCAGTAGATTTTATGATTTTGACTCCCAAGAGTAATCTAGGAGGACACCCACTTATCTTAGGAAGACCTTGGCTAGCCACAGCTGATGCTTTCATTAGTTGTAGATCTGGGGATATGTACATTTCTAATGGTAATTCGACAAAGAAATTCAATTTGTATCCTCCAGCAAAAACAATCACAGAAGTAGGGGACAATGAATGGGTCGATGATGAGGACACTATACAACCTGCCTTTACCATTTCTGAAATCAGTGAGGATAGTCAAATTCTGAACACATTAGAAAATTTTGAGACATCTTCAGAATATGACCCCACACAATTTCAGTTGGAATCTGACATAGAATATTTATCATCAAGACAAATGTCTCTTTACTCTTGGAAGAGTTTGGTAGTTCTACCATTGAGATTTTTCCAGAAAAAACATTGAATATCAACAAAAATTTGGAAAAGTCACAACAGGAAGAACTAACCAAAATCTTGCAAAAACATTCTACTGCATTTTCATGGGAGTATACTGATATGAAAGGTATTGATCCTAAGAACTGCATTCATCATATCTATATTGAGGAAAACAGTAGACCAATCAGACAACCTCAAAGAAGGATGAATCCAAATCTTAGGGAGATAGTGAAAGAAGAGCTCCAAAACTACTCAATGTAAACTTCATTTATCCAATTTCAGATAGCCGATGGGTTTCTCCTTTGGTTATAGTACCTAAAAAGAATGGTAAATGGAGGGTATGCATTGATTATAGGGAATTGAACAAAGCAACTTTGAAGGATCACTTTCCTTTGCCCTTTATCGATCAGGTATTAGATACATTAGCAGGCAAAAAGTAATTTTCATTTTTGGATGGTTTTAGTGGCTATAATCAAATTCAGGTAGCACCTAAAGATCAAGATAAGACCACATTTACCTGTCCATGGGGGACTTTTGCCTATCGAGTGCTTCCTTTTGGGTTATGTAATGCACCCGCAACATTCCAAAGAGCAGTACTAGGAATTTTTTCTGATCTAATCCATGATTGTGTAGAGGTTTATATGGAAGATTTTACAGTTTATGGTAATTCATTTGAAGAGGCATTAGAAAATTTGGGAAAAAGTCCTTATAAGATGTAAAGAAACAAACCTTTCATTAAGCCATGAAAAATGCTTTATGATGTTTACTGAAGGTATTGTTTTGGGGCATCATATTTCAGGAGATGGGATTAAGGTTGATAGATCAAAAGTTGAAGTCATCTCCAAATTGCCTATTCCAAATTGTCAAAGATATGTTAGAATTTTTCTAGGATTTACTAGATACTATAGAAGATTTATAGAAAACTTCACTAAAATAGCATCTCCACTCTTCAAACTACTTACAAAAGACTGTGAATTCAAATGGGATACTGATTGTCAATCAACCTTTGAAACTTTGAAAACAAGAATATCTGAAGCACCTATCTTGGAGGACCAAATTGGAAACTCCCTTTCCATATTTCTACAGATGCTTCAGATACAGCTCTAGGGGCTGTGTTGGGTCAAAAGGATTTAGTCCCTTATGCCATTTACTATACCAGTAAAAATTTGACTCCCACTAAGTTGAACTATACTATAACTGAAAAAGAGTTTTTAGCTGTTGTTCATGCAATCAATAATTTTAAACATTATATAACAGGATATGAAACTTTTATTCATACTGATCATTCTGCGATTATATATCTAATGAAAAAACCTATTACTAATGGTAGAGTGACAAGATAGCTCCTACTTTTGTAGAAATTCAATATTACTATGTTGGATAGACCAGGGAAACAAAATACAGTAGCTGATTTCTTGTCTAGGATTCAGAATACTAAAGAAGATTCTCCTGTAGCGGATAAGTTTCCTGATGAATACTTGTTTGTAGTAACTACTAAGACCCCTTGGTATGCAGATATTGCTAACTATTTGGTTACAGGGAAACTGCCTCCACATCTATTTCCAAGTGAAAGAAGAAAGATTATTCAGGAAAGTTCAAAATATTCATGGATTTCTAACGAATTGTTTAAAACAGGGCCAGATCTTGTGATCAGAATATGTGTCAGGGAGGATGAAATACCTTATATCCTCAAGGCATCTCATGATGAACCATGCGGCGGACACTTTGCTGACAAAAGGATAGCCTATAAAATCCTCTCTTTAGGATATTGTTGGCCTTCCCTCTTCAAAGATGCAAAACAATATGTCAAAAGGTGTGACAGCTGCCAAAGAGTAGGGAAACCTACCCTTTCAAATGAAATGCCATTGCAACCACAGGTACTCATCGAACCCTTTGAAAAATGGGCTTTAGATTTCATTGGACCTATTAATCCACCGTCTAAGCAAAAGAAGTATATATTGGTTTGTACTGATTATGTTACTAAATGGGTGGAAGCCAAAACATTAGTGTCTGCTACTGAAAATTTAGTTGTTAATTTTCTTTATGAGGATATTTTTACTCGCTTTGGTGTTCCAAGAGAAATTGTGACATATCAGGGAAGCCAATTCACATCCAACCTGGTGGAGAAGCTGATGGAAGAATACAAAATCAAGCACAGAAGATCTACTCCTTACCATCCGCAAGCAAATGGTCAAGTGGAGTCTACAAACAAAGTTCTCGAAAGTGTCATCACCAAAACTGTTCATCTACACAGAAGAGATTGGGCAGAAAGGCTTCCTGAAGCCTTGTGGGCCTACAGAACTACATGGAGAAATACAACAAGACATTCTCCCTATGAACTTGTTTATGGGAAAGAAGTCCTGCTCCCCATTGAGTTCCAAGTCAAGACCTTCAAGATAGCAGTTCAGTTGGGGATGGACTTATCAGAAGCCCAAAAGCATAGAATGGAGTAGTTAAATGAGCTAGATGAGATCAGACAAGAAGCAATTTTAAGAACTGATCTAGTTCAATATCAAAGAGCTAAATGGCATGACAAGTACATCAAAGAGAAGAAGTTTGAAGAAGGAGATTGGGCATTGTTATTTGATTCCAAGTTTAAAGATTTTCAAGGAAAATTTCAGACTCATTGGCTTGGGCCATATGAGATTGACAAGATCTTTAGCAATGGAGCGGTAAGAATCAAGACCATTGATGAATCTCAAACTCCTCTTATTGTGAATGGCCATAGATTAAAGATCTATCATAAGCCACTCTCAAAAGAGGAATTTCTCAAAATGTTTCAATATAATTCTGCAATAAGGCTGGTGAAGAAGAATCCTTCTTCTCCACCAGCCTAGCCTTTTTTCTTTTCAGTTTCAAAAAAAAAAAAATTGTATAAGCCTGAAAACCAATCACTGATTGGCAGTCTTATACAGAAAATGTAGGGTGAAAATCAGGAACACCTGACACCCTATATTTTCCAAAAAATTCCCTCTCTCTCTCATTTCACAAGTTTTATGACAACTCACTCCATTTCATTCCACTTCATTCCACTCCACTTCATTTCATTTCACTCCATTTCATCTATTTCATTTCATTTCACCAATAAAATTTTTCTTTCATGACCATTTTCATTCAATCAGTTATCATCTATCCATCTCCATTCACCCAAATAATTGCTGTGTCAGTTTCCGCAGCTGACACCAGTTTCCGCAGCCAGAAGCAGTTTCTGCAGCCACCACTCTATTTTTCAAAAATTTACAGTCAGATGTTAGTTCAACAATCATGAAATCAAATGCAGGTATGAGGACATATTATGAAGACATGAGGCATTCAAAAGAATCAACGAGGAGCAACTGATTGAAGACTAATGAAAAATGGCAAGAATTCCAAGGTATGAGTAGAAATTTATTTCAAATGGCATTCAAGCACATTTTTACATAGTTATAAACCATAGCTCCATTATATGCAATGATTGCGTTGATAACTCCATAACCATTCCACGATCTCTATATGATTCCCCCACAATCCTTGCATTCATTTTTAAACGGCCTCATAATCAAGCCTCTGGTCTTCACTCGTGTTTGGCTATACTTTGATACTCCACATGTAATTATGGAACGTGGTTGATTTGAATATGGCTTCTCTCAGCCGCACAAAATCCGCAGCCGTTTCATAAACGTGCTTGCGTCTACTCTGCAACCGCCCAATTTTAAATACTGCCGGATGCACTTTACTCCCCCTACTGTTCTATTGACCTCACGACTGCATTTCCACCGTGTTCACATAAGCCTTCACCCCATTTTGTTCTCTGTTCCGCTTCATTCCGTGTACCTATTCTCTGATATCCGCTTACAGTCACTGGTCTCCTTCATAAACCCTGTTCATTTCCGCTAATTCAGCCGTCTTACCTCCGCTAAACCTTCCTCACGCAGACGAGTTTTAAAGAACAGAAGGAAGGATGGGTCGGTTGTTGAGGACAGAACCAGAGGGACCCAAATTTATGGAAGGATACCCGCAAGTCAAAGACATATTGAAAAAGGAAAAATGGCTTTGGTTTATTCAAAAGTTTAAAGGCTACAATAAGGAGGTAACAAAAGCTTTTGCGAGGTATTTCAACGGTCTGGAGGTAGAAATTGGGGACCTCAAATTTACAGTGACTGAGGCATCCATAGCAGC
The DNA here is from genome assembly GCA_034641835.2 of Pinus albicaulis. Lineage (NCBI taxonomy): Eukaryota > Viridiplantae > Streptophyta > Pinopsida > Pinales > Pinaceae > Pinus > Pinus albicaulis. The sequence continues at coordinate 163,363,094 of CM076581.1, forward strand.
TGCTACAGAACTCCCTCAAGAAGGTGAACGCTGGTTCAAGAACAAGAGCATTGGCGAGGAAGCCTGGAGAGTGATCCTACGTAACCTAGGTATGGATGTCACCATTTTCAAAAAGGGAATTCCTATCCATGCTTTAAAAGAAGAGTGGGCCAGTTTACTGTTGGTTATTCAAAAGTTTATCACCTGTGAGGGACGTTTTGCATCAATGTACATGAATGTATCATACCCGACTGTTGATGAATTTCCTAGACAACCAGACCCTCAATCTGCCATACTTTTTACTAAACAGTTTGAAAAAGATGTCTGTAACCGTCCAAAAGCATCTGGGGGACGTAGAACCACATTTGTATCACCATGGTCTCATGAAAATCTTGATAGAAAAACAATTAAAAGAGAAAAAGGACACCTGGGAGAAGTTTTTAATTAGAAATTTCTATGAAGAACCCCAAGAAACCCCTGAAGGCAGTACATCAAAAAGAAGTAGAAGAAAGAGAACAGGTGATAAAACTCAAAGCACTCCTACTAACACAGTTGAAAGAACTAGTAGAGAAGAGAGATTGTCTAAAAGGAGGAAGGAAAAGACTGAGGGTAAAAAGCCAAAAAAATCAAAAGAGAAAAGAAGCATTGAGGCTGTGCATCAAACCCCTTCCTCAGAAGAAGACCATCAAGTATTGTCTGAGAGACTAGTTCACCTTTAGGAATAGTCAGCTATGGCCAAAAATAAAGGAAAAGAAAAACAAAAGGAAAAAGACAGTAGTCCACAGCATGTAAGAAGAAGCACCAGGCTTAAAGGAAAGTGGAGGAAAGCACAAAAAAAAGGACTCCGTTTTATTGATTTGGGAGGAGGAACACCTAAACAAACTCCAGCTGGTTGTAGTCCACCTCATTCTCAGCCAAACGTTGAAACTTGTCCTCAAGATGTTGACATGAGTCCTTTTCGGCCAGATTTTGAAGTCAATTCTCCTCCACAGCATTTTGGGGATAGCCCAAGGAAAACGACACCCGAGATAGATCCAAAGCAGCAAGAGGTGTATGATTACATATAATCCTTAGAAAGAACAGCCACGGGTCCCAGCACTTCATCCACTCAGCTTCACACAACACAAGAAGCTCTAGTCCAATCGTTGAAACAAGAATTCTTTGAGTTAGAGGTTTTAAATAGACATACTAAAAATGAAAATGAAGCATTAAAGGAGCAAAGCAGATTGGACAAGATCATTCATGACAACACTATGCTACATCTGGGACTGTGGCACAAAAAGAACAGGAAATTGAAGAAGAAATGTAAGAAGATAAGTAGAGCACTGATTAATCTCAAATTTATATGCTTGATGAAGAAGCCCAGGATGTTAGCAGCACCAAGAAAGAGGAGAAGAGGACTGGATGTACTGGCAGAGGTATTAGGGCATATGAATTGAAGGAGGATGATCAAAATTTTGGTTGCATGGGGACATGCAACACCTTCACAGTGGGGGTATGTTGAGTCCCAAACTTGCATCTTTCCTATACACCTTTCTACACTTTTTCCATTTACTTGGACCTCCTAAGTCATCAACATCATTGCATATTAATCATAAAAGAGCATTTAAAGTGGTTTTTAACTATGTTTTGTGTCTGCTGTTTGAATTAGATTTTTGCTCATTGAGCTGCAGAATCTTGTCACTTTCCGTAGCTGCTTCAACTTTCCATAGCCATTTTGTTAAAGTCTATATTGCAGGTGTCTTCAGGAAAATCGAGCCACATGGGCAAGTTGGAAATGACATGGATATGGACCAAGTCCTATTGGCTTAGTCGAATTCAGCAAAGAAGGCCGTGGTCAAAGGTAGTCAAGCGGTGGTCAACCTAAGAGTCCTACGGTCACAGAACTCCGTTTTTCACCACGTGAAGAATTGCGTGGCCATTCCTAAATCTCAGTGGACATATCAACACCTGTGAACTGCTCCATAAGCCGAATCCAACGGCCACCCTCCATAGATTTAATCTTCACGGCAGCCATAATGCTATATTTCTGGACGTGGTTGTTCACGTGTCTTTTATCAGCGTAGATTGTAGGAAAGTAGTTATGTCATCCTCTGTTATAAATAATGCGTTCTCATATGCATAGTAGCTAGCTTCTGTAATGTAATTTTGCTGAAAAGAAAGCCCACTATGCCGTGACATTATTTCCTTGTTATGACTGTGTTTTGAATACATGAGAAGACTCTGTTCATAAGCATAATTCGTGGTTGATAGCTGTTTCTCGAGGATTTTGCAGAGGGCCCCTGCACATGCCGAGGTTTTGTTTATTGTTGTATAGTTTCATGCTTTATTTCCTTACGTTCATTATGCCATAGTTATTCACGTGTATATATTACATCTCTTATGGTATTAACGTTTTATTTATGTCCATAATTTTTCATGCTTTATACTGCTGTTAACTGATCAGTGTCTTTGTTCCAGATTACAGTAGGCAGCCCGAGCATTTGCACATAGTTTTACAATGACTAATGACATGGAATCAGTCTTGTCCTTCTGCTGATTTATTTTTCTTAGCTTTTAATTCCAGCACTGTTTTATTTATTTCAGTTTTGTACATTTGCTTTATTAGTTAGATTAGATATTAAATTACTCATGTCATTATCAATTACCTCCGAAAGCCATAGCGAGACTAATGGTGAGGGATTGAAGTATGAGTGTGTAGTTTGATATTAGTTTATTTTTTTGCAAGTTAGATATTAAATTGCTCATGTCATTATCAGTTACCTCCGAAAGCCATAGCGAGACTAATGGTGAGGGATTGAAGTATGAGTGTGTAATTTAATATTAGTTTATTTTTCTGCAAATTAGATATCAGATTGCTCAAGTTGTTTATGATTACCTCCGAAAGCCATAGCGAGACTAATGGTGAGGGGTCAGAATATGAGTTGATGTAATTTGATTTTAGCTTTACTTTGCTTGCAATTCTTGGATTTCTTTGAGCACAGTTTCTTTTGTATTTAGACAGCAGCAAGGGTAATGGGTTTTATGATCAATAGTTCACTGTTTGTTTGACTAGTATAGTGGCACCTTTTCATTTTCTTTTAGGAATTAATTTTGTCATTGCATGTTTTAAAACCCTTTTGAAGTTTGAAGTTTGGGAAATCATTATAAAGGACATCATTGCCTTGAACATTTATATCCATACTTGTCTTTTAGAATTTCCATCTCACATTAGGAAACCAACCAAGATAAAAACCTCCAAGATAAATAAAAAACCCAAAAACGACAAAAAGTAAGAGATAGGTTATCTTGCACATATAGTGCGCCACACTTCGTCAGCTTACGAATCCCGGATTGACAAATTAATGTAGCAATTTAGGACACACTAAATTGACCAAACACTATCCATCTCATTAGGTGATTTTTCCCACCAAATCAAACAAACCAAAACCAAATTGCACAATCATAACTAACCTAATATCATATAAAATAAACAAAGTTAAATCTTATAGAGAAAACCCTCTCTAAACCCTATGAAGGCTAGATCCTAGAGTTTAAAAGTTGGTTTGTGGTTACCTCTAGTGTTCTTAGACTTTAAACCAGAAACTCACAACTTTAGAATTACTAGAGTGATAACAGTCCCATTGACGTAGCCATGTCATTTGCAGCTACTCAGGCCAATTCGGCTCATGTCGCGTTTGAAACTGATAAGGAGAATAACTTCATGGAGCACATTCAGCACATCTTCCAACAGGTTCATGAAATATTGGACAAATCCAATGCTAAGTATAAGCATCGACATAATCAGCATCGGGTGCCACACAAATTCAAGGTGGGTGACAAAGTGTGGCTACATTTGTAGGAGCGCCTCACTGGACCCCACTGCAATCTTCACCCGCTATGATATGGGCCATACACCATCACCAAGGTTGTAGGGGACAATGCCTTCAAGCTTAGTATTCCACCATTCCTTGGTCTACACCCATTGTTCAATTTGGACCACCTTCGACCCTACTTTCCACTTCTACTGGACACTTTTAGCATGGCACAATAACTAGCACCAATAGAGTTAAACCAAAACTGCATGGAAAAATCCACAACTGGTTGGATCATGGAAAAACAGATTAATAACACATGCCAATAGAGGATCCAGCTATATCGAGTTTTCAAAGCAAGCCAACTCCTTCCCTAGGGAAAGTGGCTTACCAGGGACCAAGTTCAATAGAATTTTCCTCATCTCATAGAGGAACTCAACGAAATGGGGACCATTACATCGTGAGGGGGGAGGAATGATCCAGGTGGATATTGGTGGCCACCTGCCTATTCCACTTGGACCCCCACCATTGTTTTTTTTTTTTAAGTTTCCTTTATTGTAGCACAATTTACTATTTTTGGCAGTTTTTTGGGTCGTGAACTTCCGGTGTCGTTTGGAGGCGCTAAACAACGTTTTTTTGGAAAAATCGCCTGAAAGCGTAAATAATTTACTGAATCAATATTCACTGCTAGGAGTTGTAGTCCTTGGATATATATTTCTAACAAGGTATCATGTCCGTGAAAAAAAGGTCTTATGCCAAGTTACGACCTCATGAAATTAATGTACCAATTTACCCCAACGGGATCCATAGTTTAGTGTTTCATCTCCTAGGGTTAGGTTTTTGGATGTTTGGGTTTTCCATTGTTTCTAAATAATAAATAGGACTTTGAGTCTCATTGTAACACAGTTCAAAGGCATGTGGCTGCCACATCTCTTCTCAGAGATAAGCTACCAGCGCCCTAACTAGTTTATTTCCATTCAGTGTGTAAGCATATTTTAGTTATGTGATGTTAATGAAATGAAGTGTTATTTCTATTGAATCTACACGTTTATGTATATTTCTGTATTTTATTTCATTCTTTCATAAGTCCAGATAAATCTGGATTGCACAATTCCTTTAGGCCAATCTCTGACTACATGCACCACCTGTACAACTTGGAATAATTTACAACCAATAGTACACCGCCCTTAAACTCAAATATCAATGTTGCATAACTCAAATTATATGCATGCATGAGTTAATTTAGGTTGATTAATCAGTTAATTGGTTGATCACTAAGGTTACACCCCACTACTAGATCTTCCACCGGTTCCTCCAACAGTTAGAACTAGTTTAACTAACCTTTCTAGCCAAGGCACAGTTCTCCTCATCCTTGCCCTTGGATGAAGTACTGTATTTTTTACTTCGCCTTATTTCTTCCTGCACTATATCATACCACAATAGCTCCCAAATTATTATTTCCTCTCTCCACTTATAGAATTTTGATAGCTATGCCTTGTTTTGGAAGGGCCCAAAAGGGATATAGCTACCAAGTCTTCTTCAGGGAAAATAAAATTGACCCCGCAAGTTCATCACAACAGAGTGTAAACCTACTTAGGTGCTACGGAATTGGGTCATTCTTTTGCATCTTGATACTTCGAAGCTTTTTTTTGAGTGTCAGCTTCTAGTGGTCACTATTTTTCTTGAGCAACTCTATCAGTGCTTTCTACATCGCAAACATAGTTTCTTTCCTATGGATATTCGAGACAATATGATCCCATACTTCCTCCATTAAGATTATCTTCACTTTGGCCACATCATTCTTTCACTTAGTGAGGCCTTAAGAATCATATTCTTGGGGTTTTGTTACGTTTGAATTTATGTATTCTAGTAGCCCGTTGTCATCCAATACTGCCTCCGCGCGGTCCTTTCATGTAACAAAGTTTATGGTGCCTTCCAAAGCATACTCGAGTCTGAGTCCATTGAAAGCCATCTTCTCAGTTTTGGATAAAACCTGTAACACTGATCTTCAAATTCGAATCTACTTCAAAGAAAAAATTGAAATCTCTTCACTATTATAAATCTAGCTCTGATACCATGTATAATTTTAATGTAGATTCAAAAATTTTCATGTAATTTACTAAAACATTAAACTCAAATCTATTGTACTCAACTGCTAAAGAAAAATCACGATCGAGAACACATATAAAAAACACTCATCATGATTCAACATGCATACACAAATATTTATCTAGGGGAAAGAAACTACTCAAAACCCCTTCCTATCTATATAATTGAATTAATAAAATAATATTGATTAATACAATATGTTTTCTCAAGCTTGAACACAACCTGCACTTGTATCTTCTATCTTTTATCTAGCTATCTAACTCTAACCAATACTTAGCCAAATTTTCAAGCCTCCAAGCTCCTATTTCCTTGCATTGTTCCTTTAGGAATTAGCCCCTGTTATTTAGGAAATTACTCAATCTACATTGTGAAATTCCTTTAGGCCAATCTCTGACTGCACGCACCACCTCTATAACTTGGAATAGTTTAAAAGTGATAGTACACTTCCATTGAACTCTAATATCAACTGGGTAGCTTGAACTCTATGCATGCATGAGTTAATTTAGGTTGATTAATCAGTTAACTGGTTGATTATTGAGGTTACACCCCACTACTAGACCTTCCACTAGTTCCTACAGTTCATTTAGAACTAGTTTAACTGACCATAACTCAATTTAACTGAATTAAATTGTTACAACTTAAATTAACTCAACCTAGGCTCCTAAAATTTAGGAATCACTGCACACAACTCAAGTTCATGCCCCCAACTCGAATAAACTAATATAAATGAGTGATAACAACCATGTCACCGCAGTTAGCTCATCCAAGCTGTCTGTTGATGTGGAATTTGAATTTACCCAATTTAATCAAGGAAAAAATAAATTAGGATTTTTTCTAGATGCATTTTCAAGAACTTATATAATTTATATCTCCATTCAATGATTCTTCACTATTCATTCCATTCCATTAACAAATATTTTCCCTTTTGTGGTAGGCACATAACTTGATTGGTTTGATAAAGTTTATGTAAAGGAGTTTGGCCATATTAGACTAGCATTTTCCCTTATTTCAGTCACTTATTTTCATTTATGAGATCTCTTTAATTTTCAACCGTTATATTTTTCTTATCCTTCATTTGTATCTTCTTAAACCTAGAATCATTAGGAAACAATTAGGGAAGGCGACTTCAACAATCTTGTGGAAACATACACATACCAACAAAGGTTTATCTTGAGGCTTCTCTAGTTGATGAAAACTCTTACTATTTCTTATATTCAAATAGTTGTAACTATTGTTAGTTTGGTTTTATTTGGAATTTTTATCCTTAGATTCAGGAACCACTAAAACTTTTAATGAAAATTCATGGAAGTATATAAGTTTGTACCTAACCCTATTCAAGTTCTTTCCTACCATATATATCCCAAAAAAGGTTTCTCTTTAGAGGCAAGAACTGGAAAACAATTTCTTCATTACGGATTGAGGTCTTATCTATTGGATAGAAAATCATCCCAATATGGACAAAATAAATATCAATGAATCCAAAATAATTTTTAGAAGTTACAAAGAGATAATTCATTTTAATAAGAAGAATATTTTGCGATCCTAATCTAAGATCAATGAATTGGAGCACCATTGTATCATGTAGAAATATGACATTATGAGTTTGTTGATTCAATAGAATCAAAGGATCGATTTATTGGAAGTTTACAGGATATCCCCTGGATATTTATTATAGAATCAAAGCATATTTATTATATAATCCCCTTGATATTTATTATATAATAAAGGGATATTTATTATAGAATCAAAGGATCGATTTATTGGAAGTTTACTAGATATTGATTCTATTTCTCCCATTGTTATCTTATTACAGGAAACTATGTCGTCGACAGATAAAGTCATCACATGTTTTGCTGATATCTTCCCAGATTGGTGCATAGAGACAAATAATGCACGAGGTATGTATGGAGGATTGGTGGTCCTGTGGAATCTGAGATGGATTAAATTAAAGGCTTACCCATTATTTGTTGGTATTTTGGTATTAGGGCATATTAGAGGATTTGAGGACAAACTTCATCTCCTGAATCGCAATGCTCCAAATAAGGATAAAATCTCATAATGGGATAGAATGGTTAATGGTGATATTTTTAATATATGATCCCTTATCATTACTGGGGATTTTAATGATACTTTGGTTGGGGATGAGATATGGGGCATGAAGGGAAAAAGAGATCCCTTGGTCGAGAAATTGATTGATATTTTTGACACAAATCATCTGTTGAATATTCGTCCCTTTCCTTTGACATTGACATGGTGTAATGGCATGTCAGGGGAAAAATATATCAACAAATTCCTAGATAGATTTATGGTACATGAGAATATTCTGTCTTCTATGGGAAATTGGCGGTCATGGGTGGATGGTTATTTTCTCTTGAATCATAAGCCCGTGGTTTTACAATTGCAGTTGGAACAACACAGGATGGGACTACCCTTTAAATTCAACAGGGTTTGGCTTGAGGACACATATTTTTGAAAATTGGTAATAGCCACATGGAGTACATATAAGGGGTCTTGCTCGGATTCTATTATGTCAAAATTGGATGATAAATTAAAATTTTTAAAAGAAAAGGTTAAAATCTAGGAGCGAGATAAGAAAAAAAAATGTTGGAGGAGATTGGACATATTGTGGAGGAAATGGCACATATGATAAAGGATATGGACACGTGATCTCCGACAGAGGATTTATGGTTGAAACTAAAGGAGTTGGAACATAGAATATGAGAGATATTGAGGATTCAATAAATTACATGGCGTCTTAAAAGCAGAGAACTATGGATATAGGAGGGAAACATAAATACCAAGTATTTCCATAATTTTTCTAATAACTGAAGAAATACAAATTCTATGTGGCATATAAATAACCAAGATGGAAATAAGGTATTTTCGAATCCAAAGATATAGAGGGAAGTCGTATTACACTATGAGTCTTTTTATAGGACTAACAGGATGCAGACATTTAGCACCAACTCATTGGCGATTCAAAATTATCCTACGATGTTTGATGAGAGACTAAACAACTTAATTTTCCGTTATGTATCCATAGAATAGGTTTTAAGGATACTCAAATCCTTCAGAAAATACAAGTGTCCTGGTCCAGATGGTTGGACTGAGGATTTGTTCCTACATTTCTTCGATGTGATGGGGGTTGAACTAAAAGACATTGTGGAAGAATCGTAGACTGAAGGAAATTTCTTGTGTTCTCTAAACTCAACCTTTATTGATCGTATTTCCAAGATCTATGATATTACTACTTTTTCCAAATTTCGTCCTATCTCCCTATGCAATACATGTTATAAGCTTATTTAAAACATAATAGCTGAGAGGATAAATGATATATTGGCCATTCAAATTTTACATGAAAAATTTTGTTTTTTGAAGGAAAGACTTGTACATGATGTGGTTGCTATAACACAGGAGGTAATACACTGAATACAAACTAAGAAGAGGCCAACTATCATCATGAATATTGATCTAAAAAGGGCCTATGAATGTGTTGATTGAGCCATACTATAGATGACTCTAACAAAAATTGGTTTGTCGATACATGTGATAGAATGGATTATGGGATGCAATTCCACAGTACACTATGTTTTATTGGTGAATGGTTATCCTACAGATTTTTTCAATGCAGGGAGAGGCATGAGGTAAGGTTGTTCCCTTTCACTTTTTCTTTTTATTCTTGTGATGGATGGCCTTAGCCTCAATATTAGGGAGGCACCAACAAATTTCTCTCACTTGGAGGTAGGTACATTCTAACTCAAGTGGTTTTGCAACAAATCATTGTATTCTGGGCACATTTATATACTCTGCCTACTTACATTTTAGATAAAATTAACAGTATAATGGAAGGTTTTATATGGGAGGGGATTGGTAATATTCACAAATATCACCTTATAAACTGGAACAAGATCACTGTTAGCCACCTGTAAAATTTGATCATACCAAAGGTGGCTAAATTTTTTTTGAGCCTTCAAGGAACAATTTTTCCCTATCAAAAACTGTTGGCTCTTGAAGACTCTTGAAGGCCTCATGCCTTTGTCTAGTTTCCCATACTGCTATTTACATCCTAAAAACCTCTAAAATCCTATAAAAATCCAAAGTCAAATACTACTGCAGACCCCTTTTTCCCCTTCCTTCTCTGCAAAACTAACCTCCTCTTCTACCCCTCCATTCCCCATAAAAATTCCTCATTTCCATGTTTCTCCTATTTCCCCCCATCAAAATTCATTTTATAAGGTTAAAAACCCAATTTTTAACCTTACCGCAACCTTCATTTCCTTTGAAAAAACCATAGAAAACGCATGTTTTCTATGTTCTGCGCTTAAGCCCCCTCGAGCTAAGCCTCCAACCCTTTTTTCTTCCATACGCCCGAGCGCCAGAACCAAATGCTAAACTCGTCGGGTGCTTATCCTTTTAAATTAAAATTTCTCCGCCAAACCATTAAAAACCTTTGTAAATTCGTGTTTTTGGGTTTTTAATTTATTTCCAAAGTTTTCCGTCGTGTAAATGGTGGAGCAATCTCAACCGTCGATCTGTTTAGAAGATCAGACGGTGCAGAGCGCGACTTACCATGTGGTCCCCGCCTCCCGTGCGCTGTTTGCCCAAAACCGGCAGTATTTTCCGCACCGCTTTCGGGCCCAAAGTTGTTTTCTCCCGTTGGCCAGCAATTCCATACGCTGTGTGACGCGTGTCCTCTGTACCTTTTCCAAAACTGCCGTCCCCGCGCATTAAAGTTATCCCCCGCGCGTTAAATTTCGGACCAGGATGCCCAGCGAAATGGATCTCCGCCGTCCGATCTGGGCCCACTCATCCAACGATCAGCGCTAACCAAAGTTGCTCGATGGATAACAAAGGTGCGCGCGCAATAAACAGGCCCTCGTACAGCCGCAAATCAATCTCCGCCGTCGATCTGATCTGCAGATCAACGGCCCATATCGCATCGCCCGATTCCGTTGCCCAGTCAACGATTCCCCGCCGCTGACTTTCCATTGCCCGCTCCCGATCGTTGATCATGCACGATCAACAGCTCAGATTTGATCCTCCTCCCCATGCTTTTTCGAACATTCTAAGATTAAATATGGACCGTTGGATGATGCCATCCAACGACCTTGCTTCCTCCGCACATCCTCCGATGCAGATTTACCTATAAATGCAGGATTTTGTAACATTTGTTTGTTTTTTCAAGTTTTAATGTTTTTCCGCTTAAATGAAGAAATTTCGTAGGCCAAGGATGGCGATCCTCCGGCCTTCGAATACATCAGGAAAGTCATCCGCAGGGTTAAAATTACATGTTTCGTCGATGTTTTCTCAGGCATTGATGCCTCATGAACCCTGCGCAGCCCGACATGACTGCAAGGAAAACCATGGAACGGGCACAGTCGAAGATTATCAGTGTCGAAGACCAGGATGAACCAGAGCAGAGGATTGCTAGACAAATTAATGGGGATTACGGCCAAAGACAGTTATCAATAACCGAATCCCCAATCTAAAACACAATTTAAAGGAAAACCTAAAAGTGTTTTATCAGGAAAACCCTCCACCGCCACAAATGGAGGCGAATTGATTCCTCCCAGTGACCAAAGTGCCACCTGTGCCTCAAAGTATTCAATCAAGAACATATTTTATTGATCGGAATCAGATATTTTACCTCGACGCAGCTGAAGAGTTACTCCTGCCAAGGTTTTAATGAAAGAACGTCTGCAGAATAGCCCTAGCATCACACAGAGCCTCAAAGGTCAACAAAGGCTCCCTTCGAGCTTAATTCGTAAGTGTAAACCAATTAATACAGTGAAACACCTATATAGTTTCTTCATTGAGCCTCCCAAGGGCCAAGAAAACATTAACTCTGTATTAATTATATTCGAGATCTTTAATCAGATCTCACCTCCTCATCCTTCTATATATACTTTAGTAGAAGATGAGTGAGGGGTTGGTTGTTGATGTAATTGCTGAAGCATTGTAATGTAATTGAGCTGAAGATCCCTGATTGTAAATAGTGATTCACTGGCTCTTGGAGCTCTGCTTGTAACAGATAAGTTAGGTTATGAAATAAATATGAATTAAAACACTGGACTTGAAGATTTTAACTGGTTTGGAGCATCAATACAACCTGATTTATGGGATCCTGGTCTATGCTGACGGTGATGTTATTATTATTGTAACTTGTTATTTTATTCTTGTTTTCATTGTGTTTCATTTTCTTCTGTAAAGAACAATTTAAACAGTGTTAGGACCTACTGCATATTAGTAACCTTCTCTGGCTGAGAAATCTTTATTTAAATGTTTTCTTTCAACTGTGTTATTTGGAAATGATTTAATTCAGTTTAAGCATAAGAATTCTGACGTTCCCTCGTCTTATTGTCTTAGCTGAATATTATTTTTGAATGTTACTTTCAGTATATGTTGTGTGAAGATGAACTGAAGAAGATATGGTGAGCCCTGGTCCCAGTCTTGTTTGCATGACTGTTTGATTGTTTCCCTTAGAATGTGTTAAAAGCTGGATAGTTTCAAAGTACTTACCAAATCTTAGGCCATTATGTGTTATCTCTGTGATTGTCTTGGAAGTAGCCAAGTAAAGAAGAGCTAGGAGAGGATTTGTGGGGAGCCCGGCCCGCTAGTCTCTACTCCAAAGGTTGACTTCAAGTTTCCCTTAGTTTTTGTATGTTTTCTATTGGAAGTGTATCAAAGGCTGGCTAGTTTCAAATTACTTACCAGATCCTAGTTTGCTTTCATGTCTTTCTTAAGTGCCTGGTCAAAGGCTGGCCAGTTTCAAAGTACTTACCAGATCCTGGGCTGCTCTTTGTTTTTGCATCTGTTTATTTCCCCTTCTTAATGTATCATTCCATTCCATAAATCAAACCTTAAAAGAGATCCTTAGGCATAGATGACTTGCCCCATAGACCACTCTTGAACCTGATTGTTTCAATTAAATCCTCTTATGACTCCATAGCCCAATGCACTGAAAACCTGCCATCATTTTTCTTCTTGATCAAAACTTACTCTTTTGCTTGCAACTTCTCACTTTTGAACCTCTTTACCTTTGGGACATTTCACATCTAACAGAAATCATGTTCAACCATCCAAAAACAAAAAAAACCCTTGGACCTCATAACTAGCCTAATATCATTATTCCAAACTTCAAAGACAAATCCATCTTTGCACATATTGGACAGATCCCACTCTGGATTCAGGAGGGCTAGATCCTAGAATCCAAAAGTTGGTTGAAACGATGTTGTTTCTGTAATTGGACTTTGCCAATCTTTCTAATAAATTACAGATCCCCAACAATCACAAACCCAAAGGATCTGAGAGGTTGGGGGTTATTAAATGTCAAAATATTTGGGTGGTTTCTCATCATTAAATCTATATGGCGAGCTCTTTTCTGAGAAGGTACATGGAGAGATATCATTACCACAGAATATCTTAAACAAAGAGGGGCTACATAATGGATTAGAGATAGGCTGATTGGTATGGTATGGGGTTCAAGAATTTGGAATAGTTTCAATAAGATCAAGTATTGGTTCATAAACAGGATAAAATGGAAATTCAGTAAGGGAAACCTCATTATGATTTGAGAGGAGATCAAAGGGCTATCTGGCAGTGACCTTTTATCTCAACACACTTTACTTGCTCTACATGCCAGGGAATATTTATTATTAGTCCAGGTGATTAGTGGTTGGTACAACATGTTCCCAGAGTGGTGTAATGCGACACAGTTATGACTGATAGGAGACATAGCAAATGAATGGTATTCATGTGTTGATAACTTAAGGAGAGATGTACTATGCAAGCAAATGGTGGGAGACCAACTTACATGGGATAACAACATGAAGGGAAATTCAGTACAGGTTTCATATTCATACAGATATATTATGCTCATCATCCACAATAATATCCAAGCATGTTTAAAATTTAAAGCAGTTTTGGATGATTTCAGTGAAGCCTCAGGCAGCGTTGTCAATAAGAGCAAATGTCATATCTTCAGCTGGAACACTTCGCTTAGATTTCTCTCTGCTATTTCTAGATGTTTGGGTTTTGCAGCCTCCTCTACTTGGACCTCTTTCAAATATTTGGGCCTTCCTGTGTTTCTTAAGAGACCTGCAAGCAAAGATTGGCTCCCTTAGCTCAAGAAATTCAAGTCTAGGATCCAGGCGTGGGGTTTTTCCTGGCTCAACGCTGCTGGAAAATCTGTCCTTATTAAATCTGTGCTTACCAGCCTTCCTCTTTTTCAATTTGTTGTGCTTCTTGCTCCGGCAAACATACTAAAAAAAATGGAAGAGTTCATGCGGAGGTTTTTTTGGAAGGGTGGAAAACAGAATGATCACAAGATTCCTCTTATCAGTTGGGAAACCATCTCGAGGCCAATTTGGGATGGCGGTTTGAATTTCAAAAACCTCTGCCAGCAAAACGTGGCTATGGCAGCTAAGATTATATGGAGGATCATTGCGTCCAAGCCAGGCTGGGCCTAACTGGCTCTCTGGAAAAAGTACTTCAGAGGTCCACGTTCTAGCTATTTAGTAAATGTGATCCATTTGCCTAATTCGTCTTTTCTCAAACTATATGCTAAAGCTGCTCCTCTAATCAATGAACACTCCTACTGGATCCCTGGAAATGGCAAAAAGATCAATATTTGGACTGACAAAATCATGAATAAGGACCCAATTGAAGACAGAGCCTCCATCAGAGCACTGCGTTGTTGGATGGATAGAGAGGGGCTGTGTTCGTTATGGGATATTTCACTTTGGTGTGATTATGTTTGGGCAGGCTGGAAACGTATTGAGGTGCCGATTCACCTGGCCAACGAATGGTCCACACTGCTCGACCTCCTCCATGGCTTGGCCCCCACGCGCATGAGAAAAAGAGATTCAAAAGGCTGGGGACCGAATGCCAGTGGCTACACCGTCTCCATGGGCTATGCCAAGCTGAAAGAAAGGCCATACGTCCCACCTAACCCTGCACCTTGGCAGGGTGTCTGGCATTTTCCTTCTTGGCCCAAAGTCAATTTTTTTGCTTGGCTTCTCTGCCATGGCAAGATCCTTACGTATGACATTCTGTAGAGAAAAGGGTTTTACGGTCCCTCCATCTGTTCGCTGTGCAACGATAATGCAGAGACAGCAGTGCACTTAATCCTCGATTGTAATTTTTCTAAGCAGATCTGGTGCTTCTTTATTCACAATTTGGATTCCAAATTTTTTCTCCCTCGTTCCATTGCTGATCTTTTTTCTAATTGGGCAAATAGATATCTTGGCCCTCCTCCCAAAAATCAGATAATCAAAACTGCATGGGCTGTCCTGCCAAAGGTTATTTGTTGGCAGATCTGGCTAGAACGCAATAGAAGAATCTTCAGAAATATTAAACAGAATCACAAAGTCTTAGAAATCAAGATTAAATGCCATTTAAAGGAGTGCTTGACATATATAAAATACGACTCCAATCTCAGCCAACAGGACATTGCTTGGGGATCATTCCTTGACTTGCATTTTCAGCCAGTAGTTAGAATCACTCCTCCTCTTAAAGACTGGCAAATAAGGAAATCTGAAACTGACTTTAAAGATTGGCTCAATTCGCACTCAAGGCACTCTCTCTTTTTTGATGGAGCAGCAAAGGGAACGGGCAAAGCTGGTGCTGGAGGTGTTGTTGTTAGTCCAACTGGGGAAAAAATTCACTCCTTTGCTTGGGGGCTTGGAATCTCATCCAGCATCCAAGCTGAGGCTTTGGCCCTCTATAAAGGCCTCAAGTTCCTCAAATATTTAAGTATAAGTGAAGTTAACGTTATAGGTGATTCCTAGATTATTATAAACGCAATGGTTTCCAATTCTCAAGCCTTGGATCTCAAACTGGCAAGGCTAATATCCAGAATTAAGGCTTTGGAAAATGCTTTTCAGAACTTGAACTACTTTCATGTGCTGAGAACTCATAACAAAGAGGCGGACACTGAAGCCAACAAAGCTATTCTCCTTTCAGCCGGGGTCAAGATGAAAGACGAAGAAAAATTCTAGGAACCCATCCCTTAAGCTGATTGTTGACATGTTTTACTGCTTGCTCTTAAATAAATTTGTTTGTATTTTCAAGCTGGGAAAAATCTCTGAAAGCGAATTTATAGATATCTTATCAAGGAAGAAGTCTTCAAGTTTCAGCTACATTCTCATTCTTAGCAGGGAGATGCAGCAGGATTTAGACATCCTCATTGTAATCAAATTTTCGGCTTTCAGGCCAAGATGAATATAAATATAACATAACCGTTTCTGTCAAAAAAAATATCCAAGCATGTTTCACTAAAATATAAAAATATAAAGTCCCTATTAAAATCATTATTTTCTCCTAGCTAGTTTGGAAAGATACAAATTTGACGTGGGAGAATATGCTGAGAAGGGGACTATGTGGTCTGGGGCGATGTGTATTATGTAAGAATGAAATGGAATCAAATTTTCATTTATTCCTAGAATGCCCTACTATTGTACAATTATGGAAAAACATTACGAGTAAATGCAAGAAACCATACAGGAGGTTCTGTTCTATTGAAGATTGCCTAATATGGTGGTCTCATAGAGGTACATGTTTAAAATGTGCTATGATATATTTTTTATGGGAAGTTTGGAAAACTAGAAACAATATTTTTTTGAAAATTAAGAACTAAATCAACACTGGACTTGTTTGAATATTTGCACTTGGCTTGATACTCAGAATTCGACCATAAGAAGTATAAAGGATCTCTCCAAAAGACAGCTGGCCCCATGATTTTATTTTCCTGCTAGATATTTTTGATGGGGCTGCATAGGTTGGGTGATGTGGATGTGGCGCATGGATAAGAATCAACAATATTACAGATTTCAAGATTTCTTGGTATGTTGATGAAGGCACAAACACCAGGTCATAGATTCTGGCACTATGGAGGCTACTGTGGTTTGCAAGAAAGAGAGACATGGCCAATATTGACATCTATGGTGATTCAAAAACCACTATAGATGGGCTTAATAAAAAAAATGCTTTTTCTCCACTTCTTGATGGATGGATTCAACAGATTAAAGCCCTCATTTAGACTTGCAATGTGATCATAATACAACATATATACAAGGAAGTGAACATGGTTGCATATTCATTATCGAAAAAGGGGTTGAAGGAGACATTGAAGTGCATGCACTATTTGCACATGGAAGATGGTAACAAGGGGGAAGAAGGATTTTATAGTATGCCATAAAGCTATTATCTAGAATGATTTATACTCAAACAACTCGGTATTTTTTCTATCTATATTTTTCTTAATTAGGAAATGCTCTGATGAACTTTTATTGAAAATCCATATTGAGTGCTGAATAATTTTGTATAAACGCACATACATGAAGTAGAGTGTATATGAGGATTTTGAAAGTAGGCTGACTAGGCTGAAGAAATTATGATGGTGGATATGTAAAATTCAGATTTTATGAAGTATATATGTTGTTGGTACATTATATAAACCATCAGTTTTTTTCTTCTAAAAAAAAATTGTTTTTATCAAAACTAATATCTATTTTTTCTTTTAGTTATATTCTACATTTTTTTTACATTTAAAAATATTTTAATTTTTATTTTAAAGAGGACATGTGCTAACTCCAGTAATTACACCTCCTTTATGGTGGTGTGGAAATGTGTCTTCTCCAACAATAAATTTTAAAAACATTAAAAAAATAAAATAAAATTTATAACAAAATAATCTTCCTTTTTTAAATTAATAACATATTATAAATTTTAAAATATAAAACTTATTTAAATAAACTTTCTAAAATAATTATTAACCAAGTTAAAATATTAATAATAATTAAATTTATAAATAATTATTTTTTAATAAAAAATTTCTAATAAATAAAAATTCTTATAACAAAAATCTTACTTGACTTATCGTGAGTGTCATGACCCAAAAAAAAATTCTTATAAAAAAAAATATTAATTGACTTATCGTGAGTGTCGTGACCAAAAGAAAAAATCTTATAAAAAAAAACTTAATTGACTTATCGTGAGTGTCGTGACCGAGATTGTAAGATTGTGAAGGTCATAATTAACAGAAAACATTCACATTAAAATGAAGAAATGGTTGCTGCCACAGAGATCAACGTTCTGTGTGGCCATAAGTCTTAAAAAACACATATCAATTGGTTTTCACAGATACTGTTGGAATTTTTGAAATAATCCAAACACACAGAGGAATAAAAAATTCCTCAACTCAAACACAGAGATTCAATGGACAAAGATGCACAAAAAACAAATATTTCATTAAACTTTGAAATCTATTACAAAATGAAGATTCTATCTTCAGAACGAAGTTCTGGATTTTCAAAAGGATTAGCTGCTAAAAACACAATGCTACAATTCTTGCTCTATGTCTCTCTTTCTGCCTTCGGGCATTAAAAAACAATATACACTGTCTAACTGTCTAACTTAAAAAAAACTACATTACATATCTAAGAATTTTGTCGTGGCCAGTAAAACCTAATCTAATTCAATGCAGTTGTTCAACAACCTGTACTTGGCCTGTCAAAATGACACATACTTCATTAATCGGCACACAAGCTGTTTTAGCCTTCACAGTGCGTCATTGCAGAGGCACCTCATGGTCTGGACTGACCATCAACGTTGTGCTCCCACAGTGAAGATCCACCGTCGATCTTCGGTTAAAGCGCAATGGCCAAAGTCAACTACGGAAGCACCCCTCGGCTTTAAACAATAGACTACTTGTGCCCACGGGTTACCGTTGATCTAAGATCAACGATAATCACACCTGTTGATATGGGTGGACGTTAGCATGTCGCATCGTTTGGTGTGCCCGTTGACTGGAATCCAAAGCGATGCGATCAGCCTCCCATTGGCTAGAGGTGGAACCCGGCGGACTTCAAACAAACTTCAGGTGGATTTGATGAATGCTTATCGCATCCATTTCTGGCTGGTGTGACGTCAGCTTCCGGATGCGCAATAAAACTTAATTCACGTCTTAAATTTTTTTATCGGGTCTGTTTAGGGGCTGTCCACATCAGCTCCATTCTTATGCAGTCACCTCCTGATTAATTAATGGTTTGCTGCATTGGCGTTGGTCGGGACAAGTCCCATTCAAACTTCAAACAAAAATGCGGGTAATTGGTTATGTGGTTGGTGGTGTTTAATGGCGCGGAGGACAATGTTTAAATGTAGAATATTTATGGAGTGGAGGATTGTGTGGTCAACCCACGATATTATAAATCAAAAAAGGCCTATGGCCATGATAAAAAATATAAACTTGGGTTTTAAATGTTGGATGGAGTGTAAATAAAAACAAAAACTTTCTGCTGCTGTTGTCTCTTCATCCTCCTGCACAGTTGCAGTTGGAATTAATATTTCCAACACTCCCCTTTAATTTCAACTGTTTCATTCTCCTGCATACGTAGACATTTTCTCAAATAATTAAAACTTGTTTTCCCCAATGGTTTTGTCAAAATATCAGCAAACTACTCTTCAGTTTCGCAATGTTGCAAAACAATTTCACCATTGCTCACTAACTCTCTGATGTAGTGATAATTGACATCAATGTGTTTTCTTCTCTTATGAAACACTGAATTCTTTGACAATGCTATTGCTGAGCTATTATCACAATAAATTGTTGTGCCTTTTACCTGTTCATGACACAAACTCCTCAACATTCTCCTCATCCAAACTACTTGACATGTCGTTGCTGTAGTTGCCACATACTCTGCCTCTGCTATTGATAAAGCCACAATTGGTTGTTTCTTAGAAGCCCATGAAATGGCTCCTGATCCCATATGAAAAACATATCCAGAGGTGCTTTTCCTATCATCTATACTTCCAACCCAATCACTGTCAATATATCCAATCAATTTAATTTTTTTTGAAGAGGTGTATAAAATACCATACCTTTTTGTTCCTTTCACATACCTCATAATTATTTTTTCTTCTTGCCAATGTGTCTCATTTGGCCTTTCCATAAATCTGGAAATTAAACTCACATCATGCATAATATCTGGCCTAGTTGCAGTCAAATACATATGGCTGCCAACTATGCTCTTGTACAAGCTTGGATCAAAATCCTTGCTGTTATCTTCTTTGCTTAGTTTCAATTCCATCACTGTAGGATTAATTGCTGCCTTGCAATCCTGCATGCTTCTTTAACATACTTTGCTTGAGAAATAAAAATTTTGTTTTCATTTTTCTCTACTTCTATTCCTAAGAAGTGTTTCAACAATCCCATATCATTCATCTCAAATTCATCCTTCATGACTGTTTTAAAATTCTCAATGAGGTAAGCATCCTTACCTGTGAATATCACATCATAAACATACAAAACAATAATGAACATCTTACCATATTTCTCTTTGATGTATAATGTGGTTTCTCCTTCAAATTTTTCAAACCCATTTTCCAGTAGATAGACATCTATCCTATTGTACCATGCTCTTGGTGCTTGTTTCAGCCCATATAGAGCTTTCTTCAATATGAAAACTTTGTGCTCTTGGCCTTCTTTCTCATAGCCCATAGGTTGTTCAACATAAACCTCTTCCATCAATACTCCATTTAGAAATGCTGATTTCACATCCATTTGGTAAACTTTCCATTTGTGTTGTGTTGCTATGGACAACATTGCTCTTACTGTTTCCATTATTGATACTAGTGCAAAAGTTTCTTCATAATCTCTTCCTTGTTGCTGCTTGTAGAGTTTGACAACAAGTCTGGCCTTGTGCCTTTCAATCTTACCTTCAGCATTGCTTTTGGTCTTGTAGACCCATTTTACTCCAATCACTTCTTTACCTTTTGGGAGATCAACTAATTTCCATATCTTATTTTTCTCTATGGCATTAATCTCTTCATCCACAACATCTATCCATTTCTTATGTTTTACAGCTTCTTCAAAATGAATAAGATCATATACATGACAATAAAATGAAAATAAAGAGTTCATACCTTCATTTGCTGCCTCTTGCTCATAAATCTCATTCAGACTTTTGAATCTGGTTCCTCTTTCTCTTGCTGAACTTGTGCTTGTAGAAGCACTCAAATCTGCTCCTTATGGTGTGCTTAGAGAAGCACTGTCATTACTTCTCAAGGGTGTTCTCATACCTTATTGTGGTGTCCCTTGCTATCCCTGTGTTGGTGGAGGTGGTGCTGCTAATGAGGGATGTATTTCATCCATTTCTTCCTCATTATCATCATGAGACAAACAATTTTTTACATTCATTGTTTTCTCAATGCTTCCATCCCAAGCTTCTTCTTCAATAAGTTGCACATCTATGCTTATAACAAACTTCTTGGTGGGTGGGTTATACAATCTATATGCTTTGGATTCTTCACTATATCCAATAAATATGCACTTCTCCCCCTTACTGTCCAACTTCTTCCTTAGCTGATATGGAATGTGTGCATAAGCCACACAACCAAAAACTTTCATGTGGGTGACAAACTATTTTATGCCACTCCATGCTTCTTCAGGAACTCTGTTCATTAAAACTTTGGTTGGGTATCTATTCAAGATATATGTTGCACAATGTACAACTTTAGCCCAATATTCATTTGGAAAATGTTTTGCCTTCAACATACTTCTTACCATGTCCATGATGGTTCTATTTTTCCTTTCAGCAACTCCATTTTGCGGCAGTGTATACCTTGCTGTAAATTGCTTATATATCCCATTTTCTCTGAAAAAACATAGAAATTTCTTTGAGATGTATTCTCCTCCTCTGTCTATTCTTAAGACCTTGATATGCTACCCACTTCGATTCTCTACAAGAGCTTTAAAGTGGCAGAACTTCTCAAACACTTCACTTTTAAATTCCAAGAAATAAGCCCATGTTTTTCTTATGAAATCATCAATGGAGGTCAACATATAGTGGCTTCCTGCTAATGATGCTATTTTCAATGGTCCACACAAATTATAATTGACAATTTCTAAGGGTGCCTTTGCCCTTATGCTCTTTCTTGATGGAAAAATTTCTCTGTGTTGTTTTGCCCAAGATGCAGCCTTCACATAGGCTGTCCAGTTTCTCAATCAATGGTAATCCCTTTACCATTCCTTTCCTCTGCAACAAATTCAGACCTCCAAAGTTGAGATTTCCAAATCTCAAGTGCCATAACCAGTTTTCATCTTTTTCTTCTCTTTGGAATTTCTTTTGTGTCATTGTTGCCATTTCAGCTCCTTTCTTCAAATCTGCTCTCATCTTGAGAGGGAACATTATGTTCCTTGTCATCTTCACTTGCACAATGCATTGATTTCTTGGTGGTTTATCCATGATGGTGCATACATCATCTTCAAAGAAAACAATGTACCCTTTCTGAATGAGTTGTCCAATTCTCAAAAGGTTACACTTCATACCAAGCACATAGTATACATCTGATATGGATCTTCATTCACCTTTCTTTGTCAAAACACTTACTCTGCCTTTTCCAATGGCAAAGACCTTACTATATGTCCCCAATGTTACTTGAGACTTTACATTTTCATCTAACATGGAAAATATGGAAATATTTCTAGTCATTTGGTTGCTACATCCTAAATCTAGAAACCATATATCTTCATTCTTTTCTTCAGCCATATTACATGCTAAAAACAACTTTTCTTGACTGATATTTTCTTTAGTAAAATTAGCCCTAGGTCTATTATCCATGTCACTTTGTTTCTTCCTACATTCATTGTCATAATGACCATACTTCTTACAGTAATGACATTGGACTTGGGATTTGTCATACCTTTTTCCATGTGCTTGATTTTGTCCACCTTTTTGGTTGTTGCCTTGGCCTTGGTTCTGATTTTGATTGTTTCCCCTTCCATTTGTATTTGTATGGATGTTTCTTCCTCCTCTCTGTTTTGGCTTCTGCCTCTTCATTTTCCTCTGTAGTTTCCTCTGCCTTGACCTCTTCCTCTTCCAAAGGAAATTTGGGTCTTGAAGGCATGCTCCAAAGATGAGTTTGATGTTCTACCCAATCTTCGTTCATGTGTCATCAATGATGCATGAAGCTCATCTACTGTAAACTTTGAGAGATCCTTTGTCTCTTCAATGGTTGTGACTATTACATCAAACCTTGAGGGTAAGCTCCTCAATATTTTCTCCACTATTCTTCTCTCTTCTATTGTCTCTCCATGAGATCTCATTTGGGTGACCAACCCAAACAATAGAGTAAAGAATGAGTCTATTATATCAGACTCTTTCATGCAAATGACTTCAAAATCCCTTCTCATCAATCGAAGCTTTGTTGTCTTTACCTTCTCCATTCTCTGGTAGGCTGTCTGGAGGGTATCCCATGCATCCATGGACCTCTTAGCTGCTACAATCCTTGGAAATAGACTTTCATACACTGCTTGATAGAGATAGAAGAGGGAATTTGATTCCTTCTTCCTATTACCCTTCAGAAAATCCTTCTCTGTCTGTGTTAAGGCAATAAATGCATTTTCATCTGATGGTTCCTCAAAACCATCTTCAACTAGCTCCCATAAATCTTGAGAGACAAACATGGCTCTCATTGTGATTGCCCAATAGTCATAGTTCTTCCCATTGAACTGTGGGAGTTGAGTATTTCCTATACTCATACTTGTGCTGGCTCCTGCCATGGCTAGATTACTGAACTATGCTTTTAAAACTTGGCTGTGTTTTAAACAAATTGTCTCTCTGCTTAAGAGACAAACTTTGTCTTTTAAAGACTTCTCTGGACTACACTCTTTTACAACAAAACAAAACTCTATTTTTTAAAAATACTTTGCTTTTGCTGAGCCTTCACTCTGCTGGTCAAAAGCTGCAACAAGCTCCTTCCTTGAGCTTCTTTGATAACTTCAAAGAGCTTGGACTAGCTCTGATACCTTGTCGGAATTTCTGAAATATTCCAAACACACAGAGGAATAAAAAATTCCTCAACTCAAACAGAGAGATTCAATGGACAAAGATGCACATAAAACAAATATTTAATTAAACTTTGAAATCTATTACAAAATGAAGATTCTGTCTTCAGAACGAAGTTTTAAATTTTCAAAAGGATTAGCTACTACAAACCCAGTGTTAATTATTGCTCTCTGTCTCTCTTTCTACCTTCGGGCATTACAAAACAATACACACAGTCTAACTTTCTAACATAAAAAAAACTACATTACATATCTAAGAATTTTGTTGTGGCCAATAAAACCTAATCTAATTCAATGTGGTTGTTCAACAACCTGTGCTTGGCCTGTCAAAATGACACATAATTCATTAATCGGCACGCAAGCCGTTTTAGCCTTCACAGTGCGTCATTGCGGAGGCACCTCATGGTCTGGACTAACCATCGGCGTTGTGCTCCCGCATTGAAGATCCACCGTCGATCTTCGATTAAAGCACGATGGCCAAAGTCAACTGCAGAGGCACCCCTTGGCTTTAAACAACAGACTACTTGTGCCCACAGCTTACCGTTGATATAAGATCAACGATAATCATGCCCGTTGATATGGACAGACATTCGCATGTCGCATCGTTTGGTGTGCTCGCTGACTGGACTCCAAAGCTATGCGATCGGCCTCCCATTGGCTGGAGGTGGACCCCGACGGACTTCAAATAGACTTCAGGTGGATTTGATGAAAGCTTATCGCATCCATTTATGGCTGGGGTGATGTCAACTTCCATATGTGTGATAAAACTTAATTTGCGTTTTTTTTTTTTTTTTTATCGGGTCCGTTTGGGGGTTGTCCACATTAGCTCCATTCTTATGTGATCGCCTCCTGATTGGTCAATGGTTTGCTGCGTTGGCGTTGAGGGGACAAGGCCCATTCAAACAAAAACAAAAACAAGGGTAATTGGTTCTATGGTTGGTGGTGTTTAATGGCGCGGAGGACAACGTTTAAATGCAGAAGATTTATGGAGCGGAGGATTGCGTGGTCAACCCACAATATTACAAATCAAAACAAGCCTACAACCATGATAAAAAATATAAACTTGTAAGGTTTTAAATGTTGGATGGAGTGTAAATAAAAACAAAAACTTTCTTCTGCTGCTATCTCTTCGTCCTCCTGCACAGTTGCACTTGGCATTAATATTTCCAACAGATATGACAAGTAACAATTAAGATAATTAATATTATAATTTATATAAATCTTTTGATGCTGACACCCCACCCCTCCACGCATAATTCGGATCTTTTCCTAAAATTACAATCCCTTTGTCCGTGTAACTTGCTCAACCATTGCGTTGTGTATTTGCCGCTCGCACAGGGTAGGACCTGTAGGGGCGCTGTAGGCAGATAGCTTGAATTGAAATCAGACAAGTCTACTATATGATTTTCCTATATTGTCAAACAAATGTTGGAATTTAGCAAAAATATTTTTAAAAATTTAGTAGTAATAGTGTTTGAATTATGTTTTTGATGATGGAAATAGATGCAGCACTATTAAAATTTTTTGGGTACCCAAAATCTTGAAGTTTGACAATTATAACTTGGATTTACAAAAATTCCTACCAAATTTTATTAAAATCTAGTCAGAATTTGCATAATTTTCAAAGCTAGAAATCAAACTAGTTAAACTACAAGAATGAATTATATGCCTTGAATTGAATTACTACACGATGACAATACAGATATAAAAAATAACACTCATACAAAAACCATCTACAAAAATTTCCCCACTAAGAATAATTCAAGTTTCAAATTAAGTCTATATAAATAAATGAAGAAGTGGGCCCAAACAACTACTTAAATAGGGCATGAGTATCTGCAATTGAAATAAAAATTACCTATTGCACCATGTCCAATACGAGCCTCCAACCTTCTAATAATCCAGGACTAGTCTCTTTTGTAATAAAAATTAGACTCTAGTGTGAGTCTTAAACAAGCGCCGCAGGTAGCGGTAGTCCCTGCGAGGTCTCAAAATATTTAACATGTACAAGATATGCTTAATTAGCTGAATAAGGTTCGTTAACCATAATTAATACTGTAGTAAATACCTATCAACATTTGACATGCCCCCCAAGCTTTGCACTCGCTTCCACCGCCTTCCAGACTGCCGCATTCACTGGAATCACACCTACTGAATGAATCTGCTAGGTACCACACGTACCTTCTGGGTAACACTATTACTTACTTTATTGTCTCGGCTAAACCTTGCCTATTATATTTTCATGAATTAGAACCCACTTCATTGCTAGGAAAGAATATATCTCTTTCTAATTGACTGCATTACTTTCCTTTTCATTAACCTTAATTAATACTGTAATAAATACCTATCAACTTTTGAGATTCCCCCCAAGCCTTGCACTCACTTCCACCACCTTTCAGACCGTCGCATTCACTAGAATCACACCTATTGAATGAATCTACTAGGTACCACACGTACCTTATGGGTAACACTATTATTTACTTTATTTTTCTGGCTAAACCTTGCCTATTATATATTCATGAATTAGAACCTACTTCATTTCTAGGATAGAATAGATCTCTTTCTAGTTGAATGCCGTACTTGCCTTTGATTGTGGCTTTGGATGTCTTCCTGAATTGGGCTAAGTGCGTAATACACATGTCACGCATTCACTTTTTCAGCAGCTTCTGATAGGTTTAGAGTAAAGAGACCTTCAAAATACATTCTCGTTACCAACGAACAAACGAAATCACTCACAACAACCAACTCAAAGCCAGCAGCGGTAGTCCCTATCGGGACTAAAATCTTTATGATTCATCTAAACCTTAGTAGTTTGAAATGAATTCAGATTTTGATAGTTTGAGAAATGCTCTTATAAAATTGTTTGCATGCTGTGGAGGATGTGCTCCATTTTGTTTCCCACATTGATTTACCTACTATGCCTATAATCTGTAATACCAAAATACAAATTCAGAAACTGAACTAATCGTAAAGGTGAAATTTAGAATTTCAAAATACTTACAACATCACTCTCAATTAAGGGATAGGTTCTCAAAGAGAGGAATTGGAAGCTTGCTTGACCATTCATTATAATGAGAATGATTTAATATATTAAATTAAATCTCAAATTCACCCATAAACAAAATGAAATTACTAGAAAAACTTCACTAAATTCTTTCAATAGCAAGAATATACATTCTTAGCAAAACATTCTAAACCAAACGTGGGGATTTCTAAATTCATTGAAAAAAATATAGAACTTCTAAGTTAGAACTACTAAATGCAAGTGGAATTGTAATCATAGGTTCGTGATGTTCATCACTGATTTAGTATTTCAGGGAAGTGTTTAACATTTTGATTTTGAAAATTTTGTGAGCGGCCAGAAAATTGGGTAGGTTAGCTTTTTAATGAGCGATTATTTTGAACTTTTTGTAAAATATTTCAAAATGAAATTGGTATATGGTTCTGTGACTCACTTAATGCTATTTCCAATCCAAATTAACTACCTTCATTGTAATTTCCTTGTCAAAGGGCTACACATGATACTAATTAAGTGATGGCACATCCCCTACATCAATGAATAAAATTGTAACATATAACCTCTTTAATGGGCATGCCTATGTATGGTGAATGTCTTATATCCTTCCTCCGCTTATCCTCCTCCTAATCTCTAGTCTGCATAAGAAAAAATTATCATGAAGCACGTTACGTATTAATAGAAATTTCGTGTCAAAAAGCTACATGTATTTACCTCTTTGATAGGTTGTTGAAGAATCTCTTATTCTTAAGTATGGTAGGCCACAAACCCTGAGCATCAAGAGCCCTCAAGCATTGGTCAAATTAGTCATTAGACTCAATGCAACCCCTGTGTTTCGTAATGAGTCTGCGTACTCTAACACCATCACTCTGACACCAAGAGCATCAAACCAACTCTACACAAATATGAACTAGCTCAAAGTCAATGTTAAATTCCATTAAGTCATTAAAATGATTTTAAAAAATAATTCATGGAATATAAAAGACATACAACATAGATGGACCATGTAGGCACTCGCATGCCCTCACATGAGGTCTGCGTGCCTCAGTCTCCATAACATAGAATGCACACTTGAACCACGCCATGTAGACCTGAACCATGCCACTTAATGTGGTATCATGCTAATATTTCTATATGGGGGTAGATGGTTGTCTTTGGATCTACATTAAATTGGACTCGTGGATCTCTGAAGCATGAATTATTTTCTCTAACTGTGATTTGTGTGCCCTATCAAAGCTACTTTTGTGTGCCCTATAAACTATAATCCAATTTTGTGTGCCCCGCAAGCTATAATCCACTTTCACGTTCAGGAGGTCTCCCATACTTAGGCCTTGTGGCCTTCATTTCATTCTCAGATGCATAATTTCTCTCAGTCCAAACAACAGACTCAAAATTACACACAAATTCAACCTCATGGCCATGTTCAATCTCATATTGTCTTGACTCTCATGACTTAATGTTTTATTCCATATTTAGGCAAAGCGCTGGACCTTTTTAGTATGTTGTCGCCGAGCTGGATTTCTTGAAAAAAATTGATAAGAATACTACCTTTGGTACCAAGATCCATAAGGGACGCTTACTGGTTGGTCCATCAGGGACTGGTAAGACCCTGCTGACTCGGGCAGTCTCAAGGCAGGCTCGTGTCCGCTTCTTTTTGTACATGGAATCAGAGCTCGTCGAGCTCTTCGTCAATGTAGGTGTGTGCCAGGTCTGGGACCTGTTCGAGAAGGCCAAGGCCAAGGCACCCTACATCATCTTTATCGATGAAATTGACACGGTAGGTAGGCAAGGGGGGTCAGGCTTAACGGTGGTAATGATGAAAAGGAGCAGAAAATCAATCAATTGTTGAAGGAACAATGGGGTTATTGTTCTTGCAGCTACGAATTAGACAGATGTTCAGAATTCAACATTGTTGTGGTCGGGCCAGTTTGATAGGAAGGTCACCATAGCCAGGTTGGACGTTTCTGGGAGAGTAAGGATCCAGTAGGTCCATTCAAGAGGTAAAACACTAGCAAATGATGTAGATTTTGGGAAAATTGCAAGGAGGACACCAGGCTTCACCGGTATTGATTTTCAAAATCTAATGAATGAAGCTGCTATGGTCACTTCTAGAAGGGACTTAAAGGATATTATTAAAGATGAAATTTCAGATGATTTAGAAGAATCATTGATGGTCCGAGAAGAAGAATTTTGTTGTGTCCAAAGAGAAGAAGAAACTTGTAGCATATCACAAGGTTGGTCATGCCCTTGTGGGTGCACTTCTTCCAGAGTATGATAATGTTTCTAAAAAAAATGAAAATAACCCCAAAAATACTTTCTTAATGGTTCAATAATATTGTAGGATACTATAATCCACTATTGTAGGAAGGAATGAAATGAAATGATCATCAAACCAAGGGATTTAATGGTGTCTTAGAGGCATTAAATCATGACAAAAATCATTTACACACGGAGCATTGTGAACAAGTAAGATGTCCATCTCCGATATACACAAAAAAAACCTACACGGGGAGGTGGAGGATGGTCGTGGCATCGACGGGAGGTGTTGGAATTTCTGATAATTCCAGAACAATATGGAGAGAATAATACTCCCCTTCTAACATAGACAATAAATGACAGAGATTTGCAGAATAAAACTTTTCATTCTATTTCATTAACAGAACTAAAAACAATTACAAAATGTCTTCCTCTCACAGAGGGATTTTCTAAATGTTGACTGCTGCAAACGCAGTTCACAAAAAAAACTTCACTGTCACACACAAAAAACACTCTATCTCTGTAAAACGCACTGCTGTGCATAACCAAAAAAAACATTCACAGTGTACTACAATACTAAAAATTACCGACTATATAAAACTTTTAAACTTAAATCTGTTTTTAAACAAATATCTTTGGGGACCCAAAATACAAATGCGCGTTGTTTATATATTATTCTATAAACTCCATCGGGTCCGCGACTTCAACAAAACAAATGAACCACATAAAAATTCCGATTGCGATTGTAGACCGGATGCGATGGCCCCTTTTAATTCTGCTGCATAAACTGGATAGGGTCCGGGCTCATCAATAAACAAACGACCAACCGAAAAGTTCCGATTGCGATTAACAAACAGATGCGATGGGCAAATAAACTCCACCTGATACAATGGATCAGGTCCGGATAAAACACTGTGCAATCGGGCCAAAACATAAACATTGCGATCTCCGATTGGGAACCGGACGCGATGACCAATTATAAACTGTCGCACATAATCCGGATCGGGTTCGCCATTTGATAGTGCAATCGGGGCATAAACAAAATTACCGCTGATTCAAACTTTGTGATTATATATTATATTGCCGCGTGGTCTGTGGACCCATGGGCCTTGGCTGCGGTGGAGAGTGATTATAATATAAGGTTTGATTGCGATTATGATCGCATCGGGCCTTAAAACAAAGGCTGTGCATTATATGAGAACGTTCCGCTTGCGGAACTCACCACATCAACAAGACACTGCAAGTTAAACTTGTGATTGCGATTAGCACTTAAGTGGTGGGGACCACTTGTCGTGCCTTTTAAAAAAACTTAAAGTCTTTCGCCGTTTAAACAATTTTCTTCATTTTTGGTTGTTGAGGGCTTAAAATCCCGAAAGGAATCTTTTTAAATAAACTCTATTCTTTCATGCTTTGGAACCACGAAAGTCTTCCTTCCTCTGCAAAAAATGGCTAAGCCCATAACAAAATTAATTCTCCTCTGCAATAGTGGCTGTGGCCCATCAACATTGATTTCATCCTTATGGTTCTTCCCATTCTTCTTTGAATGCACGGTGCTATGCACGCAAGCTCCTCTGCTGCCCCTATACTCTTTTTTTTTTTCTCTCAAGGCACGCAGATGACTTTAATATTTTCAACACTCCCCCTTAAATTCAGCTGCTGGGTTATCTGTCATACCCAAGCATTTTCTTAAAAATTCAAAGGTCTTCTGCCCCAATGGCTTTGTTAAAATATCTGCATATTGCTCCTCTATTCTACAATGCTGTAAAACAATTTCTCCATTGTTCACCAATTCTCTGATGTAGTGATACTTGGCATCAATGTGTTTCGTTCTTTTGTGAAACACTGAATTCTTTTACAATGAAAAATCTGAGCTATTGTCATAATAAATCACTGTCCCTTTTACCTTTTCTTGGCATAAAATTCTCAACATTCTTCTCATCCAAACTGCTTGACACGCTGCTGCTGTAGCTGCCACATACTCTGCCTCTGCTGTAGATAACGCTACAATCAGTTGTTTCTTAGAAGCCCATGAAATGGCTCCTGAACCCTTGTGAAAAACATAATTGGAAGTGCTCTTACGATCATCTACACTTCCAGCCCAATCACTATCAGTGTATCCAACTAATTCTGAATTTTCTGAAGCAGTATATAAAATACCAAATCTTTTTGTACCTTTAACATACCTCAGAATTATCTTCGCTGCCTGCCAATGTGTTTCTTTTGGCTTCTCCATAAATCTGGAAATCAAACTAACAACATGCATAATATCCGGCCTAGTTGCAGTCAAATACATGAGGCTACCAACTATGCTTTTATACAAACTTGGATCAAAATCCTTGCTTCTATCATTTTTGCTCAACTTCAATCCCATTACCGTGGGAGTAATTGCAGCTTTGCGCTCCTGCATATTAAATATTTCTAAGACTTGATTCACATACTTTGCTTGTGAGATAAAAATCTCTTTTTCATTTTTCTCTACTTCTATTCCTAAGAAGTATCTTAACAAACCCATGTCAGTCATTTCAAATTCTTCTTTCATGACTGTTTTAAAATTTTCACTGAGATAATCATCATTACTAGTGAATATTACATCATCAACATATAACACAACAATGAGCATTCGACCATCCTTTTATTTGATGTACAATGTGGGTTCTCCATCACATTTCTCAAACCAATTTTCCAGTAGATAGGAGTCTATCCTACTGTACCATGCTCTCGGTGCTTGTTTCAGCCCATAAAGAGCTTTATTCAATCTGCAGACTTTATGCTCTTGGCCTTTATTCTCATAGCCCAGAGGTTGTTCAACATATACCTCTTCCATTAAAAATCCATTTAAAAATGCAGATTTTACATCCATCTGATATAATTTCCATTTGTTTTGTGCTGCTATTGACAACACTGCTCTGACTGTCTCCATTCTTGCAACTGGTGCAAAAGTTTCCTCATAGTCTCTTCCATGCTGCTGCTTATATCCCTTGACAACAAGTCTGGCCTTGTGTCTTTCTATCTTTCCTTCAGCATTACTCTTGGTCTTATAGACCCATTTTACTCCAATGACTTCTTTGCCTTTTGGGAGGTCAACCAACTCCCATGTTTTGTTCTTCTCTATGACATTAATTTCATCATCCATAGCTTCTATCCATTTTCTATCTTTAATAGCATCTTCAAAATGAATAGGATCAAATACTTGACAATACAAAGAAAATAAGGAATTCATACCTTCATTCGCCGCTTCCTGTTCATAAATTTCATTAATGCTCCTAAACTTTGTTCCTCTTTCATTCGGTGTAGTCGTGCTTGAAGAAGCACTTGAATCTGCTCCATGTGGTGTTCTTGGAGATGCACTCCCATTTCTTCTCAAGGGTGTTCTCGCTGCTGCTTGAGGTGTCCCTTGCTATCCTTGTGTTGGTGGAGGTTGTGCTGCCGATGAGTTGTTAATTTCAATCACATATTCCTCATCTTCATTATGAGATAAACAACTTTTAACATTAACTGTTTTCTCAATGCTTCCATCCTATGCTTCCTCTTCAATGAACTGCACATCTCTGTTTATCACAAAATTCTTTGTGGATGGGTTATACAATCTGTATCCTTTGGAATCTTCACAATATCCAAGAAAAATGCACTTCTCCCCCTTACTATCCAACTTCTTTCTCAACTTATCTGGAATGTGTGCGTAAGCAACACATCCAAAAATTCTCATGTGGGTGACTCCCTGTTTTCTGCCACTCCACGCTTCTTCTGGAACTTTGTTCATCATAGCTTTTGTAGGACATCTATTTAAAATATACACAGCACAGTTTGCTGCTTCTGCCCAGTACTCATTCAGCAAGTGTTTTGCCTTCAACATACTTCTCACCATTTCCATTATGGTTCGATTCTTCCTTTCAGCAACTCCATTTTGTTGCGGTGTGTACCTTGTGGTAAACTGCTTGTGTATGCCTTTCTCTCTACAGAAACGCAGAAATTCCTTTGAGATATATTCTCCTCCTCTATCAGTTCTGAGAACTTTGATATAGAGTCCACTCTGTTTCTCTACAAGAGCTTTAAAATGGAAAATTTTCTGAAAGACTTCACTCTTATATTTTAAGAAATAAACCAACACTTTTCTTGTGAAATCATCTATGAAGGTCAGCATGTAATTGCTGCCTGAAACTGATGCTGTTTGCATTGGCCCACATAAATCTGAGTGAATGATCTCTAAGGGTGCTTTTGCCCTTATGCTTTTCCCTGATGGAAAAATTTCTCCGTGTTGCTTTCCCAAGATGCAGCCTTCGCATAGGCTGTCAGGCTTCTCAATCAATGGTAAACCTCTTACCATTACTTTTCTGTGCAACAAATTTAATCCTCCAAAATTGAAATGTCCAAATCTCAGGTGCCATAACCAGTTTTCATCTTTCTCTTCCTTCTGAAAGACTTCTTGAGTTACAACTTCTACACTCTTCCCTTTTCCTTTCAAGTCAGTGTTGAGCTTGAGCAGAAACATTCTATTGATGGTCATTTGTATTTCAACAATGATTTTCTTGCTTGGAGGTATATCCTTTATGGTGCACACATCACCCTTGAAAATTACATTGTAACCTTTTTTTATGAGCTACCCAACGCTCAAAATATTACAATTCAAACCAGGAACATAATACACATCTGGAACAAATTTTTGCTCACCATTTCTTGCTCGAATACTAACTCTGCCTTTTCCATTGATAGAGATCTTAGTATCAGTCCCTGTGGTTACTTCTGATTTAACCTCTTCATCTACATTGTCAAACATTGCTCTGTTTCCAGTCATGTGATTACTACATCCTGAATCTAAGAACCAAACATCATCTTTTCTATCTTGTGCTACATTACATGTTAACAACACATTACTTGGGTTCTTTTCTTCTTTTGCTACATTATCATTCTGCCTATTTTTCATGTAATTTTGCTTCTTTCTACATTCATTGGCATAGTGCCCATATTTCTTGCAATAATGACATTGGACATTGGATTTGTCATACCTTTTTCCATGCGCATGTTGGTGTCCACCTTGCTGGCTGTTGCATTGGCTGTGGCTCTGATTCTGACTGTTGATCCTTCCATGTGAATGTGAAGGGTTGTCCCTTCCACCTCTGTTTTGGCTTCTGCCTCTTCCTCTTCCTTTGCCTTGACCTCTTCCTCTTCCTGAAGGCATCAGGGTCTTGAAGGCGTGCTCTAGAGATGGATTCACTGTTCTTTCCAATCTCTGTTCATGGATCATCAATGAAGCATGAAGTTCATCCACTGTGAACTTTGAGAGATCCTTGGTCTCTTCTATGGTGGTAACTGTAACATCAAACCTTGAGGGTAAGCTCCTCAAAAGTTTCTCCACAATCCTTCTTTCTTCAAGAGTTTCTCCATGGGACCTTATCTGATTTACAATCCCAATCACATATGTAAAAAATGATTCTATACTATTTGACTCTTTCATGCAGAGAGTTTCAAAATCTCTCCTCAGCAACTGTAGTTTTTCTGTCTTCACTTTCTCCATACCTTGGATCTCTTAGGCTGCTTGCTATCATGGAAACACACTCTCTTTTTGTGATACAAATAGTAGAGGGATTTAGAGTCCTTCTTTCTATTGCTCTTCAATATATCCTTCTCTACTTGAGTTAAGGCATTAAAAGCCTGCTCATCAGCTAGTTTATCAAAACCATCTTCTACAAATTCCCATAAGTCTTGTGAGACAAACAAGGATCTCATGGTAATGGCCCAATAATCATAATTCTTTCCATTAAATTGTGGAAGCTGAGCATTTCCAATACTCATACCAGTGCTTGGTCTAGCCATTACTTTTAAACTGAACTCTGAACTTAGACAACCTGTCTTTCCTTTTCTTAAAGAACAAACTCTTTTAAACAAAAAAAAACAACAACTCTGTTTTCTTTGAGAAATACCTAAACTTTATCTTCTTCTGAGCTTTCACGCTGCTGGAGAAAAGCTACAAAAATTCTTCTTCTTCTTTCAGCTTCTTTGACCTTCAAAGAGCCTGAACTTGCCTCAATACCATGTTGGAATTTCTGATAATTCCAGAACAATATGGAGAGAATAATACTCCCCTTCTAACACAGAGAATAAATGACAGATATTTGCAGAATAAAACTTTTCTTTCTATTTCTTTAACAGAACTAAAAAAAATTACAAAATGTCTTCCTCTCACAGAGGGATTTTCTAAATGTTGACTGCTGCAAATGCAATTCACAAAAAAAAACTTCACTGTCACACACAAAAAACACTCTATCTCTATAAAACGCACTGCTGTGCATAACCAAAAAAAACATTCACAATGTATTACAATACTAAAAATTACCGACTATATAAAACTTTTAAACTTAAATCTGTTTTTAAACAAATATCATTGGGGACCCACAATAAAAACACGCGTTGTTTATATATTCTAATCTATAAACTCCATCGGGTCCGCGACTTCAACAAAACAAATGAACCACATAAAAATTCTGATTGCGATTGTAGACCGGATGCGATGGCCCCTTTTAATTCTGCTGCATAAGTTGGATCGGGTCTGGGCTCATCAATAAACAAACGACCAACCGAAAAGTTCTGATTACAATTAAAAAACGGATGTGATGGGAAAATAATCTTTGCCCTATACAATAGATCGGGTCCGGATAAAACACTGTGAGATCGGACCAAAACATAAAAATTGAGATCTCCGATTGGGAACCGGACGCAATGACCAATTATAAACTGTCGCACATAATCCGGATCGGGTCTGCCATTTGATAGTGCAATCGGGGCATAAACAAAATTTCCGTCGATTCAAACTTTGCGATTATATATTATATTTCCGCGTGGTTTGTGAATCCACGGGCCTCAGCTGCGGTGGAGGGTGATTATAATATAAGGTTTGATTGCGATTGTGATCGCATCGGGCCTTAAAACAAAGGCTGTGCATTATATGAGAATGTTCTGCTTGCGAAACTCACCACATCAACAAGACACTGCAAGTTAAACTTGCGATTGCGATTAGCGCTTAAGTGGTGGGGACCACTTGTTGTTCCTTTTCAAAAAACTTAAAGTCTTTCGCCGTTTAAACAATTTTCTTCATTTTTGGTTGTTGAGGGCTTAAAAGCCCGAAAGGACTGTTTTTAAATAAACTCTGTTCTTCCGTGCTTTGGAACCACGGAAGTCTTCATTCCTCTACAAAAAATGGCTACGCCCATAACAAAATTAATTCTCCTCTGTAATAGTGGCTGCGGCCCATCAACATTGATTTCATCCTTACGGTTCTTCCCATTCTTCTTTGAATGCGCGGTGTTGTGCACGCAAGCTCCTCTGCTGCCCCTGTACTCTTTCTTTTTGCTCTCAAAGCACGCAGATGACTTTAATATTTTCAACAGGAGGGTCGTGGCATCGAGGACATCTTAGCATCAACGAAGAATGGCCATAAAAAGGTATGCACAGATGAAAATATTCTGAACTTTGGATATGAAAACTAAACCCTCAATATCTTACCTTCAAACTTTGGATACATTTTTGTTAATAGCCAACTCAAAGCCTACAAACTATAACCGGGGCCGCTGTAAGAAGGGTAGCCCTTGTGGCTGTAGCCAGGCCTGGCTCACTAAGGTCAGAATCTCGATCTCGATGCCACAGGAACATCAGAATCTGGATTTGGATCTGCATCACCCCAAAAGACCAGGCTAAAGCGTACATATTGTTGGCCGAACATAGAATAAACCTATATTACAATCATGGATTCTACCTAAAAGGTACACAAACTTATCTATCATTTTTTTTAGTAGAGTTCTTGAAATTTCTAGGATATTACTCATTATTGAATAACGTACATTTCAATGATTAATGAACATTTCACTGATTAATGAAACGACTAAAATTACCTTGCAACTATGCTCACTGATTATGCATGTCCTTTTTGTATGATGCAAGATATGTGGATATGTTTCCTTTTTGCAGGATGCAAGATATGTATTCTTCCTGATGCAAGATGAATTCATGTGGTCGAAAGAGCACGACCTGTATTTTCCTCAACAATGACTTATGTATTTTCCTCAGGGACAAGTTCTTGTTGCAGGAAGAAAAATAAAAAAACTTCAAAAATCTTACCTCTTATAGCTACTTCACCTCAATTTCTATTTCTCTCATATTTACGTTGATTTTCTCTCGTATTTACAAACACCCACGAGGAGGAGCACCAAAGAGAGAAAAATTCCAAACAAAGAAGACCAGAGTCATGGCAAAATGGAAAAATGCATGTAAAATTCCAAGTGTAGGCACTGCGTTATAAGTAGCAAAATAGAAAAATGCATCATACTAGTTTGTTGAAACCAAAACATTGAATAAACAATTGTTTGATTCAATATTTATGTTCGAACATTGGTTAAAAATCGAAAAGAATGATTAGTCAAAACGATTTAATGTTCAGTTAAGGCGGAGCGATTGCTATAGTCCCAAGGCATGGACTAAAAAGACTCTAGTGTGAATCCTAAATGAGGAAAACCATCCTCCAAAGACGCAACTGAAAAGGGTAACCAAGTTAACCAAGAAATAATTTCATCTATCAATTCTTCCAAAACATTTCTAAGAACTAACCAACCAGCATGCAGAACAGTTATAAAAGAGAATTATAGCACAACCATTCTCTCAAGGTCCCATTGATATTTAATGTGACTAGATCGCATACAATTTAATTTTAACGAACTGAATGTGAACTACTGAACGGACTTGGTAGTCAAAATGTGAATTTAATACATAAAGACTTTATAAGAGACACGTAAACTTAGAAATAGAAAAGTTTTTCTCTGCATGCCACGTAACTCAAAAAAGTTCGAGCAAAAAGGAAACTCTGCGATACATCTACGTCACTGCACCAACAACCCTAGATTATCCGCTCAGGTTACTAAGAAGAGGCCAACTATAATCATGAATATTGATCTAAAAATGGCCTATGAATGTGTTGATTGGGCCCTGCTACAGATGGCTCTCACAAAAATTGGTCCGTCGATACAAGTGATAGAATGGATTATGGGATGTGTTTCCATAATACAATATGTTTTATTAGTGAATGGTTATCCTACAGATTTTTTCAAAGCAGGGAGAGGCCCGAGGAAAGGTTGTTCCCTTTCCCTTTTTCTTTTTATTCCTATTATGGACAGTCTTAGCCTCAAGACCGTAGGTACCAATCAATTTATCTCACTCGGACGTAGGTACATTCTAACTCAAGCGGTTTTGCAACAAATAGTTGTATTCTAGGCACATTTATATACTCTGTCTATTTAAATTTTAGATAAAATTAACAATATAATGGAAAAATTTATATAGGAGGGGATTGTTAATATTCACAAATACCACCTTATAAACTGGAACAAGATCACGATCCCAAAGGATATGGGAGGTTGAGGGTTATTAACTGTCAAAATATTTGGGTGGTTTCTCATTATTAAATGTATATGGTGGGATCTTTTCCGAGAAGGTACATGGAGAGATATCATTACCACAAAATATCTGAAACAAAGAGGGGCTACATAATGGATTAGAGAAAGGTTGATTGGTATGGCAGAGGGTTCAAGCATTTGGAATAGTTTCAATAAGATCAAGTATTGGTTCATAAAGAGGATAAAACGTAAATTAGACAAGGGAAATCTCATTACAATTGGAGAGGAGATCAAAGGGATATCTCACACTGACTATTTATCTCAACACACTTTACTTGTTCTAGATGCCAGGGGATATTTATTATTAGTCTAGGTGATTAGGGGTTGGAACGTCATGTTCTTGGAGTGGTGTAATACGACATAGTTAGTACTGATAGGAGACGGAGCAAACGAATGGTATTCATATGTTGATCACTTAAGGGGAGATCGACTATGCAAGCAAATGGTGGGAGACCAACTTACATGGGATGGAAACATGAAGGAAAATTTATTACAGGTTGCATATTCTTACAGATATGTTATTCTCATCATCCATAAATAATATCCAAGCAAGTTTCACTAAAATATGGAAGTATAAAGTCCCTATTAGACTCATTATTTTCTCCTAGCTAGTTTGGAAAGATAAAAATCTGACGCGGGAGAATCTGTTGAGAAGGGGAAAATGTGGTCCGGGGTGATGTGTATTTTTCAAGAATGCAATGGAAACAAATTTTCATTTATTCCTAAAATTCCATACTATTGTACAATTATGGAAAAACATTATGAGTAAATGCAAGAAACCATACAGGAGGTTTTGTTCTATTGAAGATTTTCTAATATGGTGGTCTCATAGAGGTACATGTTTAAAATGTGCTCTCATATATTTTTTATGGGAAGTTTCTAAAACCAGAAACAATATTATTTTTGAAAATTATGAACTAAAGCAACACTGGAATTGTTTGAATATTTTCACATGGCTTAATACATTGAATTCGACCATAAGAAGTATAAATGATCTCTCCAAAAGACAATTGGCCCCACGATTTTCTTTTCTTGTTGGATATTTTGATGGGACTGCACAGGTTTGGCGATTGGATGTGGCGCATGGATAAGAATCAACAATAGTAAACATTTCAAGATTTCTTGGTATGTTGGTGAAGACACGAACACCAGGGAGAATATTCTGGCACTATTGGGGCTATTGTAGTTTTCAAGAAAGAGAGACATGGCCAATATTCACATCTATGGCGATTAAAAATCCATTATAGATGGGCTTAACAAAAACACTGATTTTGCTCCTCTACTTCTTGATGGATGGATTCAACACATTGAAGCCCTCATTTTGACTTTCAACGTGATCACAATACAACATATATACAAGGAAGTGAACACTATTGCATATTCATTATCGAAAAAGAGGTTGGAGGAGATGTTGGAGCTCATGCACTATTTGCACATGGAAGATGGTAACATGAGGGGAAAAGGATTTTATACTATGCCATAAAACTATTATCTGGAATGTATGGAAGAAGGTAACATGAGGGAAGAAGGATTTTATAGTGTGCCATAAAACTATTATCTAGAATGCTTTATATTCAAACAATCCATACTTACTGCTGAATAATTTTGTATAAATGCACATACCTTAAGTAGGCTGAAACTAATATCTAATTTTAATTAAATTATACCCTACATTTTTTTGCATTTAAATAATTTTTTTTTTTTTAAATTAAAAAAGGACATGTGTTAACTCCCATAATTACACCTTGGAATGGTGAATCTGTCTTCTCCAACAATAACTTTCAAAAACATTATTTTTTTTAAAATTTATAACAACTGTGTTTTTTTTAAATTAATAATATATTATAAATTTTAAAATACAAAATTACTTAAATAAACTTTTGAAAATAATTATTAACTAAGTTAAAACATTAATCACAATTAAATTTATAAATATTCATTTTCTAATAAATTTTTTTCTTATAATTAAAATAAAAATCTTATAGAAAAAAATCTTAATTGACTTATCGTGAGTGTCGTGAAGGTCATAATTAACGGAAAACATTTGACATTAAAATAAAGCAATGGTTGCTGCCACAGAGATCAACGTTATGTGCCCATAATTCTTAGAAAAACACATATCCCTTGGTTTTCACAGATATGACTGGTAACAATTAAGATAAGTAATGTCCGTGAAGCGGAGGTCTGACGGTGGAGGGAGAAGGTTTTCATCCCATCCACCAAGGTTCAAATCTCCGTGGAGCCTGTTGTGTTTTGGCTAGAAGAGTAGGCGACCCCATAGTGGACGTCTCGGCTCTTGTTGAGGCATAAGTTAATTGCGGCATAAGTTAATTGCTATTGTGTGCGGCTTGCAGGCTGTGGATTTGAACCCGGGCCTTGCTCAAAAAAAACAAATCTAAAAAAAAAAAAAAAAAACAATTAAGATAAGTAATATAGTGATAGGTTGTTTAATGGTGAGTTTTGATAGGTGAAATTAAGGAGATTATTGTTTAAATTATTGAGTATATGGTTTGTTATGATTTGGGCTATTTGGAATAGACTTTTTTTTGTGAATTTCTGTTTTTGCTAAATCATAAGATAGCTTGAATTGAATTTAGACAAGTCTACTAAATGATTTCCGTGGAATGTCAAAAAATAATTAGAATTCAGGTAAAAAAATTTCAAAATATCTAATAGTAACAATGTTTGAATTATGTTTTTGATGGTGAAAATAAATTCAACAAAATCAAAAATTTTTGGAACACCCAAAATCTTGAAACTTGACAACTATAACTTGGATTTACAAAAATTCCTACCAAATTTTATTAAAATCTACCCAAAATTTCAATTGCAACACGTCTGATAGTAACATCACCCTTTAGTATCTTTTGTAATAACAATCATACTCTAGTGTGAATCCTAAATAAGGAAAACCTTCCCCCAAAGACGCAACTGAAAAAGGTAACCAAGAAATAT
This sequence comes from Pinus albicaulis, assembly GCA_034641835.2. Lineage (NCBI taxonomy): Eukaryota > Viridiplantae > Streptophyta > Pinopsida > Pinales > Pinaceae > Pinus > Pinus albicaulis. The sequence goes on from CM076581.1 coordinate 163,404,485, forward strand.
TTTTATCTATCAATTCTTCCCAAACATTCATATAAAAGAAAATGATGATTTCTCTGAACTAACCAACCAGCCTGCAGAACAGTTTTAATCATAGCACAACCATTCTTTCAAGGTCTCGTTGATATTTAATATGACTACATCGCATACAACTTAATTTTAACGTGTGCGACCGACTGTATGCGAACTGCTGAACGGACCTAGTCAAAATGCGAATTTAATACATAAAGACTTTATAAGCAACGCGTAAACTTAGAAATAGAAAAGTTTGTCTCTGCACGCTACGTAACTTGAAAATGTTCGAGCAAAAAGGCATTTCTGCGGTACATCTACGTCACTGCACCACCAACAACCCTAGATTATCCGCTCCGGTTACAATCATAACACACATGGAATGCGACGTCTCCCAACAAAAGTCAAAATTTCCCGTTCTTCCCTATCGGCAATTCGTCATCATCGTACTCTTCTCCATCTACTTACGGGAGATTCATCCCATTGTTCCTCTCAGGTGCCGTGGGGCCGCAAGAAACCAAAACCTACAGGGAACCTCCGCTCCCGTTTTATATAAATTTCATGTTCTGCCCATTCGAGGCAGGATAATTGTTGTAGAATTCGCTGTGTAGGAAGGGTCATCCGAGGCATTCGAATAGCGCATAAATGTTGAGTAACAGTTTTATGATTAGTTGAGACGAGCTGAGTATCGTTACCAGAAAAGAGGCCGAGATCAGGAATCCGAATATTCGGAAGTTGCAGGTTCTCCCAACGAATAATTGCAACAATATATGCTTAACAAGGACTTGCAGGCTATCAAAATCAGACACTGCATATCTGTCTCCGACTCCATGGCTTCCGATGGTATACGTAGGGACAACGCGTGGGGCGAAAAGGAGACATCTAGCTCTTGCGGAAGCATTTGTAAATGGACACAACAGGACTCAATATGGAATTCAACATGGGATCTCAGCCTCTACGTAGTTACCTGGAATATGAATGGCAAGGTATGTAAATTGTAACTCTATTCTTTCCCATTAGTTTAGTTGAATAAACATTTTTTTACCAGAATAACTAATGTAGGTATATGGAGTCCTTGATAATTTGCAAAATCTACTTGCAATATAGATCGAAAGTGTGTAAATTCTTGTCATACAATTTCAAGATTATAATTTAAAATTTATAAAAAAAATTAGCAGATATTGATTAATTAAAATTAACCAGAAAATAGTTATATTAAAAAGAACCATTTGTCTATAAGTTAGAGTAAGTTTTTGTTTTGTTAATAAATTAGACTAGTTAGATTAAACTATTTTAGAACAATATAGAATCACATATTATATAATTCATATTACCATAGATTCATTTAAGTATAGATTTAATATGAGTAGAGAGGATCAATTTTGTTCAAATGTAAAATTCTTTAAAGTGCAAAATATAATGTAGTATTTCTTATTATTTAAATTAGATTTGTGAGTGCTAAATAAAAAATATATAGGACCAAATAAATGTTTTAACCATAAAATTTAGATTTTTCATGACATATACATAATTTTTTTAAAATGATAGGTAGATATTTAACCTAATATTTTATCAAGCAAATTAAAATGATTTTTTATTAGATTTAAGACTTTTGTGATTCATAATGTAGATGAATGTCTTTCCAATTAATCACATCATTAGGATTTGATGGAGGTTTCTAATATGATTCATTAGAACAAGGCGGAGAAGCTAATGGATCTATGTAAATATTAATTTGTATGAAAATATTTTATTGATAATCCACATTGAATATTTTTTTATAAACAACATTAAAATATTTTATTTTAACAATTCTTTTATATATATATATATATATATATATAAATATATACTAAATTATATTGACATAAATTAGTTAACATAGATTTTCAAATAATTTATTTAAATTTTTTATTGAAAGATTTTTGACAAATTAAAATTTAAGCATCTTACTCACAAAACTTACCTATTAACTAATATTAAACTATAAAATAAACATCTCAAATTAATAATATATATATAATTGTTGTTTGTATAAGTAATCATCCTGTATAATCTCATTTTGTTCTAGTTTTCCTGCAAAACATGGAGATTATGGTGTTAAAACCTTACCCATGTTTTTATTATGACAAATTCAGGTTGCCTGCAATGACCTGGTCACACTTTTGGGGAAAAACAGATCAGAAAGCTTCGATCTCTACATTGTAGGATTGCAAGAAACATCCCATGGCGACATGGCTTCTGTTTTTCAGAAAGCTCTCGGTCACAGTCACAGGTATGGTTGCAAACCTTGAACTCAAATATTATGTGAATCCTAGAGTGATACATCTATGAAACCCAGCTCTGAATTTTGTTTGTGGATCAGCGCAGTTTGGTTGGTTCTGCTGTCATGCAATCGTTGCAGCTCTTCATCTTTGCAAGAAAAGTCTTTATACCATTTATCACAGGTGACTTAATTCGTATTTACTATTCCCTCCACTTTACGGTGTTACCAGAACAATCAATTATGAGGTGATCAATCGAATAATAAATAGTTGTGCTGTGATTGTGGGTACCTGCAGACGTGAGGTTGGACAAAATTGGAGGTGGGGGATTAGGCAGCATCATAGGGCGACAGAAAGGAGGTGTAGCCATTGGATTCAAATTCCTACACACCTATTTCTTGTTCATCTCCTGCCATCTTGCACGTAATCACTACTTCCTTTGTTCAACCCATATTCAATATATATTCCATGTTAGGGCATAGATACATGACATAAAATAAGAATAGCTCTGATATAACAATTGTTATTTCGTTTGATTTGTCACTACAGCTCATGAATGTAATGTAGAAGAGCGCAATTATCAATACCATCGCATTTGCCAAGCAATTTTTTCGAACCCAAGCGAGAAAATGCAGTCATATTCATGCTTGAAGAGTCCAAGGAAACTTATAAAATTGTGGAGGCGAAGAAGAAAGAGGGCGGTAAGTTCGACCTGTATCGAGAAATTTGACATTGTAGTGTGGCTCGGTGATCTAAACTACAGAATCGAAGGAAACAGAAGATCGGTGGGATTTCTCATCAATCAAAATCTGCAGAAGGTAATCAACTATATCGCTGACTGCATTGTAGAGAACAAGGTCGGCTCTTCGTTTTAAGAGTGACAAGTTCTCTTTCATTATATTCTCCATTTTCATTAAAATTATATCTAATAATCTATAAACCAAATATACCAATAATATATTATTAAGAAAGACCTCAGAACTTGTGTAATTCAATCTAAGATGTACTAATAATTACCATATATATATTATCTTTTGCAAAAGAAGGAAGTGTATAATTTATATATAGATTTTAGTAAATATTGTATGGTCAAAGTTATATTAAATTGGGTTTAATATAAGAAATTATAAAAAATTGTAAAATTACAAAAAAATCTATAGTGTAATATTATAGCTTTAAAGTTATTATTTATTAAAAATAATTAAATTTATCTATTTTTAATCCAATTAGATATCAATTTAACATTTTATTGACCATTGAATAGATTTATAACCATAATACAAAAGTCCAAGCACTCCTAAAGATTGATTTAATATCTCACATGTACATTATTGTTAGTAACCATATTTTAATACCTTAATACATGGACGATGTAAATGAGTTTTCCTTCTCATATTTTTTTTTTTAATGTAAGTGTTATTAACCATTTGATTCTTTTATATTTATGATTACTTTAAAGATTGGATTTTCTTTTTAAAGTTTTTTATAAGTAATAAATAATTACATATTATACAAAATAAACAAAATATACAAAATATATGTGGTATGGTCAGAGGAAGGTTTCCAAGATATTGTATTGTTTTGAGTACAGAAAAATAGAATTGTATAAAATTTAAATGATATTATGTTATAAAATTTAAATTATAATAGATTTACATTATAAATATAAATAATGGGTAAATTCAATTTAAATTTTTGGTGATCATATTTATAATTGTTATTATTAATTATGTGAGGCAAAATTTGTTTATGGTTAAATTATAATAGATTTACATTATAAATATATATATAATGGGTAAGTTTAATTTATTTCTTTAGTGATCATATTTATAATATATGAGACAGAATTTGTTTATGGTTAAGAGATTTGATTAAAAGTTTGTGTTTATCATTTTAGTATTTTAGAAAGTTGTTAAATTTAGTTGGATATTAGATTTTGTGTAACTATTTGACTCCTATATTCTTTCAAAAAATTATTAGTTCACTAAAATACTCTATATATCATAAACTAAAGTTTTATATATTTATCTATAACATTATTGATATTAATAAATGTAAATATGTGTTTTTTATGTATGTGAAAATAATATTTACTCTTCTATTTTTCTATAATATTTTAAAGTCAAGTGATTAATAAATACTAATGACAAAGTAATGAATATTTTCCAATTCACATATAAACCTAGACCCTAACTTAAAGAATGCATTTTTTAATTTTTTAAGCATTATCAATTGAGGTATGATATAGTATGATGTCTTATCACAAAAACAATCTAAATTCAAAACACTATAGAACACAATTGCCATCTTTAATTGTGAGCAAGACATTAATACCCGGTATTACTCACCATATAAAACAATATCATGAAGTTATTAATCATTAATTTAATTATATTTAACTAACTACTATATAGTACTTTTTTTCTAAAATAATAAATTCTAAAAAATCTCTATAAAAAGAATTAAATATTTTTAACTTTATAATTAAATGAATTTCTAATTTTAATTATTATATAATAAATTCAATTATCCAACTTTATATTTATATCTATTACATATTTTAAATATACAATTAACATAAATATTTTTAATATATAAGATAAACAAATTAAATAATAAAATTTTAGGTTGAAAATTTGGTAGAGGTTTAAACGTTTACTAAAAGTGTGAAAATATCAATTTTCCGTATTTAAAAAAACACTAAAATACATTACAATAAAGAAATATTAAAACCACTTAAACTATATTATATTTTAGAAATTTTAATTTTTAAAAATAATTCAAAAATAAAAGTTCCTCAACTTTTTAAAACAAACCACATATACAAATACAAGGATTCCTCATCTGCAATTTTATATCAGTTAGTTTCAAAGCGTCAAAAGAGTGATCTCCAATGCTTTTAATTTTTATTATTTAATCTATCACTAATACTTATCTGAATTTCCACACTAACCTTCTGATTTCTTATCATGACTGTGCAGCTCCTGAGGGGCAGGGCAGCGATCAACTGTCTAGAGAAGCAGAAAGGGGAGAAATTTTCCATGGCTTCTGCGAAGGGCCACTCTCATTTCGACCTACTTACAAATATGACATTGGAACGGACGATTACGACACAAGTGCAAAGGTACATTCTCTTTTTTTTTATATATTCTCCTGCATGAATGTATTTTGATCAAGATTATGTCTAAGAGCTGTTTCATGCACTATTTTTTCAATTGAAAAAAGAAATTGCAGATACTTATGATGATGTTTGATGGCACGCAGAAAAGAGTCCCATCCTGGACCGACCGGATTCTGTACAAAATAAATCCTTGGAGCAATACCAAAGTCCAGGTGGAGGCCTACGATTGTATTGATTCAATAAAGGGCTCCGATCACAGACCTGTCAAAGCCTTACTTTACATCAAACTCCAGGAGCCACTGGTTAGTCACCAAGAAGGGGAGACAATCGACATTCATCCAAAAAGTCGTTAGGAGGCATCAAGATGAATTTGATTAATGGTATCGTCCAATATGTCGATTGTTGATTTCTTAAACCATATGTGGATTGTTGATTTTCTGAATATTTGGTAATCAGATAAGTTTGATCAATATGGGAGAGGTCAATTATTTGGCTATGGGAGAGGTCCAATATGTCGATTGTTGATTTCTTAAACCATATGTGGATTGTTGATTTTCTGAATATTTGGTAATCAGATAAGTTTGATCAATATGGGAGAGGTCAATTATTTGGCTATGAGAGAGGTCAATTATTTGGCTATTCTTTAGCCAATGTCTATGTCCAATGTCTATGTCTATGTGATTAATTATATGAGTACAATCCATATCTCTCTAATTGCCAAATATTTGGTAATCAGATAACTTTGGTCAATATAGATGGGGTCAATTATGTGACTACCTGCCATGTTCATCTGATTATCGAATATTAGGGAAGGGAAATCAACAATAAACACAAACTTATGGGTGAGGTCAATTATGTGACTACGGGGCCATCTCCATCTGATTGCAGAATATTAAAGAAATCAGCAACAATTAGTTTGCTAATTTATGTTTTTATTTCATCATCTTCCTATTAGTTTGCTAATTTATGTATTTATATCACATTTCAGAGAATTATTCCTTCTTGCCGCGTTCAAATTTCGGCGTGCTGTGAAGTGGGATCAGGCAAGCTAAACTTTATTGACTGAAACATATTAATTTTCCACACGGCCACGTTCAATAAGGTAGAGCAAGGCATCCTTCAAATTTGAGAAGCCATGGACTTCATTTTGATTGGAGTAAAACTTCAAAATCTACGGCGCAGAAGCGTGTGGGATTTTCAGGAAAAACTATTGGGCACTGTCATCCATGAATTAGCTATGTAGCCGCTCTATATAATCGTCTAATATGTTACCCGTGGTAGCCAGAACCTAAACCGAGTTTGTAATATTTTTTCCAAACCGAACTGGGTTGGTATATGCCCTTACCATATTTCTGTCACTCTCCTGCGAGTTTTTTCTAGACTCTTTTGGAAATCGATCACTCGCCCTTCCCACCTGTAATCTAAATGTGATTTTATTATTTCAAACTCCGTGTTCAGATGTATTACATATTTATTATTTCAAACTGTGTTAAGATGTATGAGTACGATCTGCATAAAGATTTATTAAGTTAATGGGAAAGATCAAAATTTCTGTGAATTTTTCATATGGAAATTTTGAAAAATAATTAAATATTTATAAAAATTTACTCTGAGTTATCTTTAGTGCTATTTATTTTTACTGAATGAAACTTATGATAGTATTTATATTATTAATCAATTTCTCATATATATATATATATATATATATATATATATGAATTTTTTTTTATATTTTAAAAATAGTTAAATTTACATTTTAAGATATTTAATCTTTTTAATGGGCATGTCCTTGATATATTATGATGCTCAAATTAGTTTTACAGTGAGAAAGAAGCCTAAATACGCTGAAACAACTGTGAAAATGAATTCAGAAGACAGAAATAAGCTAAGTATGGGTTTTATTTCATCTCAAACAGTGAAGTGTAGTCCAATGTAGCTCCATTTCCCTCATGGCCTTGATGGCTCTCCAAGATTACCTAAAGAAAAAATGTCTGAAAAACACTTTTGTTGGGTCTATAGCCTATTCCAATGGCTCCATAATGCTCATAATACTCAAAATTGACTAAATTTTTTTCTAATTTGGTTGAATATGGAGAAAGTTATGATCCAAACAGTATTTTGCCTAGTGGCACTAGAAATCCTCCTCCAAAACTGGAGGAACTCCAGTTAGAGCCACCAAAATTGGTGGTCTTGGAAAAAAGGCGGAACCGCGCTACTAATTTGGTAGAGACATTAAATGTAACTATCAGATTGATGGGTGCGTTCACATGCGAATTTCTCGGATGGTTGGTCTTGCTGGCGGATAAGGCTAAAGCCGTGCCCTTGGACACCGCCTATGGGTCATGTGGTTGGGAGCTAGCACCTGAGTGCTTAACCTAGAACTGTCTGCCGGTGAAATGGCTTAAGCCACGGTCATAGCACGTAGTCATATGGTATTTCGCCTTAAGCCCTAAGGGCTAAGACCTGTTTTCTCTACCCGTTCAAATGTTTAATGACTCGCCTGAGTGACCCATTTGCATTCAGGTCGGGTCGACCTCCACCCGACTAGACCCGAACGAGTTCACTGCTGCCCAATGTTTGAACTTGTTCACCAACACTGACCCAAATGCATTCAGGGTGACCCGACTCCATTCAGGTCGGGTCGGGTTTTCCCACCAAAACAATTTTTTGAACAGACTTTAAACCTTTGGCCTGGGGCCATGTGGAAGCCTCTGGGAAGGCCACGTGGCACCCTATGATAGGCCACCATAACACCATATAAAAATGAATTTTTTTACCATATAATTTTTCTGAAGATGACAAATATTTTGAGTTTAAAGGTCCTGTTTTGAAGGTTACTGGGAGTTTTAAAACTTCAATATCTTCCTCATACGACATCGGATTTGGGTCCCATTCATGGTTCCAGAATCACAGCGATGAGGCCTATCTGGTCGTTTAGTTTGTAACCAATTCTAAGTAGTTCCAATTTTGAGCATTTTTTTCCTCTTGGATATGATCACCTGATCACACCTCCCCATTGGGAAGCTTTTGGACCCCAAAAGACTTCGATTACCTATTAAGAAGATGAAGGTACATATCCCTCACCTTTTCCACCTCAATCCACTTTTCCTTACTTGGTTTGTTGCCTATAAGACCAACTCGAATATAATCAACATATCCCCTCCTCGAAGTGCGTGTCCTTCTGTCAAGGATAGTATCCTCTTTCAACTCATCCAAAAATTTTGGCGAGAAGTCCTCTATGGATGGTAGTTGAATGTTGCTTTCATAATTAGAAATTAAAGGAGGTTCATACAAACATAAATTTTCCACATTCACAATGGAATACATTTGCATATATGAATGAAAATATAGTTGAAAAGCATTATTTCCAACTTGTTTAAGGATCTTGAATGGGCCATAACGAATAGGCTTCAGCTTTTTACCTTCTCCTTGCATCATTTATTTACTAATATGCAGCCATACCTCATCTCTTTCTTGAAACTTCTGAACAACTGTGTGTTTATCATGCCTCTCCTTGTACTTTCCTTGACTTTTCAAGCTGTTCTTGAACCTACTGATGTATGAGTTGAATTTTTTCAATGAACATGCGAGCTTTGTAAATGTCACTATGCCCATCAATGGTCGCATCCTTCTCAAGAATGAAATCTAAAGGTGACTTAGGCAACTACCCAAAGCAAGCTTCAAAAGGTGAAGCATTTGTAGAAGAGTGCTTGGCCCAGTTGTAAGCATGCTGAATGTAATGCAAGTGCTCATCCCAAAGCTTGGGATGCTTGCTGCAATAATCTCTCAAAATATGTACAATTGTTCTGTTCACTACCTCTGTTTGGCCATCTGTTTGCGGATGGAAAGAAGCACTCTTCTTCAACTTCATGTCCATTATCTTCCATAGATTGGACCAAAAATTCCCAACAAATCTGGAATCCTGTCACTAACGATAGAAGTAGGTAAGCCATAATGAACCCATACATGTTGAAAATATAAATCGGCAGTTATAGATTTCTTACATTGCATAAGAATACACATCTTGCTGAATCTATCAACTACTCCATAAAGATAATCATGCTTCTTTCTAGATAATGGTAGACCTCCAACAAAATCCATAGAAACACTTTCCCATGGTCTAGAAGGTACTGGAAATGGCGTATATAAAGCAAGCTTCCTATTTCTAGGCTTGCTTGTAGCACATAATGAACAACCTCTAATGAAACGTGAAACACTATCTACCATGCGAGGCCAATAACGATACCTCTGTAAATGTGCCACCATTTTTCTTACGCCAAAATGTCTAGCAATAAGAGAAGAATGAGCTTCTCTCATGATGCTCAGTCTCTCCCCCTGTGGTATACATAACTTGCCCATATGAAACAACAAATTATTATGAAAATGATAATCATTCTCCTCAACATGATTCCCTTCACTCAAGTTAGCATACACATCCTTAAAATCAACATCTGATGCATATTTTTCTATGTAGCTCTCATGTACAATAGAATCACTCTTAAGTAAAGTAGTAGCACTAATAATAGGCCTTGAAAGCATATCAACAAATTTATTGTAAATACCTTTCTTGTACCTTATTACCGAGTGAAATTGTTGTAGGAAGCCCATCCATTTGAAATGTCGTGACTACTACAATTTACTTTGCGACTGCAAGTACTGTAAAGGCTGATGGTCGGTATGAAAAACTGTTTCTTTTCCCATCAAATAGTGTTTCCACTTTTTGAAGCTTTGTACCAACGCATACAACTCCTTATCATATGTAGGATAATTTACAACAACACCATTAAATGTCTCAGAATGAAATGTGATAGGCTTACCATGCTGTAAGAGAATTGCACCCATGGTGTAATCACTAGCATCAGTGTGAATCTTGAATGGATGTCCCAAGTCCGGTAATGCAAGGAATAGAGCTGAACTTATCTTCTCTTTCAAAGACTCAAAAGCTTTCTATTTCTTTCCTCCCCATTGGAAAGCACGCTCCACACTTTTCACTACATGCATAGGAGTGGCTATGGCAGAGAAGTTGGAAATAAACTTCCTCCAATACTGAGTTGCACCCAAAAAACTTCTTACCTCTGTAATGGATTTGGAAGTAGGCCAATTCACAATGGCTTCTACCTTAGAATGATCAATTCTCAAAACAAATCCTCCTACTATGTGTCTCAAATAAACCAAAGAAGTCTTTCCAAATTCACACTTTGACATTTTAAGAAACAACTGATTTTTCTTCAAAATATCAAGTACTTTCTTAACATGCATGACATGCTCTTCTCTAGTCTTGTTGAAAATTAAGATGTCATCTAAGTAGAAAATAATGATTCAATCATCAAGAAAAAGATGTAAGACATCATATTACCCGCATTAAAGTTGCAGGTGCATTTCATAAACCAAACGGCATAATAAGCCACTCAAAGAGGCCCTGTTTGGTTTTAAATTATATCTTCCAAATGTCACTTTCTACAATTCTAACTTGATGATAACCACTACGTAAGTCTAACTTAGTGAAATATTTAGCATCTTTCAGCTTATCTAACAAATCATCTATCCTTGGAAGTGGGTAACGATTCTTTACCGTTATCTTGTTCAATGCCCTCAAGTTCCATATTTCTTTGGAATCAACACTATTGGTGACCCACATGGAAAAGTGCTTGGCCTTATGCATCCTTTGTCCAACAAGTCTTTAATTTGCCTCTTGATTTCAGCATTCTCCATGATAGACATGTGGTACATGCCTATGTTAGGAAGAGGACAATCTTGATGTAACTGGATTTCATGTTGAATCTCCCTTTTAGGAGGTAAACCTGTCGGTTCCTGAAACATCTTATGATGTGCATCAACTACATCATATAAATTTGATTTAAGCTTGGAATCACAATTTTCAAATGACTCATGATTCACATCAACCTTGGGCTTAATCATAAGAAGTACAAAACTCTTACTATAATTCACTATCCTTTTTACCTGTCCCGCATTTACCATCGCTATATTTGCCTTCTTGTGATGTTCTCTGACAATGAACTCCTTGCCATCTTTAAAGAGATGATACTTATTTTCATGGCGATGGAAGATCACTTTCCTGTCAAATAAGTAAGGACTTCCCAAAACAATTCTTGATATATCAAGCGGTACTACATCAAGTTCAACTGTGTCAATAAAGTATGCAGTAATTGTGAATCACAATATGCACTTTCTTGAGACTTGGAATTTTGCATCCTTGCATATCCACCCAAGTGGATAAGGCTTTGGATGTGGAATGGTCTCAAGTTTAAGCTGTTTGACCAAGTCTTCTGTTGTGATATTTTCTTGTGACCCACTGTCAAACAGTTTGTCTATTTTTATATGGTTTGAGACTACCCTCACATGGAACAATTCAATTCTTTCTTCCTCATTTGGAGCTTGTACATGATAGTTTGAAGTACTAGTGCTTGACTTAGTTTTAGTTTCCTTTCCCTTCATACTTTTCAAACCCATGGCTGCAATTTTGGTTTTGTCACCTGAATCATTACCTTAGTCTTGTGGTGTAGTTGTAGTAGCTGTTAGTCATCAGTATTTTTCACCTGTTGGTGATGACTAGTTGTAATAGCCAAGTTTTCTAGCAGCTGATCTAAAAAATTGTCAAATTTTCCAGCTGGAAAACACCCATAAATTTTTTTTTCCTTCCTACCTTTCAGTCCACTCATGATGAGATGAAACCTCATTATCAAGTCCTATCTAGCCTCAGCCATACTAGTTTGCCAATCAGCTCCAAAGAAACAATCCAAATCTGTCCAAAAAGTCTCCCCTAAGTTAGGTAGTGGCGCTTTAGGCATTTCTCCCTTGGCAAACCACTCTAAAGCCAAAGAACCTCTACCTATTATAGACCAGTCATAACAGACCTTCCCATTCTGCAAATAAGGTTGGTTATAGCCCTAGGTTGCGCCACTAATACACCCTCAAGTCTCAGCAATACATGGACCATAAGTCAAACTGATTCTAGGTGTTTTTACAGTGTTATAATGAATCTTTCAAGGATAGAGGCATACTAGCATCCCAGAAGACAATATTTGGCTCCACATGAGAAGACAAATTCTTCTCAATGTGATCTTGAGCTTGGGATGCAGCTATAGATCATAGAATTTTTCATTAAGCTCTTGCAATCACAGTCAAAGCCTGAAAGGACAGTGAAAGGAAAAATAATACTGTCAAAGGGCTGATGATATGACATGACTGAAAAACCTCCTTCATCCATAAGCATAGGGTTTGAAGACTGAATAACCTCCTTCATTTCACAAGCAGAGGGTTAAGAGCGCCTCCTTCATCTATAAGCAGAGGTAAAATGGACAAAGTCTGTTTTTAAGCTTTTCACTAACTGTAAGGACAAAATTAGGTTACAGTGAGACAACAACTAAGGTTTTTTGAAGTAAAATGATGATTAAAGGCAGAGGCAAAGCAGTGGGTTTTAAAAATAATTTGCATAAGTTCACTATTATTTGAGTTACAATGTGAAGCTAACATGTTCATCATCATTGAAGAAAGATTATGAAAGCAGATAGTCAAAAGAGTCAAAGTGTCTTGGTCCCAAACTGACCCCTGCCATCATGTACAAGGGAAACCACTAAGAGTGATGACTACTTTTCAAAGGGTGCCATCCTTCCTATTCATAGAGGATTTTTTTTCAAAATTACTCACCATACTGGACAGAAGGCGATTTGAGCTTAGTTTTCCCATAAATGCATTGCAACTAAACACACAAGCTCACAAAATGTAAGAAGGATTATGGCATGAGTTTTAAGGTTCTAGAACAAACATTCAAAAGCAATACCTGCATGCCACTATTACAAATGAAGGCAGTTTCCTTATAAAAATAGGTCAAAGGTGCTTGGCTGTTACATTTTGAGTAAAGAAGAAGTTTTCAGAAGAAGTGCCCTCTTGATGGACAGATGACAGTGAAGCCCAGGTTTCTTGCAGACCTCCTTCATAGAAGAACAAAGGGGCAGCTTCCCTTATTCACTTTTCAGCTCTAGTGCATCATCCCTTGTTTATTTTTACCCACAGTCAAAGAAGAAACTCAGAGCGGCACCTGCCATCTCATTTAGTTTTCACAATGGACATGACCATATCCAAAGCATCCGGAGCAAAAAATGTCAGTTTAGGTTGCAAAAGGGAGAAGCTACCTCCTTCAAAGTGTCAAAGAAAACCTCATATAACACAAAGTGTCTTCTACAGGTGTCCTCTTTTCAAATGACAAAAACAAATGGATGATGATGATATTCAGAGGTGCTTCTTTTCCTTTTTTCATAAAAACCTTTTTCAACTTGTTGTAGCACAATATCACTCAGCAAAAAGTCGGGAGAAGTTCTTGGCAATTTAAGGTTGCTGAGGAACAATTGTAGAAGTGGAACAAGTTCAAGGAGATAAACAAATTTTTTTAAAGGCATTTGAAACACTGTGCCTAAGAAATCTGTTATTGGGTGATTTAATTACATTGCAAGGGAACTCGTGGGATTATCTTTGTCATATGGCCTGTCCCTCAATTCAGTGTTATTCGTTGTAGTCTGGCTCTCTTGCCTGGTGGAGAATAAGATGGTTTCCGTTGAGAGAATCAGACAATTTACAACTATCCCATCTAAAGCGGTGTGGACAATTCCAGATTGTTTTCCATCTCCTAACTGGCCCCATAATGGGAATATTGAGTTAAGAGAGTTACAGGTTCGCTACCGTTCAAACACTCCTCTAGTTCTGAAAGGCATCAGTCTAAATATTAAAGGTGGGGAGAAGATTGGTGTAGTAGGTCGTACTGGAAGTGGGAAATCAACCCTGATTCAAGCTTTGTGTAGGCTTCTTGAGCCTGCTGGAGGAAAAATAATCATCGATGAAGTTGATATAACCAACTTGGGCCTTCATGATTTGCGATCTCATTTTGGCATCATACCGCAAGAACCTGTTCTTTTCGAGGGAACTGTCAGAAGTAACATCGATCCTCTTGGGCATTACATTGATGATGAAATTTGGAAGAGCCTTGAAAGATGCCAACTTGCCAATGTTGTTGCTTCAAAAACTGAAAATTGGACTCTCTCGTGGTCGACAATGGAGACAACTGGAGTGTTGGACAAAGGCAGCTTTTTTGTTTGGGTAGGATTATGTTGAAACGAAGCCGCATCCTCTTTCTAGATGAAGCAACAACATCAGTAGATGCACAAACAGACGGTGTGATCCAGAAGATCATACGTGAGGATTTTACTGCTTGCACCATAATCAGCATTGCTCACAGAATACCCACAGTCATGGACTGTGACAAAGTTTTGGTTGTTAATGTAGGAATTGCTAAGGAGTTTGACAAACCATCTAAGCTGCTAGAACAACCATCATTATTCGGAGCATTGGTTCAGTAATATGCTACTTGATCATCAAATACATGAAACTCACAAAATCAAATCAAGCATTCTTGTCCCTCTAAAGACTGGAGTTGTTACTTGAACAAGGCAATATAGATTAGATGACAGCTTGGAGAATCATAATATTAAAGTTAGCTCACCATATTTCACTTGCTGGAATCATATTCCACATATTCTCCTATTGTTGCTCACTGCTCAGCCTATATGAATGCAGCGGCCCTGGTGTTGACAGCTGTCAAAAATTGAATCAGATTTTAAGATATATTCACCACTGATTTTGGGCATTCCTTCAGTCTGCGGTTAGAAATATAATCCAAGCAAGTCATTTTTGTATTGGCCCTGCGATGCCCGAAAGTTGAAGCTAATATATGACATTGGATAGCGCCAAACTGGCTTGGGGAGATCTTTCAGAAAACGGAAAAATCTAGCAACCAGCATGTATATTCCCTGGATTTCTGCTCCTGTGATGATGCCCATCAAGAAATTGGGCACCAAGGAGGCCACTGTCATCATCAAGCTCTCAACGACGTTCATGCAAGTGAAGAGGTTCAACACAAAATACAAGTAGTGAGTAAATCCAGGATGCAATTTCACCATGTAGTAGGTGATTGTCCCGGATATTGTTGCAACAAGTGCCAGATATGGCATTGAAGACAGCGTGTTGGCAATGACAAATGCAAGCACTCCGTAGTGTCCATTGAACCTTTCACGCTGAAAAACCTTCATATCCTCCACAAAAGATGGGAATCCTCCAATGGACATGAATGTCATGAATCCAGAAACATAGGATGCGCAGGAACCTCTGGCCAACATATCAGTATAATCAGTTCCAACGTTGTAGTATATGGGTCTTGAGTTACAATCACGCACATACCTTACCTATGCCGATAAGCAAAGAGGAGTTATTCAATAAACTGTTAACAACATGCTTGAAAGAATTCCCATATACACGAACCAGGCCCCTACCAGTCATTATTTATGATGGAAAAGTCATTGATCTTTATGAGTTTTCAAATGTTGTTAGGAAGCAAGGTGGTTTCGATTTGGTTTCTGAAAATAAAATGTGGAGGTCAATTGCAGGGCATTCAGGATTCGGCACAGAATGTGTCCATAAGACTCCCAATGTTTCGCTTTTAGGCATGTTGGAATGGATAAAATGGGTTGCGAGGAACCCCTATGGTTCTGTGAAAGGACAAGGTGCTAAAATCTACAGGCGGAGTGAGGAGATGGCTCAGAAATGTTCGGGATTTGTTTAGTGGCTCACAATTGCATAAGGAAGCAAACGCATATAGTATTGCAGTTGAATCAATGATTTGGATCATCCAGCTCAGATCCAATGGTCTTGTGGTAGCATAAATTAAACGGATCTTATGAGAGATAGTGCCCCCGCAAAATGGTTTAATTGAAACCACTATTTACAAAATCGATGGCTATGATGCGTTACGACATCTCTTAGCCTTTTCTCAAGAAACCGCCATCAGCACCTCCATAGGCAGTTATTGGTTTTCTAGAACCATGGGTGATTTTTTCGTTAATACATACAGGTGTAATGGTGGACCCAATATGTACCAATCGTTCTTTTTACGTGCCATAGAGTAGGATCCTATTTTTGGGTTTTATATTATATATTATATATATAATATTAAAACAGACATATTGTAAATTTAAATAATTCCAAAACTTCCAAGAATCAGTTTTAAAACTGATCATAGCAATTAGGAAGTTACTTTAGATGGCAGCCATAAAAGCAGAGGTAAGGAGAGGAGCAGGGGTTCCAGTTTTTGGATCTCCAGAGAGTGATCTTTGTACTCAGATTTCAAGTGATTAATGAAGGAAAAAAAAAATTCTAGCATTTGTTGATATTGATACGTCTCCTAGTTTGCATAATGTATTTTCAGTCCTTGAATAAAATGAAGTATCGAAGCAGCAGGTCTCTTTTTGTGTGTGTAAATAAGAGTTAAAACCCTTAATAGGCACTCCTTCATTTTAACTGTTCTTTCTTTTAATTCTTCTAAAGTTTGAGATGATATATTCTGTACATCAGCATATCGTTTTGGGCTTTTTCCTTTCATTCTTCTTCTGAACATTTCATTCTATATCAGCAGATAATAACATTGTAGGTCGTTTATAACATTTGATTTTGAAGATTCAATGATTGAACTCTGGAGGTGATTAAACATGGATCAATATTTCTGTGACATAATTATAAGAATGTCTTAAGCACGGATTCCTTTTCACAGCCAAGGAATTGTTTCTTAAGGTACAACATTAATTGGCGCCGTTGCCAGGGATCGAAGAAGCGAAGTTCATTTCCCTGGGTTTTCTTTCTATTTCCTCTGATTGTTCAGCAAGGAGGAAGTATTCGGCTGTGTTTACTTTTATAGAATTCTCATTTTCAGAAAACTAAATGCGAGGTCAAATACCTTGCAGCAGAAGGTTTCATGATACATTACTCTTGATGGTGAACAAGATTAAGATCTGAAGTTTGGTTGTTTATTATTCACCTGGCGACTCCACTGATGAAAGTTTCATTAGATGAAGAATTTTTCTAGCAAGAAGATGAGAAAGTATCATGGAAAAAACGTGTATCATAATTTCCGTTTTTTAAAGGAGTTTCTATTTTTTACTGTCAGTTTAGTGGTCTATTTTCTTTTTTATATTAAAAGGATTGTTTCCTGCTTTATTTTCTTAGAAGATTATAAGGCCCAAAATGTAAATTCATTATTGGAAAAAGATGATTTTGCTTCTGCTTGTATTATAAATCTTGACACAGGTGTATCTCCTAAACATGAAAGGAGGGATGATTGTTGTATTACAATCCCTGAAGATAATCAGTCATAGTCTGGGCATAAAGGTGATGATTCATCATCTTTGGATGATAATATTTTGCCTCATAAGAAATTGACTATTTTTCAGTTAAAAAATAGAGAAATCTTTAAACCCCTGAAGCTGCTCGCTATTCTCCATCAATATCCTTCAAACGGATTCAAGTCCTTGCCAAGTTTCTCCGGGAAGGAGAAGGACATTTAAGCTAAACTACATATCTTGGAATTTGAGTACTTTCTGGACAAATTTCAAATCATTTATGAAGACGTAGCTTTAAGGATGTTTTGCCATTCTTTAAAGTAGGATGCTCAAACGGCGGTTCCGGTGTTTGGAAACAAGTTCAATTAATTCACGACAAGATCTTCAAGATGTGTTTTCTTACATATTGGGCGGAGAATAGTCATATAGAAGAGCACCTTTTGGAATTATAATCTATCGAGAGGCAAAGCAATGAATCAGTTACGAGTTTAATAGGAGGTTCCAAAAAATTTATTTCAACATGCCAAAAGAAATTCGACCTCCAGAAGCAGCAGCTATGGTTTATTATTTGAAGGCTCTTTCTATTGTCTTGGCTTTTTATATCATGGAGAGAAAGCCTAGCACTCTGAAGCTGATGTTTCTCTATGCGCAAGAAATCGAAGATAATGTGTGGTCTTGTAGAAATTTTTCCTGTGATGCAAGAAGACCAAGTTTCGTCAAATATAAGAGGGTTTGTGAAAAAAACATTGGAATTTCCTTACAAGAGAATGTAAGTTCAGAGGTGAATAAAGATTTCCAAAAAGTGTCAAAAGGTTCCTATATTGTTGAAAGACAAGAATCTAATCATTTTGAAAATTCTAGTCAAAACTTAGTTGCAGCAACTGAACTACACTATGAAAGCATGGAAGATCATTGCAATAATTTGGTGAGTAGTGAGGAAAATAGTGCAGTTTCTCAAACATGTTTGCAAGAAGAGGAAATTTTTCATCAAGAATTGATGTTGTATGAAGAGCATCAGCATTATGGAGAGCAAACCTTGGATTTTTATTTTCAGCCTGAATGTCTGCCTACAGAAAATGGCAGTCAAGTTCCTCACACACAATTTCCTCTATGCATGGCTTGAATGCTTATTTCTATGTATTGATTAGCTTATAGTTACATTTCTCATGATTAATGGTTTTCCCTAACATGTTTATGTCAGCTATTAAACTAGTTATGCTTGAAATCCTTTGTTGTTCCCAAACTTGATGTCCATTTTATTCCATTTTTCCCAAAGATCCTTTCTACCTCGAATCAAATCGGCCCTTCAACAGCCTTGTATCACCATCTAATAGCTTTCTTGACCTTTTCGACCCCATAGCCCAGTTGATCTGACATCCTTTTACCTATCTTATATCTTTGATCAGTTTCATCCCTCACAACCTAAAAAACCAAAACCAAAAACCTACTTCATAACAGAGCTAAAATCGAGAACACGATAAGCAAACACACGAGATATCCCTTACACATATAGAGAGAGCCCTCTGCGAGTCCGGAAAAGGAAATTTAGGTCCTTCCCAGGCTCAAAGATTAGTTTGATGTTACCTTGTCATTTTGGCTTGCCAATCGGCCCATTACCGGGACCCCTAACGATGTTGGGGTTTTATTCTTTCCTTTGTTTTGTTAAACTGAGTTCTTTTTTCGGGATGTAATTTCCAACAGTTTTTCTCTTCATGGCCTTCTCTTGAACAATGTTTACATATCACTTTTTCATCCTCTTGTTTGACAGATGCATTCTTTTTTCCTTTTCCCTTAAAGGTTTTATCTTTGTTTTTCCCCTTAAAAGGCTTGTTTCTACCCTCATCAAAAGTGTTTTTCCCTCTAGCCTCTAAATGCGTAGCTTGTACACAAAATTCGTCTAGACTAGTAGGATTGAACATAAGGATAGTATGTCTAAGGTAGCTGTGCAAACCACCTATATATTTCAGCAAAGTATCTTGACTTTGTAAGTCTACCCCTAATAAGAGTGCTCTTCTCCTAAACTCTTGGGTGTAGTCTTGTACATTTTGTCCCTTAAGTTGTCTAAAGTTTTGCCAGTTCATGATAGCCTTTTGTAAATGAGCTAATGGATAAAATTCATTTTTAATTGCAGTAATAAATTCAGCCCATGATAAAGTGATCTTACCATGTTTTTTAATTTCATCCTTGGTCTTGGCTTCCCACCATACCAATGCTGCTCCATCCATTCTCAACAAGGCTAACTGTATCTTGGTGTCGTCATCACGAAGGTTTTGTATCCTCAAGTAAACTTCCAACTGTCTGATCCAATTGTCAAGTTTCTTTGCATTGAATTCATCGTTAAACATAGGCAACTAAAATTTGACATCAAGATTTAAAAATGGACCTATACCAGTAGTTTTAGACTTGTGAGATTGATTCACCGAAGTTGAGGATGATGATGTAGAGGAAGAGGATGAATATGGGGATGGTGGATCACCATTTCCTCCATGTCATTTCTTTGAATTTTCATCACTTTTATTTCCTCCTAAAGAACCCTCTCCTTCTTTCTGGTTTTTAGACCCTTCTCCAACAAGCCTATCATTCCTTTCTTGGTAGAGTAGCTTCACTATCTCCGTCATATCTAAGAAAGCCTTTCAGAACACTTGGTCCTCTTCTTTGGGATCCATATCTAAAGCAAACGCATATAGTATTGCAGTTGAATCAATGATTTGGATCATCCAGCTCAGATCCAATGGTCTTGTGGTAGCATAAATTAAACGGATCTTATGAGAGATAGTGCCCCCGCAAAATGGTTTAATTGAAACCACTATTTACAAAATCGATGGCTATGATGCGTTACGACATCTCTTAGCCTTTTCTCAAGAAACCGCCATCAGCACCTCCATAGGCAGTTATTGGTTTTCTAGAACCATGGGTGATTTTTTCGTTAATACATACAGGTGTAATGGTGGACCCAATATGTACCAATCGTTCTTTTTACGTGCCATAGAGTAGGATCCTATTTTTTGGTTTTATATTATATATTATATATATAATATTAAAACAGACATATTGTAAATTTAAATAATTCCAAAACTTCCAAGAATCAGTTTTAAAACTGATCATAGCAATTAGGAAGTTACTTTAGATGGCAGACATAAAAGCAGAGGTAAGGAGAGGAGCAGGGGTTCCAGTTTTTGGATCTCCAGAGAGTGATCTTTGTACTCAGATTTCAAGTGATTAATGAAGGAAAAAAAAAATTCTAGCATTTGTTGATATTGATACGTCTCCTAGTTTGCATAATGTATTTTCAGTCCTTGAATAAAATGAAGTATCGAAGCAGCAGGTCTCTTTTTGTGTGTGTAAATAAGAGTTAAAACCCTTAATAGGCACTCCTTCATTTTAGCATTTCTTTCTTTTATTCTTCTAAAGTTTGAGATGATATATTACGTACATCGGCATATCGTTTTGGGCTTTTTCCTTTCATTCTTCTTGAACATTTCATTCTATGTATTGAGATAATAACATTGTAGGTACGTTTATAACATTTGATTTTGAAGATTCGATGATTGAACTTCTGGAGGTGATTAAACATGGATCAATATTTACGTGACATAATTATAAGAATGTCTTAAGCACGGATTCCTTTTCTGACCAAAGAATTGTTTCTTAGATTACAACACGATTTGGCGGGTGCCGGATCGAAGAAGCGAGTTCATTTCCACAGGTTTTCTTTTTCCTATTTCCTCTGATTGTTGACAAGGAGGAAAGTATTGTTGTGGCTGCACTTTTATAAATTCTCTCATTTCGAGAAAACTAAATGCGAGGTCAAATACCTTGCGACGGAAAGTTTCATGAAAACTTACTTTCTTGATGGTGAACAAGATTAAGATGCGAAGTTTGGTTGTTTATTATTCACCTGGCGACTCCACTGATGAAAGTTTCATTAGATGAAGAATTTTTCTAGCAAGAAGATGAGAAAGTATCATGGAAAAAACGTGTATCATAATTTCCGTTTTTTAAAGGAGTTTCTATTTTTTACTGTCAGTTTAGTGGTCTATTTTCTTTTTTATATTAAAAGGATTGTTTCCTGCTTTATTTTCTTAGAATATTATAAGGCCCAAAATGTAAATCCATTATTGGAAAAAGATGATTTTGCTTCTGCTTGTATTATAAATCTTGACACAGGTGTATCTCCTAAACATGAAAGGAGGGATGATTGTTGTATTACAATCCCTGAAGATAATCAGTCATAGTCTGGGCATAAAGGTGATGATTCATCATCTTTGGATGATAATATTTTGCCTCATAAGAAATTGACTGCTTTTTCAGTTAAAAAATAGAGAAATCTTTAAACCCCTGAAGCTGCTCGCTATTCTCCATCAATATCCTTCAAACGGATTCAAGTCCTTGCCATGTTTCTCCGGGAAGGAGAAGGACATTTAAGCTAAACTACATATCTTGGAATTTGAGTACTTTCTGGACAAATTTCAAATCATTTATGAAGACGTAGCTTTAAGGATGTTTTTCCATTCTTTAAAGTAGGATGCTCAGCAATGGTTCCAGTGTTTGGAAGCAAGTTCAATTAATTCCTGACAAGATCTTCAAGATGTGTTTCTTACATATTGGGGTGAGAATAAGTCATATGAAGAGCACCTTTTGGAATTAATCTATCAGAAGGCAAAGCAATGAATCAATTTCTGAGTTTAATAGGAGGTTCCAAAAAATTTATTTCAACATGCCAAAAGAAATTCGACCTCCAGAAGCAGCAGCTATGGTTTATTATTTGAAGGCTCTTTCTATTGTCTTGGCTTTTTATCTCAAGGAGAGAAAGCCTAGCACTCTGAAGCTGATGTTTCTCTATGCGCAAGAAATCGAAGATAATGTGTGGTCTTGTAGAAATTTTTCCTGTGATGCAAAAAGACCAATTTTCGTCAAATATAAGAGGGTTTGTGAAAAAAACATTGGAATTTCCTTACAAGAGAATGTAAGTTCAGAGGTGAATAAAGATTTCCAAAAAGTGTCAAAAGGTTCCTATATTGTTGAAAGACAAGAATCTAATCATTTTCAAAATTCTAGTCAAAACTTAGTTGCAGCAACTGAACTACACTATGAAAGCATGGAAGATCATTGCAATAATTTGGTGAGTAGTGAGGAAAATAGTGCAGTTTCTCAAACATGTTTGCAAGAAGAGGAAAATTTTCGTCAAGAATTGATGTTGTATGAAGAGCATCAGCATTATGGAGAGCAAACCTTGGATTTTTATTTTCAGCCTGAATGTCTGCCTACAGAAAATGGCAGTCAATTTCCTCACACACAATTTCTAGTTGAAAAGTCAAACAATGAAAGAAGCCGCTATGTTCAAAGAAGTCTACATCAGCAAAATGTTAAAAAAAAGAAGTTGGCCGAAACTTTATTTCATGAGTTCTATGATCCAGTTGCTGAATATATGGAAAATTTCTTTGATCAGCAACAAACTTTTATGCAAGGGTATGTAAAAAGTTTTGCATATGAAAAATTTTCATGGTACATTCCTCTTTTGATTTTTAAATTTCAGCAGTATGAAGGTATTAAATCTAACAAGCAGATGTTGGATTGGTTCCATTGGAAGGTTGACTTCACTTGATTAAGTTCAACCATACTTATATATATAGGAGTTGTACATAAATAAGCTTAGGAGTTGAGCATTCCCAGTTGCAGTATTTCTAGTTTAAATTTTCAGTTCAAAATAAAGATCCTAGAAGAAGGAGAGTTCAGGGAAGTTTTGAAATTTTCAGAGATTTTGGATTGAGAGAAAATTCAGTTTGACTTGACTCCATGCCCAATAAATGCTACTGATCTACAAGTTCTCAGCACTTTTCTACCAAAGTACTGTCCCCAATTGGAGCCAGATGTTGTAGCACAATATCACTCAGCAAAAAGTCGGGAGAAGTTCTTGGCAATTTAAGGTTGTTGAGGAACAATTATAGAAGTGGAACAAGTTCAAGGAGATAAACAAAATGTTTTAAAGGAATTTGAAACACTGTGCCTAAGAAATCTGTTATTGGGTGATTTAATTACATTGCAGGGGAACTCGTGGGATTATCTTTGTCATATGGCTTGTCCCTCAATTCAGTGTTATTATTTGTAGTCTGGCTCTCTTGCCTGGTGGAGAATACGATGGTTTCCGTTGAGAGAATCAGAAAATTTCCAACTATCCCATCTAAAGCAGCGTGGAAAATTCCAGATTTTTTGCCATCTCCTAACTGGCCCCATAATGGGAATATTGAGTTAAGAGAGTTATAGGTTCGCTACCGTTCAAACACTCCTCTAGTTCTGAAAGGCATCAGTCTGAATATTAAAGGTGGGGAGAAGATTGGTGTAGTAGGTCGTACTGGAAGTGGGAAATCAACCCTGATTCAAGCTTTGTGTAGGCTTCTTGAGCCTGCTGGAGGAAAAATAATCATCGATGAAGTTGATATAACCAACTTGGGCCTTCATGATCTGTGATCTTGTTTTGGCATCATACCGCAAGAACCTGTTCTTTTCGAGGGAACTGTCAGAAGTAACATCGATCCTCTTGGGCATTACACTGATGATGAAATTTGGAAGAGCCTTGAAAGATGCCAGCTTGCCAATGTTGTTGCTTCAAAAACTGAAAATTGGACTCTCTCGTGGTCGACAATGGAGACAACTAGAGTGTTGGACAAAGGCAGCTTTTTTGTTTGGGTAGGATTATGTTGAAACGAAGCCGCATCCTCTTTCTAGATGAAGCAACAGCATCAGTAGATGCACAAATAGACGGTGTGATCCAGAAGATCATACGTGAGGATTTTACTGCTTGCACCATAATCAGCATTGCTCACAGAATACCCACAGTCATGGACTGTGACAAAGTTTTGGTTGTTAATGCAGGAATTGCTAAGGAGTTTGACAAACCATCTAAGCTGCTAGAACAACCATCATTATTCGGAGAATTGGTTCAGGAATATGCTACTTGATCATCAGATACATGAAACTCGCAAAATCAAATCAAGCATTCTTGTCCCTCTAAAGACTGGAGTTGTTACTTGAACAAGGCAATATAGATTAGATGACAGCTTGGAGAATCATAATCTTAAATTTAGCTCACCATATTTCACTTGTTGGACTCATATTCCGCATATTATCCTATTGTTGCTCACTTCTCAGCCTATATGAATGCAGCGGCCCTGGTGTTGACAGTTGTCAAAAATTGAATCAGATTTTAAGATATATTCACCACTGATTTTGGGAATTCCTTCAGTCTGCGGTTCGAAATCTAATCCAAGCAAGTCGTTTTTTTATTGGCCCTGCTATGCCCGAAAGTTGAAGCTAATATATGACATTGGATAGCACCAAACTGGCTTGGGGAGATCTTTCAGAAAACGGAAAAATCTAGCAACCAGCATGTATTTTCCCTGGATTTCTTCTCCTGTGATGATGCCCATCAAGAAATTGGGCACCAAGAAGGCCACTATCATCATCAAGCTCTCAACGATGGTCATGCAAGCGAAGAGGTTCAACACAAAATAAAAGTACTGAGTAAATCCAGGATGCAATTTCACCATGTAGCAGGTGATTTTCCCGGATATTGTTGCAACAAGTGCCAGATATGGCATTGAAGACAACGTGTTGGCAATGACAAATGCAAGCACTCCGTAGTGTCCATTGAACCTTTCACGCTGAAAAACCTTCATATCCTCCACAAAAGATGGGAATCCTCCAATGGACATGAATGTCAGGAATCCAGAAACATAGGATGCGCAGGAACCTCTGGCCAAAATAGCAGTATAATCAGTTCCAACGTTGTAGTATATGGGTCCTAAGTTACAATCACGCACATACCTTACCTATGCCGATAAGCAAAGAGGAGTTATTCAATAAACTGTTAACAACATGCTTGAAATAATTCCTATATACACAAACCAGGCCCCTACCAGTCATTATTTATGATGGAAAAGTCGTTGATCTTTATGAGTTTTCAAAGGTTGTTAGGAAGCAAGGTGGTTTCGATTTGGATTCTGCAAATAAAATGTGGAGGTCAATTGCAGGGCATTCAGGATTCGGCACAGAATGTGTCCATAAGACTCCCAATGTTTCGCTTTCAGGCATGTTGGAATGGATAAACTGGGTCGCGAGGAACCCCTATGGTTCTGTGAAAGGACAAGGTGCTAAGATCTACAGGTGGAGTGAGGAGATGGCTCATAAATGTTCGGGATTTGTTTAGTGTCTCACAATTGCATAAGGACGCAAACACATATATTATTGCAGTTGAATCGATGATTTGGATCATCCAGCTCAGATCCAATGGTCTTGCGGCAACATAAATTAAACGGATCTTATGAGAGATAGTGCCCCCGCAAAATGGTTTAATTGAAACCACTATTTACAAAATCGACGGCTATGATGCGTTACGACATCTCTTAGCCTTTTCTCAAGAAACCACCATCAGCACCTCCGTAGGCAGTTATTGGTTTTCTAAAACCATGGGTGATTTTTTCGTTAATACATACAGATGTAATGGTGGACCCAATATGTACCAATCGTTATTTTTACGTGCCATAGAGTAGGATCCTATTTTTGGGTTCTATATTATGTATTATATATATAATATTAAAACAAACATATTGTAAATTTAAATAATTCCAAAACTTCCAAGAATCAGTTTTAAAACTGATCATAGCAGTTAGGAAGTTACTTTAGATGGCAGACATAAAAGTAGAGGTAAGGAGAGGAGTAGGGGTTCCAGTTTTTGGATCTCCAGAGAGTGATCTTTGTACTCAGATTTCAAGTGATTAATGAAGGAAAAACAAACTTCTAGCATTTGTTGATATTGATACGTCTCCTAGTTTGCATAATGTATTTTCAGTCCTTGAATAAAATGAAGTATCGAAGCAGCATGTCTCTTTTTGTGTGTGTAAATTAGAGTTAAAACCCTTAATAGGCGCTCGTTCATTTTAACTGTTCTTTCTTTTAATTCTTCTAAAGTTTGAGATGATAGATTCTGTATAGCAGCATATTGTTTTGGGCTTTTTCCTTTCATTCTTCTTCTGAACATTTCATTCTATATCAGCAGATAATAGCATTGTAGGTCGTTTATAACATTTGATTTTGAAGATTCAATGATTAAACTCTGGAGGTGATTAAACATGGATCAATATTTCTGTGACATAATTATAAGAATGTCTTAAGCACGGATTCCTTTTCACAGCCAAGGAATTGTTTCTTAAGGTACAACACAACTGATCAAGAGTAACAGCAGATGAGCCATACAAAGACAAGAGGTGGAAAGGGATTTTGAAATTACAGTTAAGATTCTTCCCCTAGCAAAAGGGTAGTTGCACTCAAAAGGCATCTCTACAATCCTTCACATGGCTCAGAGAAGTTTTTCCTTCCATAGTGCAGATATCAAAAAGGAGGACATTTTTTCATTCCTTAAATGAGAAGCAGTAAGAGTTTTTGATTCTTAAAAAGGTTGTTTTATTTCAAAAAGGGGTCGGGCTTATAAAACAAATGGTCATTATAACTATGACATTTTTTCTGAATAAAAAGGTATCAGGTTGTGTTTTAAAGAAAAGGGATTCAAGTTTTGTTTAAAAAGGGCATTTTCAAACCTCTCTTACAAAACCCTCACCAATCAAATGCGAAAGGGACTTTGGCTTGTTCATTTTCAAAAGAGGTTGAGGACCGTTGCAAACCCTTTTTGAATTTCTCAAAATGCAAAACCACGTTCCTTTTGCTGTTCACGAGACTGGAGAAGAGGCATTTTGAGCAAGATTACAGAGTTTTCAAGGGTTTTTGACCACGCGGCGTGCCTATAGAGTTGTGCGGTGTGCTCAGGCAGGATTTCTCCAAAGGCTTACACTACCGCGCGACGCGCCTGTAGGCGTTAGTCACGTAGGCCCAACAAGTGACCCGACAACTTGTTTTGCGCGACGCTCTCTCATTCTAAACGTGCTGCGCATATTTAAAGCCATCAAAATGCCTCCAAAAGTTTTCAAAGCTACTCAAACCCCAAAGAAAGGCTTGCCATCGAAGTTTCGAGGTATTCTAGGTGCCTCCTTGGTATTTTAAAATTTCTAAAAAGATGTTGAATGCTGTGTTTTTCAAAGGACTAAATGTTGGTGAAAGGGTGAAGGTCTTGGTAGGAATTTCAAAGTAATTTGTTAAAATTTATTGACAAATTCAATCAAAGTGGGAGACTGGTAGGAGTGATTCATTAGTTTCAAAAGCCTAGCAAACTGTCCTCAAAACAATTTGAAAGGTGGAAGCATTTTTAAAGGAAGAAAAACAGAGTTTGAAAAGTGAAAACAATGGGCCTATTTTCGAAGAACAGTGATCATTGTTAAGTGTTTTCTCATTTCAAAAAGTTTCCTTGGTGTGGTAAAAAGCAAATTCAGGGCTGCTCCTTATCCATAAAACAAACCTTAGTGTGTAAAGTTGTCATTGCCATTTGGAGGTGTTTGTCAAAATCGGTATGAGAAACAGTGAAGTATAAGGAGGGTGTGTTGGTTGTGAGGAGTTTTTTGTGCTCACATCAAAAACACCTAGAGCCATGTAACCTTACACAAACATAGAAATCACTTGACCGTGTATATTTTTTGACTGTGCACTTGTTTTTAAAAATTGTTTGTTGATTGGCATACCAAGAGAAAGGGCGATTTTTTGGGAGGAAAAGAGACCTAATATCACATAAGCATCTCACACATCTTTTGAAACCAAATTTACCTTGATCAAACAGTGATTGACAGAGAAGGCAAAGTTTTGTTTAAGAACACATTTCAAGAAATCCTTTTTGAGGCAGTTTGGTTTTGCAGAGATCATCCAGAACAAAATGCCTCCCAGGCAGGATAATAGGAGTGGATTGCATAAGAGATATGAACCTATTTCTACTGAAGAAGTGAATGCACACCCATCAGTCTTGTTTAATTTCCAGAGGTCGGGTGTTTAGATTTCTGTCAAAGGGTGCAAGAGGTGAAGAGTTTATCTCCTTTAACACATCTTTGCGCTTTGAGGTTCAGAGACAAGCATTTCTAGTTGGCAGGCCTTGACTTCAAATTCTCCCCAAGATCCATCTCCATGGCTACTAAAATCCCCTATATTGGTGAGAAATGGTTCAAACAAAGCCATTTAGACTCAGATGATTACAAGCCCTTCCTAAATCCCGAGCACAAAGAATCATGTCCTTCTATTTTCCCTTTCTCATATCTTTTAGCCAGCTAAGCCCCTCTCATGAAGATTATCGTGAAGTACTTCACTTGTGAGGAAAGATTCTCCCGAATTTATGCATATCACATTCGACTGCTCATGCATTTCACTAGAGCCAGATTGTTAAATCTTCCTTTCTTCTTACACAAGAGCATTGAGAAAATGGCCCCCATTGTCACAGAAAATAGTCTGTCTCTTCCATCACTCTCTCATAAAAATCATCATCCTTCATCAACTTGAAAAGAGGGAGGTCTCTTGGGATGTTTTCATCACTCATCCAGATTTTTCCACTGTCCCTCCAGTCCATACATCCCCTACACCTCCTACTCATCATCCTTCACCTTCCTCTAGCAGACCCACTCCTCAAAAACTCAAGTTTACCATAGAGCAAGCAGAAGAACCTGAAGAGGGAGAAGAGCATGATCATGATGATGAGGAAGAGGATGAAGGGCAGCAGCATGATGAACATCAACAAGGGGAGGAGGAAGAAAGTGTTGAACAACAACATGATAGTGATGAAGGTGAACGGCAGCATGACAGTGATGAGGGAAAACAACAGACTCATGATGAAGGTGAACAACAACGTTATGATGACACACAACAACATCACAGTGATGATGAACAACAGCAAGGGGATGAGGAAAAGCAACACAGTGAGGGTGAGACAGGGCAGCAGCATGAAGATGATGAACAAAGACAGAAAAGTGATGAATAGGGGCAGCCTGATGAGACAGAGCAACAACATGACAGTGATGAGCAAGGGCAGCCAAAAGATGATACAGAGCAACCTCCTCAGGAACAACAGCCTCTTCAAGAAGAAGAACAACCTAAAGAAGAAAAAGGACAAGGTGACAAAGGTAAAGGGGTCATCCCCTCTTCTCCTAAAAAGGCCAAGCCCCGGACAACAAAGAAAAGAGTGCCTAGGGTGGTCACTCCCAATGTGACAAGGGCCCTCCGAAGTAAAGGAAAATTTCCAAAGAAGCCCATGATTGATTTGCCTAGTAGAAAGAGCACTAGAATAGCCACCCAAAGCAAAGGGAAGGGCAAGGAAGAAGGCAGTCATAAACAAGAGAGTGCATTCAACATCATCCCAATCCAAAGCGATGATAGTGATAATGAGGCCCGGATTCTAGAAAACCTCTTAATCCATAGAGAAGGCCAAATTGATGCTTTGAAGGATGATCTTCATAGAGCTAGGAATTTCAATCAATTCTTACAAATCCAAAATAGGCAAATGAGTGTCCATATGGATGTTTATGAGACACAGGCGACTAAGTACAAGAAGGAGGCCTCCAAAGCCCAAGTAAGGTTGGAATAACTCATGGGAGAGTTCGGTGAAAGTGAAGGAGAAGATCAGCCTAGGCGAAAGAGGACTAGAACCATGGGGCTTAAAAAGGCCCTTGAGAAGCAAAAAGAAGAGGAAAACGCCCTTCTCCAATCTACCCCTCTTACTACATTGTTTGAACAAGAGATAGAGAAAAATAAGGAGGCGTGACTTGAGAGAGTCAATGACCACTTGGAGAAGAAATTGGAGAAGGAAAACAGAGATTTAGACCTTCAAAGGAGAATGACAAGGCATTATAAAAAGTTAAATCAGTTTTCCTGGCGCAAGTTGAAGGCTGCTCAAGAAAAGCTCAAGGAGGCTAAAGGGAAGTGCCCGACATGGAAAGTGAGGAAAGACACATCAGGACTTCAGATTTTGGCCTCTGCTTCACAACATGTTACTGAGAACCCTTGAGGGTCATGGTCACCAATTTTGGGTGATTTTCGACATGTTTTGGTTTTTTGGCATTTTTGGGTTTTTGGCCAAAACTCATGGGCTTCGCCATTTCAATTTGGGGGATCATAAAAAGAGGATAATGGTATCATTGGATTCCATAATTTCAGGAGCACACACTCAGAAATTTTCAGGAGATTTGAAGATCATTTGCTCCCCGAAATGGCGAAAAATGCCCGCTTTTTCTACACTCTGCCCGGTCTATCAGCAAACCTTATTTTCTGGTTTTTTTACATACAGGCCTATTTTTGGAAGACTTATAGGCATAAAATTGGGAAAATTCACATTGCTCCAGAAATTAGACACTCAGATATTTCCAACGAGCTATCATGAGCCTCGTTTCGACATCGGGAAGGTTTCCAAAAGTTGCTGGCAAGTCAAGGGACCTTTTGCTGATGTAATTTTTGAGTACTTTTGTAAAAATTGAACCTTTAAAAACTGTTTTTTCCTCATGTGCGTTTAGCTATTTTTGCACATGAAAAGTTATGAAAAGTCAATTTATTTCCCTCTTTTAACATTTTTTAGATATTTTATGAGATATTTTGTGCCTTGGGCTTTGCAAAGCCTCAAGGACAAGTTTATATATTTTGAATAGGCCAATGAGAGTGCAAATTGAACTAAGAGGTTTTCCTCACTTGAGCCTATATATTCCAAAGGCTTTCATTGTAAACAAGGCTGAACTTGATGATAGAAGCAATATATGGTCATATAAGCTTTGGAAGAAATACTTCTCTCATGCTTTTGGATAGTCTCTTGGATGTTCTTGGATGATGAAAGAGGATTGTTGTTGGATTCCATGACTTGGTAGAATGGTATAGTGTTTCTCTCTTTGTTTTGTTTCCTAGTTTTCATTCATGAATCCATGTTTCTTGCTTGCTATAGAACAATAGAGAACAAATTTGAGACATGCCCTTGGAGGCACCTCAAATTTCATGTTTCTTCATAGCTTCCATGTTTTCTTCATCCTTAGTCACATTAAAGAATTCTTGATTGCTCTTTAATAACTTAAGGATATTGTTGCTTATTTCATTCATGGTTTTATGCATGCTAAGTATGATTTACGGTATTCCCTGCTTACTCATGGCTAGCCATAGCTCCAACCATGAAATTTCTCTTTGACTGATTAGATTGTCATTTTCTGAACCAAGGAGGTCTTGTTCTGATCTTGCCCTTTGTCTAAAACTATGCAATCTTGTTTTCAAAGTGCCCAATAACTTGAAGTATTGTGTTTAGGCATTTCGGCATAGTGATTTAAGTTGTTTGTCTGTCTTAAGTGTATTTCTCCAAAGTCTAATAGCCATTTCCCAAAGTTAGAGAGTGAGATATCTCTATGCATGGCTTGAATGCTTATTTCTATGTATTGATTAGCTTATAGTTACATTTCTCATGATTAATGGTTTTCCCTACCATGTTTATGTCAGCTATTAAACTAGTTATGCTTGAAATCCTTTGTTGTTCCCAAACTTGATGTCCATTTTATTCCATTTTTCCCAAAGATCCTTTCTACCTCGAATCAAATCGGCCCTTCAACAGCCTTGTATCACCATCTAATAGCTTTCTTGACCTTTTCGACCCCATAGCCCAGTTGATCTGACATCTTTTTACCTATCTTATATCTCTGATCAGTTTCATCCCTCACAACCTAAAAACCAAAACCAAAAAACCTACTTCATAACTAGGCTAAAATCAGAACACAATAAGCAAACACACAGATATCCCTTACACATATAGAGAGAGCCCTCTCTGAGTCCAGAAAGGCTAGGTCCTTGGGCTCCAAAGATTGGTTTGATGTTACACTGTCATTTGGCTTGCCAATCAGCCAAATCACGGGACCCTAACAGTAGCTGTAGTTTTCTTCTTTCCTTTGTATTTTTTAAACTGAGTTCTTTTTTCAGGATGTAATTTCCAACAATTTTTCTCTTCATGGCCTTCTCTTGAACAATGTTTACATATCAATTTCTCACCCTCTTGTTTGACAGATACATTATTTTTTCCTTTTCCCTTGAAGGTTTTATCTTTGTTTTTCCCCTTAAAAGGCTTGTTTCTACCCTCATCAAAATTGTTTTTTCCTCTAGCCTCTAAATGCGTAGCTTGTACGCAAAATTCGTCTAGACTAGTAGGATTGAACATAAGGATAGTATGTCTAAGGTAGCTGTGCAAATCACCTATATATTTCAGCAAAGTATCTTGATTTTGTAAGTCTACCCCTAATAAGGGTGCTCTTATCCTAAACTCTTGGGTCTAGTCTTGTACATTTTGTCCCTTAAGCCGTCTGAAGTTTTTCCAGTTCATGATAGCCTTTTGTAAATGAGCTAGTGGATAAAATTGCTTGTTAATTGTAGAAATAAATTCAGCCCATGATAAAGTTATCTTACCATGTTTTTTAATTTCATCCTCGGTCTTGGCTTCCCACAATACCAATGATGCTCCATTCATTCTCAAAGAGGCTAATTGTATCTTGGTGCTGTCATCATGAAGGTTCTGTATCCTCAAGTAAACTTCCAACTATCTGATCCAATTGTCAAGTTTCTCTGCATTGACTTCACTGTTAAACATAGGCAACTAAAATTTTACATCAAGCTTTAAAAATGGACTTTTACCAGTAGTTTTATACTTGTGAGATTGATTCATTGAAGTTGAGGATGATGATGTAGAGGAAGAGGATGAAGATGGGGATGGTGGATCACCATTTCCTCCATGTCCTTTCTTTAACTTGTCATCACTTTTATTTCCTCCTAAAGAACCCTCTCCTTCTTTCTGGTTTTTAGACCCTTCTCCAACAAGCCTATCATTCCTTTCTTGGTAGAGTAGCTTCACTATCTCCGTCATATCTAAGAAAGCCTTTCAGAACACTTGGTCCTCTTCTTTGGGATCCATATCTTCAGGAGCTTCCCCTCTCTTGAAGACATGCTTGAAGCTACTTCTATGGCTCTTGGAGGTGGCTCTCTGACCCTTATTGGTTGTGGATTACTTTGTACACTAACCAAATATCCTTCACCTGTCTTGCGTTTAAGCCTAGTAAGCATCAAAACTTGTAAACAATCAACTATATATTTTTACAAAACAAATGCCGAGTAAAACTCTAGCTCCTAAGGCTCAAATCCTTAGCTCTGATACCATCTGATCTGAAAATGAAACTATTTTTATTTTTTGTTCAAAGTATTCATTTCCATTTAATTAAGTGTGCAAAGTGTTTGTCATGTCTTGAAAATTAAACAAAGTGTTTTTGGTAACTGTTTTTGAGTTCATGTGTGAGGGAATGTTAATTAAAATTACTATTTAACATCTTGAATCAGAAATACATAGTAGAATAACTTCACCATAACAACACAGTAACATGATGAGGTAGTTCACCCCTCCTGGGCTACATCTGCCGGGTCCAAGGCTTCCAATGGGCATGTCCTTGATATATTATGATGTTAAAATTGGTTTTACAGTGAGAAAGAAGCCTAAATAGGCTAAAACAACTATGAAAATGAATTCAAAAGACAAAAATAAGCTAATTATGGCTTTTATTTCACCTCAAACAGTGAAGTGTATCCCAATGCAGCTTCATTTCCCTCATGGCCCTGATGGATCTCCAAGCTTCCCTGAAGAAAACATGGCTTAAAAACACCTCTGTTGGCTCTGCAACCTATTCCAATGGCTTCAGAATGCTCAGAATACTCAAAATTGACTAAACTTTTGTCTAATTTGGTTGAATATGGAGAAAGTTATGATCCAAACAGTATTTTGCCCAGTGGCACTAGAAATCCTCCTCCAAAACTGGAGGAACTCCAGTTAGAGCCACCAAAATAAGTGGTATTGGCAAAAAGGTGAAACCACACTGCTAATTTGGTGGAGAAATTAAATTTAAATGTCATATTGATGGGGGCGTTCACATGCGAATTTCCCGGACGGTTAGTCTTGCTGGTGGATAAGGCTAAAGCCGCGCCCTTGGACACCGTCTACAGGTCATGTGGTTGGGGGCTAGCACCTGAGTGCTTAACCCAGAACTTTCTGCTGGTGAAATGGCTTAAGCCACGGTCATAGCGCGTAGTCATATGGTATTCCACCTTAAGCCTTGAGGGCTAAGACTTGTTTTCTCCACTTGTTCAAACGTTTAACGACTCTCCCGAGTGACCCATTTGCGTTCGGGTTGGGTCGACCTCTGCTCAACTGGACCCGAACACTTTCACTGTTGCCCGATGTTTGAACTCGTTCACCAACGCTGACCCAAATGCGTTCATGGTAACTAGACTCCGTTTAGGTCGGCTCTGCCCTCTAAAATAATTTTTTGAACAGACTTTGAACCTTTCGCCTGGGGCCACATGGCAGCCTCCGGGCAAGCCACATGGCACCCTCTAATAGGCCACCATAACACCATATAAAAATTAAATTTTTTTCCATAAAATTTTTCTAAATATGTCAAATTTTTTGAGTTCAAAGGTCCTGTTTTGAAGGTTATTGGGAGTTTTAAAACTTCAATATCTTCCTCATATGACATCGGATTTGGGTCCCGTTCACAGTGCCAGAATCGCAGCGATGAGGCCTATCTCTTCGTTCAGTTTGCAACAAATTCTGAGTTGTTCCAATTTTGAGCATTTTTTTCCTCTTGGATATGATCACCTGATCATTTGTGTAGATTGAAATTTCTATATTTTAAGTAGGTAGGAGAATTTATACCTAGTATAATTTTAGCTGAGTGCTTCCAGTCCATCAGAGAGTGGTTTCAAAATCATTGTTTCTCACACCTACCTTGATTTACTACAAACAACCTGAGGATTTTACAGATAACAAATGGTACCTACCTTGATTTACTATAAATATCAAACTATATCAGCTTGGACCTTGTGCATTAGAGCCAAGGCTATCACTCGACCACAAAACTTAAAATAGGCAAGATTCCTAGGATTCACACCAAATGTTGCAGCACAAGGAAATATTTATAATTAAGTGCCAACCAACTTCTAATAACTTAACATATTTCTCACATTCAAAAATACTATAGAAACCCTAATTTGTAAGTGTTATCACCCTAGTAATTCTTACATCATGGGATTTTGGTTTATAGTTAAAGAAAACCAGGGGTAACCAAGAACCTCTTTTAGAATTCAGGATCTAGCCTTCCTGAGTTCCGGAGAGAGATTTCTCCTTAAGATTTAGCTTTGTTTTGTAATGGATTTTAGGCTAGCTATGAGTGGACAATTTAGTTTGATTTTTTGAATGTTGGTAGGAATAAAGGACTATAAGGGAAACCATAGAAAGATCTACCTAACCAGGTCAAAAGAAAAAATATACTAAGGGCAAGATAGATGATCTTCAGAGGGTTTAAAAAGGCTATTTTGATGAAGTGGTATGATTTGGACTAAGGGCAATTAAGAATCCTTAGATCACAGAAAAGGAAGAGGGAAATTGAGGTCAAACAAGACTAAAGAGCAACTAAGAATTCTAAAGTCTGGAAATCAGCAGAAAACATAAACATGAAAACTAGTAAAAACAGAGAGATTTTTACACTGATTCTATAATACCTTTCCTAGTTATTCATTAAAGATGGAAAATAACACAAGATGTATGAATGAAACTTAAAGAAATAAACAATGAAAACTGGAAGATACAATACTCATCTGATCAGCACGAGGATCATTAGTTATGATTTCTATTTGCTTTAGTTTCCAGCCTGCTGCTTCAACTTAAATCACATAAAATCCAAATGTTTTGAACAAAAAAGTCTATAGTATTCTTGATAATTTTATTCCACACAAAATACTTCGAAGAATGAAGTATTTATACAAGTAAATTGTTTACAAAATATCTCAAAAGTTTGAGAGAATATCTCAAGAGAAAATAGGAATTATTAAATAAGAAGAGGGACAGCTACAAAACAGATGGGCAAGTTGTCCTCTTTTACAAGAAAAATAGAACAGTTTATCTAATCAAACAGATTATTTGTCTTGTTGGAAGTATTGCTGGCACTTGGGACAATATATTGTGGAAGATGACTTGTAGTATACTCCTCTTTCACGTTCTGATCTGATACTCTTTTACTCTGTTTCTTCACTGTTTATTACTGTAAATTAAAAATAACAAGCAGTAACTCTTATTTTTACTGATACACTTTGACCACTAATACTCTTTAATCACTGATTTTTCATCTTGATATACTTTGACTGCAAAATTTCATAATAAATCAGTGAATTCTTGCCATTGCTCTGCATTGGGAATTCTCATACTCTTCAGTTTCCTGTAACTTTCATCTGCCTTTGTATACTTAGAAAAATTGGGCTTAACCATGAAAATATGTTTGATCTCATTTTGTAAAAAGAACATGTTTTCAAAATATTCCAAAATGACTTTACGAGTAGGAGACCCTTGTGGCAAAGGTTTATTGACTTGCTATTTGGCATAAGCCCTGATTTTGTTATCATAGTCCTTCTATGGCATCAATTTTTCATTTAAAGCATGAATATCTGGTGGGCTTGCTTGTGTTAGTACTGTGTATTTGGCCCAAAATCTTGTGATTTCCAAGTTCATATCCTTGCACCTGTCCTCCAAATTATTCATCATATTTATTTTATTCAGGATTTTCTTAATCTGTAATATAATTTCAGTTCTGTCCTGAATTTTTAGCTCTTCAAGCTCTTCTCTATGTTTGCTATTCAGAAATGTGGTAAGCTTCATGGCTTGAGCAAGTTTATCAACCAGTTCTTCTTTTGTCTTTTGTATTTCTATTTGGGCTTCTTTGAGTAACTCTTTTTGTTCATAAATAATTTGGATTGAGGGCCATTGCAAATGTATGCCCTGAATGATGTTGTTCCAAAGATAATTTTTTATATAAGATACTTGCTCAGTGAGATTAACCTGTTGTTGAAGAATATTTACCTATTCCTGCAATCTGTTGGCTCTCTGCTTATGTCCTTTGGAAGTGATTAATGCCTCTCTGTTAGATGTTTCCAAATTTCTGATGGCGCCTTTTAAGTTGATTATCTCTTTATCTTTCAAGGACATGTCTTCCATAGCCTTTACTATAGCAGTTGTTTCCCCTGTTGAATTTTCCTATGAAGTAGATGAAGAAGTGGCAGAGATATCTTTAGAAGTAATTGAAACTGCAGTTTCCAATACTCGTTTCGGTGCCAAATGCTCTACCAATGTAGAGGGAAAAATTGTACTTACAGTTGGAATAAATATGGGAATGGAGACTTGCTGAGCTTTCTTTAAGGTTTAATTTTCTTGCATTAGAGATTCTATTAGATTTTCCATCTCTTTAATCTGAGCTATCATTTTCAAAAATAGTTGCATAGTTTCCTCCTTTTCTGTCTTTTCCTGAAGAATTTCTTTTTCCTGAGGATGTTCACTTTGTGGCAACTTGAGTTGCTTTCTTAAGGCTTCAATATCCTCATTCTTTTTCCTTATCAACTTCTTAGCAACTTCAGTATTAGAAGGATCTGCTCCTATTTTAATCACCAAATATTCTAAGGACTTGATCCTCAAATCCTTAGCATGAAGAGATGCTTTATCTAATTTCATTTGGGTCTGCAAATTAGATACAGTTTTCTAAAGCATGGTAGCACTCATGGTCTTGCTTACTACCTTTGAATATAGCATCTCTGATGCACTCCTGTGGAACTTTATCTGATCTAGTTCATGTATAGTATCATCATTCACTGCAAATTCTATCTTCCTGTAGTCTATGGCTGATTTTGGATCTGTTACCGTTGGTTGGAGAAAAGACATGATCATTTTATTTGTTGAGTAATCAAATGCTGTCACTAATCTGTCTTTATCTCCTGTTTTGTCCTTCAAAATTTTAGAATAAACTTCATTCTTGATATCTTCATTCTTTTCCCTGATTTGCTTGAACCTCTTCTGAATATCAAAATCAGTTTCTTCTGTTTTTTTAGAAGAAGAGGGAGCTTCTGTATCCATTTCTACTTCAACCATTTCCTTACCTTTTCCCTGTGCTTGTACCTGTTCATTCTGAATTTCCCTGAGTGTTTCATTAACAATAATGGTGGTCTCATCATCTGTTTACTGATCATTAGTATCATCTACATCAATGAATCCTTCTTTTTCTAGGGTAGCCATTTTGGCCTTTTTTCTATAGACTGTTTTAATTTTTTTTTCAATGATTGTCTCGGCCAAATATCCTTCTTCTTTCCTTGGTATTTTATCGGATACCTATGCTGGTTGGTTAACTGTAACCACCTGTGTACTGTCCATTTGATTTTCTTGTAGATTATTTGTTTGTATCTCCTGATCATCATCAATTAAAGTGTTTGCAACTCATTCCAACTGATTGGCATATTTTTCAATTAGTGGCTTTGATTCATGGAGGAATGGGGTCAACTTGCATTGGACTCTGAGATTGCTCAGAATACCCTGAGGGTCATAGTTCCAGTGAAAACTCTCTTGGAACTTGAATGCTGCTAATTTGCTGCTTACTTATTTCAAAGCATCTCTGTTGTTAACTATGAAAGAGCCAATTTTAATTTTCAATTTGAATTTTGCCTTCTTTTTGGATGCTATAAATTTTACAGCATCAACATTTAAAATCTATCTCAAATATTCCAAAGAAAAGATCCTTGTGGTTAGAAATTTTGGTAATTTGTATGGGGCCAAGATTGCACCATACACTCTAATTTATGTATGGTTTTCATAAAAATACCAATCTCCAACTTTACAATTTTCAAACAACTGTAAAATCCTTTTGATTTCTTCATTTATTCTTGGTGGTTATGCTTTATCCAAAAAACTGATGGCAGGTCTGATAAATAAGTCATTGAAATCACTATAACTGTACTCACTGTTGTTTTTTCTGAGAAGAGAGGTCCAAAATATTACTGAAAGTGGTTTTCCCTCCATATCCATCTTCTGTAATGCAAAGGGAAAAATATCTGCTTGAGAGAAAAGGAAAATATGTAAAAAATATGATGTATATTTGAACACTCCTTCATTAGGTAACTTTATTAGCTGATAATGTGTATTATCTGCAATGAATTTTGCAAAGTCAAAGAACAATTCAGGCTGTTGTTCAGGAGACAAAGTGGAGAGGAACCCTAAAATGGAGGCATCTGTGAATTCATCATTAACATAGCCTAAAATAAATGAAAGCTGCATGGAAATGACCTGTCTGGAGCCTTCAGGAAAATCAAAAGTATCATAAGGAGGATTTACCTTGGGAAGGTTGACATGATTGGGCATGAAGTTTTGAAGGATTTCAAACTTCCTAGGGAAATCGAGGTCTAAATACATCTGAGTCAAGTCTTCAATTGACAATGATACTGCAAGTGGATTATGGCTTAGTTGGAGCATATCATTGATTGATTCAGCAGTTATGTAAAATAGGACCTCACTATCTTTGTTAACCATGCATCTTTGATCAGGAATATAATGCATCTAACACAACCTAATGAAATCCTGAGTAGGATGGGTGATGGGAACTATATATTTGGGCAAGTTGGATTCCCATACAGGTATGTCGTTGGCCATTTTATTCTCAAAATTTTCCTAGCACCAGCTATGTACTTCCAGAAGATCAAATTCTAAAGTGGCATTCGCAATTATGTAATCTAAGTCAATCAAAGGATTGTTTTATTCAGTAGTGATAGGAGGCTGTAAAGGTCTGACTACTTCAGTAGAATCAACAGTTAGGACAAGAGTAGGTTTATCAATTTTGGGAAGTTTGGGATTTGGAATCTTGTTGGAGGCAAGCTTATGAGGTTTAGGACCTCTAGTTCTAGGGGTGACCTGCTTCTTAGTAATTTTTGAAGAAAATGAGAAAGATTAAATTGTTTTCTCATCTCTTTATGGAAGCAGAAGGTCAATATAGCCGATTTGGGAAAAACTCGGAATCTGGGCGAGGGTTTTATGAGGAAAATGCAGATTTGTATAGTGCAGAAGGTGGGAAAGGGATTTTCAATGGTTTCTTCAGTAATTAAAAGGTATTTTAACCGCAGGAATATCTTTCAGATGGTTAAAATTCTTAATTAGGAAGCGACAAGTTTTGGGAAAATTTTGACAGGGTTTCCCTTGTTTCTTCAAGGTTTAAGTACTCTTAGATGAGTACTTTTGGATTTTAATTTCAAATTAGTTTGATTTTGTACTTAGAAATTTGAAATTTGCAGGCTTGGATTAATGAGAAATACCTTTGAATAGGTATGGTCGCAGTTGCAGAATATTGTAGGTGGTACCGGTCTTCAAACTGATAGCATTTGTTTGGAATAAGGCACTGGGAGTCGTTGGTAGTAATTGGTCAGAGTGGAAATAATTTTTCGATGGAAAATTATTTCGAAATTAACTTTGCAAAGATGTCTGTGATTATTTCTCAGAGGGATAGGGCGCACAGGTATGAAAAATGATAAAGAACTAAGGTTAAAACTTTAGTTTTATGGTTCATGCGAAGTATTAATTGCAGGTCAAGTTGACATGGAGGGAGTGGTTTTTCGTTTGAAGCAAAAACCAGTGATGGTTTTCACATTGCTTTCGAGCAGTAACTAGTTTTTAGCTTTAGCAATGCGATCCAATATAATTAGGACACGTAGCGGGTGGTGGTTTCACAAAACAACTCTTTTCGCAATTTTTTTTGGCAACTTCGCCTGATCACTTTAGAAATGCGATATGGGATCCGCCCGTCAGATGTGGTGGAGTGGAGCGAACGGCTAAGATGTGTCAGGAAGATGCGGGGAAATAAGGTGGGACTAGGTACTATAATTTGTGCCGTTGATTTGGGAAGGGGAGATCGATAGTTTAAATTTGATCTGATAGGAAATGGTAGGGGCGGGGGAAGGATTTATCAGGTTTCTTTCGGACCGTCAGATTAAAGGGATTAGGATGATCAGAGGGTCAGGAATGAATGTGAGGGGGATTTCATTTATGTTTAATTAAATTTATGTATTAAAATTATTTTATACATGGAATGAACGGGTCATCATATTAACCAGGGTTTAATATTGTGGTAGGGGAATATGTATCGGGAAAATGGGATAAGGCTAAAGTTTTCACCATGGGTAAATCTTATGAGGGGAAAGGTGAATACACTTCCTTTTCTTCGCTGTTCTATATGCACATTGCGTAAATAAATAGTGCATTTGCAATATTATTTTTATTATATAGTTTCACATTTGTCAAAGGTCTAAAACTATAGGGGAGAGGGGAAATATTATTATGGTTAGTTTTGTGTCAAAGGGGTAACTTCGGGATGTTTTTCAACATGTGCTTAATATCTTTGACACAAAAGCATATATTAAATGGGTTTTTTGGGATATTAAATAAAAGGGAACTATATTAATAGGACTAGGATAATTTATAGGGAGTTAATAAATTATGTTATGTGTTAATATGAAAAGGGAAAAGCGAATACTCAAAACATACAATTATAACCAAGAAAAGTGAAGATCAAAGCAAACTTGCATTTATGATAATTTCATCACTTCTACTTAGGATAAAATGTCATTTTGAGGGTTCTATACTTCATAAGATGTAGGAAGTTAATCAAATTGGGATTAGAGCATCATTAAGTAAAAAATGAGGTTTTTACTTATGATTTATCCTAGTAAATGAATGCATGAATGGAAAATGATGTGATTTTGGGATTAATATAGACATTTAACATTTTCAACTAATCAGCCATAGAGCCTTGGGTCCAGTCCCAACAAAAGTCAAGGAAATGCCTTGAGCCTTTCTGATTGATAGTTTAGAATTATAAATGGCTATGGGAAGGGAAGTTAGTTATTTGCAGCCCTGGTGAATAATATTTACAATGATGCTTCTCACCTTCTTCTACCTACCCAATTTTAACTGCTAACATTTTTTCTTCCATTTTGATTAAGTGCATTTGAGCTAGCAACCTTTACAACATTTATTCTTTCTGAAAGCAATAAAACTATCTAATTCTACACTTATTTCATCCAGGAATCCAGATTAA
Organism: Pinus albicaulis; assembly: GCA_034641835.2. Taxonomy (NCBI): domain Eukaryota; kingdom Viridiplantae; phylum Streptophyta; class Pinopsida; order Pinales; family Pinaceae; genus Pinus; species Pinus albicaulis. The sequence goes on from CM076581.1 coordinate 163,446,924, forward strand.
ACTGTTGGATTCACTTATTCTCTATCTAACTACTGAATTGTCATGATTAAACTGTATGACAATTCTTTGTTCTCTATCTACAACAAGTGAAATTGAAACATGACAAGTCAAGATTAAACTATTTAACTCATCATGGATTATGGAATTTATTGACACTTTACCATAATCAACTGCAAAAGGTAAAAGTAGTGGCATTTAGACTTGTACACTTTCATGTTTTATTCATCTTTTTCTTTTGGGGTCTATTATTTTTTCTAAATCCTTTGATTGTTCTTTTAAGACTTTTTACCGTCTTTTTCATTTTTATTTTTATTTTTTACAAAATATGGGAATACAACTTGTAGAAGGCAAAGTATGTACATATTTACAAGATTACCATCAATCAAGTCAAAATTATGAATCCTATATTTTTAGGTCACTAACATTGGCTTCACTTGGGGATGGCATTTCCTGGTGGAATGCCAAGAACTCTGAGATCAATAGCCTTCATCTTTGACCTTGGTGATCCTATAATTGTTTTCTGTTTTTCTACAAAAATTCATATTTATGACATTTTATACTGAAAATCTTAGGGCCTTCTCTTCGGGCTTCAACTTTGTAGATAAAATCTCCAATCCAATCTACACACTTGCAATGAATATTTACAATGATAAAGTAAATCAATCTAATTGTTGAGTGACTCTGAAGAATAGTAGTGTTTTAGCATCCTACCATTCACTGGCCCTTCTTGAAGTTCAGTTCCATCCAAATTCCTAATGAAAAAGGAATTATTACCTCTGTAACCATATATCACATAGGGTCCTTGCCATAAAAAGTAAAACTTTCCATGTTTTCCTTTATCTTCCCTTCGTGAGTCCCATCTCAAAACTTGATATCCTATGAAAAAATCATCTTCTTTAACCCTTTTATCAAAAATCTTTTTGATTTTGTCATGTAAAACTTGTGATTTTTCATAAACTTCTTCCCTAGTTTGTTGGACATGTATGGTTTCATTGATTCTTCGTTGAATATCATTTGTTTCCACCTATGATTCCTAGATAATCTTCATGACTGGAACACCCAAGGAAGAAGGGAAAACTACATCTGTTCCATAAACAATCTTATAAGGTGAAGTTCCAATAGAATTTTTTGTGGTAAGTCTATTAGCCCATAGGGCATAGACCAGCTTTTTGTTAAAGGTCTTTTTGTTGTCTTGGAGTAATTTTCTGATGATATTGATTAAGCTTTTGTTTGATGATTCGGCTAAACCATTACCTTGGGGATAATATGCTGTGGAATGACCTAAGGTAATATGGTATTTATGACAGAAATAAATCATTTTCTTGGATTTGAATGCTGCTGCATTGTCAGTAATAATATTATGTGGGAATCCAAAGATTGATAAAATATTACTCTCTATAAATGAGATTATAACTGAATCAGTGGCTTGCCTAGTAGGAATGGCTTCTATCCACTTGGTAAAGTAATCTGTAGCAGTTAAAATCCATTTATGTTGGCCTAAAGATGGAGGATGGATTTCACCAATGAAGTCTAACCTCCATAGTTGAAATGGTTTTTCAGTTGATATAGGCTTAAGAGGTAAAGGAAATAGTTTCTTTTTCCCTTCAAAAATTTGGCATTTGTGACAAGAGGTAAAAAAAATTTTAACATCAAAGAATAAATTTGGCCAGTAAAAACTAGCTCTCAGTATTTTTTCTACTGTACTCTTCCAGTATAGGTGGCCTCCACAGTCACTTGCATGAAATTCCTCAACAATTTTGTCAGCCTCAGATTTTAATAAACAATTTAGTAAAATCCCACTATTTTCTTTCCAGTAAAGTGCATTGTTTAAGATACAAAACCTCATTTCTTTCTGTTTGATGAATCTTGCTTTGGTTTTAGTTAGCCCAGGAGGAGCTTGTAAATGTGTTAGTACAAAGATAATATCAGAGTACCATGGTGAGTCTAGATAGGCCTCACTGATGAATGGAGTCGCCATCTCCTCTTGGTCATCTATTTGTGTAATGAAATTAATATCTAAAGCATTGCAATTTGATTCAGCCATCAATTTGGCTAAACCCTGCCCTTTAATGAGCTTTGTTGGTTTGATTTCTAGATCGTACTCAAGGATAGTGGCTATGCACTTTCCTCTCCTACTATTAGGTCCATATTGTGTCAAAATATCTTAAATTACTGCATTGGGGACATATGTAATGATGTGTGAATGAAGTATGTAAACTTTGAAATCCTTGATGGCTTTAACTAGGGCTAAAGCCTGTTTTTCCATTATATTATACTTCATAGGTGCATCTTTGAGGGCTTTACTAAAGAATGCAATTGGCTGTTCAAAACCTTGATTTTTTTTTCTGCAGAAGAACTGTAGCTATGGTGTGTTCAGATGCAAAGGAAAAGATTATGAAATCTTTTGTATAATCTGGGATGATGAGGACTAGTGCTTTTGTCAGGGCTTGTTTTATGGATTCGAAAGATTGTTTGGCCTTTATTTTCCATTTTATTGCAGAGTCCTTTTTAAGCATATTGTTGAGATCTTTTATGATTTCAGCCAGATTAGAGATAAATCTTCTTAAAAAATTGATTTTACCCAAGAATGCTTGAAGTTATTTTATTTTTCTTGGTGGTTTAATGTTCAAAATAGCTTCAATTCTTGCAGGGTCTATTCTAATGCATTATTTGGAGATTATGTGACCTAACAGTTTTCCTTCTTCTAGTCCGAAAAGAGTTTTTTTAGGATTAAGGGATATACCATATTTTCTACATTTGATAAAGACTTGTCTTAGGTGATCTAAGTGTTCATCATTTTTTTTTGAAAAGACAGTAATATCATCAAGATATATAACTAAAAATTCATAAATCTCCTTAGCAAAGGAAATAACCATTGCCCTCTGAAAAGTAGCTCCTGCATTTTTCAATCCAAAAGGCATTTTCACATACATGAAAGTGCCCCAAGGAGTAGTAAATGAAGTTTTAGTCTGATCATATTTATGAACTAGAATTTGATTATAACCAGAGAAACCATCTAATAAAGAAATTCTTGAAGAACCTGCTGTTGGCCACCTATAAAATTTGTTCTATCAAAAGGTGGCCAAAACATTGTTTAGCCTTCAAGGAACAGTTTCATTGCATAAATGTGATCTCTTGAAGCCTCTTCAAGAAATCATCTCCTCTATCCAAAATCTTCACTACTGTTTCCCTTCAAAACTCAAAAATTCTGCTAAAAATTCCATGAGAAAGACTGCTGCAAAATCCCCTTTTCTCCCCTTCCTTCACTCAGAAACTAACCTTCATTTTTACTCTCTTTTCCCCCATCATTTTCCTCTGATTTCCATTTTTCTTCATTTCCCCTTTGTATAATACACCTTGCATAGTTTAAAACTCCTTTATGGCCTTATCGGAATCCTCAAAACTCCTTGAAAATCATTTAAAACCCATTTTTATTATTATAGACTTAAGCCCCTTTGGGCTGAGTCTTTTACCTCCTCATAGGCCCTGATGCTGGAACCGAGCGCCAGTCTTCCAAGCGCTTATCGCATTGCCCAATTATGATTAGCCCCCCCCTCTTTAACCCCCCGGTCATATTACCCTTCATATAACCCTTGGCCCCGCAGTCAGGTGCCAGGCCGCATCGAAATTAATATTTTAAACCTTTTGTTTATATTAATTTGTCAGTTTTTTATTATTTCTTAAAATTTCCGCCAGTGCAAAATTTCAGTTGCTCCGCACCGTTGATCTGATCTGAAGATCGGACGACGCGCAACCTATCAACCTGGTCGTCCCCGCCAGCCAATCACCGTAGCAAAAACCGAGCGGAATCCATCGCACCACTTTCAAGCGGAGGGCGGTTTTTTCTCGATCGGAAGTAATTCCATTCACCGGTTGACGCGTGGCCTGGGCACTGTTCACAAAATCGCCGTTCATTGCGTGTTAAAGATCGAACATGGACTCGATGCGATATTGACGTACACTGTCCGATCTAAGGCCCCTCATCGGACGGTGATCGCTCTCCGAAGATGCCCGTGCGATAACTCAGGGTACGATGCAGTGTTAAAAGCATCTCCGCCATCAATCTGATCTGCAGATTAACGGCCCAAAATTCATCACCCTGATTCCTCGTCCAGTTAGCATTTCTGGACCCGGGAGTTTTATTCATCTGGATTTTATTGAAAATCTGAAGTCCGGACGCGTTCTATAAGGTTTTATCGTGGGATCTCCGCTGTTGATAGCTTGGGCCACTCTCATCCGATGGCCCACGATCGTCCCGATTCCCGATCTTGATTTTTGACCATGTTTGCCCGAAACAAAGGTTTTTATCCATTTTCTCCATTTTTCCAAAAAAGACTTATCCGCTTTGAATTTTCGCCTCCGCTCCTGACTGTCGATATTTGCGCGATCGACGACTCTGATTTAAATTTTTCTTCTACCTTGCCTTTGAATTCCTCTAATCAATCTCGACAGTTGGATGATGCCATCCAATGGCCATTCTCCCTCCACGTGCCTTCTAAAGCAGTCAACCTACACATGTAGGATTTTATAACATTTGTTTGTATTTTTGCAGGATTTAATGGTTTTTTCGCCATGCTGCAGAAAATTCGCAGGCTAAGGGTGACGATCCTCCCGCCTTCGATTCACCAGAGAAATCATTCGCAGGGTTTAAAATTCACATTTTATCAATGATTCATGAGGAAAGACAAAGACATCTGTCGAGACGAGAAATCCTCCAACGCCATAAGCAAAGGCCAATCAAACCCTCTACAACTCCTAAAGACACCTGCAGCCTCACAAAAATCAGAGAAATCTTAGTCATTACCTGAACAAGAGGTGTTTACCTGAAGATAGCTGAACAATTAATACAAATCAAAGATCTTATCTCTAATTGTCGGCAAAAATATTTTAAAAAGATTAAGAACAGTCCAGAAATAGATCTTTTCGATCATTAAGACTCAAAAGGAAGAAACAGAGTTAGAAATGATTACATAATTAATGATACTTGACCCCTGGGAAATCCTCCCACCTCCTCATTTTTCTATAAATACTTCTGTAGAAGATGAGAAAATGTTGGTCTCTGCACATCTGAATTCATGTAATAGTTTTCTGAAGCTACTGATGCCCTGTGTGCAATTTGAAGATAAATAAGCTGATATGAGAAGTTTGAAGTTGTAGAAACCCACCGGGCTTGCTGATTGTAACTGGTTTGAACATCAAATACAAGCTGCTAATTTATGGGATCCTGATTTGTGTCAATGGTGATGTGTTACTCACTGTCAATTGTTATTTTCTTTAATGTTTTCACTCTGTTCACTTTCTCTTATAAGGAACAGAAAACATAGAGCTAGGACTTACTCCCTACAGTACCCTACTCTTACTGAAAGCTTTCTTTTCTATGTTTTCTTCATTCGAACATTCTCTTTGAAGAGTATATTAAAGCAAGTTGGTTTAAAAGCACTTGCCTGATCTAGATTGCTCTTTGTGATTATCATATGTGTTTTCCTCTAGAATATGCTGAAAGCAGGATAATTTAGAAGCGCTTACCTGATCTTAAGCTGTTCGAACTATTTTTAAATGTTTTCTAACTGAAAGTACTTCAATGCAGGCTAGTTTAAAAGCACTTACTTGATCTCAAAATACTTTTATGTTTTTCCTTAAGTACATGCCGAAGAAAGATAGTTTGAAAGTACTTACTTGATCTTAGGTTGTTCACTGTTCTTCATTTGTTTTTCTCTCTATTCCCTATCTGTTTCATTCCATAAAATCACCTTAAGAGATCCTTTGACATAAGTGACTTTCCCCATGGATCCTTATTGAACCTTGGTGTCCAATTAAAATCCTCCTATGACTCCATAGCCCAATGGGTTAAAACTATCTTTGCCTTTTTTGTCAGCCGAATCATTCCTTCACTTGCAGACATCTTCACCCTTTATTTTGAACTTCCTTCACCTTCATCATGTCTTTTCCCAACCAAAACAAACAAAACAAAACCCATGCTCTTCACAACTAGCCTAATATCACATTTCAGGTTTTAAAGATCACATCTTTAAACTCATTTATAGAGAGATCCCTCTCTGGATTCAGGAGGGCTAGATCCTTGAATCCCAAAGCGGTTTGATGTTATCCCTGCAGTTGGACTTTTGCCAATATTGCTAATTATAGGGTGCTAACATAATGGCGAATCCACTGGGGAGATTTTGAGTTCATAGTTGCTTATCCAGCTTTTATAAAACTCTTTAGTTTTCCATACAACCACAGAGACTCAGAGAAACTAAAATGTTTCAGATTGGTTGCCAATAAACATGGTAGTGGACCATTAAACCTCTTACCTCCAAAAGAGCTAAAAAATTCTACTTGGCGACTCCACAATCCTGAAAAGACCTTAAGACTCCATTGGGAAGAACTCTTATCACTGTAATATCATTCAAACTCAGTTAGAGGACTATAGGATTAAATTTTTTTGTAAAACAGATTAGTTAAACTCTCAAAGATTGTCATACCTGGTTGAAATTTTCTTGTTTATTTGGGTCTGAAAAACACAGCATAGTGGCTCCTAGAAAGATTCATACTAGAGCCTATCCTAACCCAGATCCACCTGAGATAGTTGATAACCCAAAAAGTATTCTTAGGAACTCTCCTAGGATTAAATCATCAACTATTGTCAGATCACCCTTGAGAGCTAATTTAGTCCCTGTAAATCTTTCAGCTCTACAACAATCACAAGTTGATTTAGTAAATCCATTTAGAACTAGGTCTCTTGATGATTTAAATGAGTTAGATTCCAAGTCTTCACGTTTTTCTCCTGAAACAAGTGCACATCTTGGTAGTAGAGAAACCACACCTCCTGATTTAATTTTCCTTCTTAATTTAGGTGTCTCTCATCCAAGATCAGCTCAGCAATCTACTCCGGTTCCATCCACATCTGTTCATCCTACATCCACTACCCCTTTTTTTAATCCATCTTTTGTGAATCCACCCCCACCTCCAATCATGGCACCATGGTATGCTCCCTTGGTGCTGCCCCAGCCTTTAGCTCCTTTACCCAATGAATATCAGTCTAAAATTCCTCGTTTCACTGGAAAATAATCCTCTACCGCTCAACACCATGTAGTTACGATGGGAGATGCCTTTGTCTACATGGAAATAGAGGATGAAACAATTAAGATGAGGATTTTCGCTCAGAGTTTAGGAGGAGAAGTGAAGAAGTGGTTTAAAGCTTTTCCTCCTAATAGCATTAATGATCTGCCCATCCTCCATCAAACTTTCATAAATAAACGGGAAGTTAGAAGTAACCCTCTCCAAATCCTAGCTGAATATAAGAATCTTAAAAGAAATCCAGGAGAGAGTGTCTAGGACTATTCTACAAGATTTAATAGTATCTACAATGCTCTTCCACCATACATGAAACCTCCCCAAGGAATGGCCCTAGTAAATTACCCTGAAGGCTTTGATGTTGATATGGCTTACCAGCTTAGGGAGAGAGATTATAATACATTGGAAGACATGCAGAAAGGAGCAGTGAGTGTTGAGGCAAACTTGATTGAGAAAAAATACAGAATGAGGGCTGAGAAAAAGGTAACCTATAGGGATGACAACACAGCTTTTGCATCTGATCCCAAATATGATAGTCTAGCCAAAACCATGGAGAGACTAGGAAAAATGGTAGAAATCTTGATTATCCAAGTCAACAATCAAAACAGGAACCAAAATCAAAACCAGAACTTTAGGAGAAATAACCCCCCAAATAGACCAAGAGACTCTGATCAAAGGGTCATCCCTCCATTTCAAGAGAACTTCCTTGATGAGGATGAAGGAATAATAGAAGAGTCAGAAGAAACGAACATGAATATGATGGATGTGGATGAACTGGACCACACCTTTCCCACAAAGGAAAACCAGACCTCATACTCATGTTGGAACGAGGAAGGGTTGGAAACTGAGGACTATAGGTTAGGATTCGAAAATTCCATCATGCAGATCTGAGAATAATATGACCTCAGGAGAAAAAAGAACATAGATGATCCTAAACCAAAGGATTCTGAAATCACCATTAATGAAAAGCCTGGAAAGACTCCTAAAGTGACTGTTGAAAGCAGTAAACCAGCACCTAAGAGTTCTGGTAAAAACAAAGACAAGTACATCCTAACCAGTGACAAATCAAGTCAAGGACCTAGTAGCACTAGAATTGCAGCTAATGCTCCTGATAAAACAACTTCAAACATTGTACATACTGAAAATCAACAAGTTGAGATTACTAATAAAATGGTGCCCAACAAGACAGAATTGAATCTTTCAAAGAGTCAGTCTTCTTTTAATTTGGAAAGTGAGATTGCCAAAATTAAAATTTCTATCCCCCTTATTGAGTTGGCCACCCAGGATGTATATAAGAATCAAATTTTGAAAGCTTTAAACTTAGGAGAAAACAATGACACCATCAATTTTAATGATGAGCAACTAGCTCTCTTGTTTGGCCCAAAAATTGAAGGGAAATTTCAAGAAGGGGTAATACCCCCTTTTTATGTCAACCTAAATATCCATGACAAAATCTTGCATAATGCTATGCATGACTCTGGAGCTTCACACAACCTTATACCAAAGGTGATAATGGAAAGGCTAGGACTAGAAATAACCAGACCTTACAAGGATTTATATTCTTTTGACTCTAGCAGAGTGAAATTCCTTGGCCTAATTAAAGACCTTTGTGTGAATTTAACTCAAATCCCAGCCAAGTGCATGGTCATGGATGTTGTAGTGGCTGATGTGCCTCCTAAGTATGGCATGTTGTTGTCAAGATCATGGGGTGCCAAGCTGCAAGGTACAATGCAGATGGATGGGACATATGCCACTATCCATGTCTTTAGCCAGCTTAGAAGACTATATAGAGAGGCACACATGAAATTCATGGTTAGTAGCCCAGAAAAGCCTGAAAACTCTCCCATTTACTCTATCCATACTAACCTGGATTCGTTTATCCTTTACAACAATGAATCCACAAATAAGCCAGAGCTAGAAGACAGCGACTCAGACAACCAGTTAGAGGCCCCAAATCTAGGAATAATGGCAATTCTAGATATGGAAGAAAACATGAGAGAAAATTTTGAACAGTGCATTGAAATAACAAACCAAAGTGAAAAAACTCAAGAGTGTGAAAAACACATTACTCATCACTTTAAGCTCCTTGAAAATCCTAAGGAATGAGACCCATCACGATGTGTTGCGGATCTCAGAACAGAACATAATGATGAACAAGGCAATAGGGATCAAAACGATGTTAACAATCCCTTATGGTGCATGAAATTCGATGGGTCTTGCACTAAAAAGAGTGTGGGAGCTGGGGTATGGTTGGTCGACACTGTAAACAATTACTCCGAAAGCCATGCGTTCAGGCTAGATTTCAAATGCACTAACAACATCGCAGAGTATGAGGCTCTCATCCTAGGATTGCGTCTATTGAAAGAACTAGGAGCCAAGAAGATAATTGTTCAGGGAGACTCAGAATTAGTCATCAAAAAGCTAAATGGAGAATATGCCATTAAGCATCCTAGAATAAGGGTATACTGAAATAATGCCATAGATTTCCTAAAAACGTTTGCAAAATATGAACTCGTGTTTGTCCCAAGGAGTCAAAACATAATTGAGAACGGATTGGCCTGCACTGCTAGTTCATGTCAGGAATCACCTAGTGACAAAAAGATCATTATTCAAACAAAATATAGACTTGCAGCGCCAGATAGTGAAAAATATTGGTAGGTCTTTGATGGCGACAAGCAGATAGAGGATTTCCTTCTTGGCAAGAACGAGTTTGAATTATCTGATTCAGATTCTAAATCCGATGAAAATTGCCTAAAAAAAAGCCCCCCGAAGAAGAAAAACCATCTGGTCCCGTAAAAATCAACATGTTAACTAAAAAACTTGGAACTCATACTGAAGAGTACGAGGACACAGAAAACGAAGACATTGAGGTACTGTCGTCACAGGAAAAGAACATACCTAGGGGGCTAGCACCATTAGAAGACCTGTTTGATTTTAACGACGTAGCAAAGAAACCCACTGTAGAATATATAGAGTCTAAGGTCGAGGAATGCAACATAGGCACCAAAGATCAGCCTAAATTGATTAAATTAGCTGGCTCCTTGCCATCAGACATGAAAAGGAAATACATTGACTTATTTAAAGAGTTTTTCGATGTGTTTTCCTGGAGATATGAAGACTTAAAAGCCTATGATACATAAATTATCTAGCACAAGATCCCATTGAAAGAAAACAAAAAACCCTTTAGGAAAAAACTGCATCGATTTAATCCAATACAACTGCCTCTAGTAGAAAAGGAAATCAAGAAAATGTATGAGGCAGGAATCATAGTGCCTGTGAGGTTTTTAGATTAGGTTTCGAACCTTGTAGCTGTGAGGAAAAGGACAGGAGAAATTAGATTGTGCATTGATTTCAGAAACCTTAACAGAGCCTCCCTAAAGGACAATTACCCTTTACCCAAAATGGAACACATTCTACAAAGGGTAGTTGGTTCAAAGATGATTTCTCTGTTAGATGGTTTTTCAGGGTATAACCAAGTTTTAGTACTCCCAGAAGACCAACTCAAGACAACTTTCACCACTCCTTGGGGCACTTTCATGTATGTGAAAATGCCTTTTGGATTAATGAATGCTGGGGCCACTTTCCAAAGGGCCATGGACATTTCATTTTTAGAGGAGATAGGGCACTTCATTGTAATTTACCTTGATGACATAATAGTTTATTACAAATCTGATGAAGAGCACCTGAAACATCTAAGAAAGGTCCTTGAAAAGTGCAGAAGGTTTGGCTTATCTTTAAATCCAAAAAAGACAGTGTTTGGCCTACAAGAAGGTAAACTCCTTGGCCATATCATAACAGAAGAAGGGATTAAAATAGATCCAAAAAGAGTTGAGGGAATACTAAATATTAGCCAACCAAGGAACATAAAATAATTACAGTCCTTTATTGGAAATATTAACTTCCTGAGGAGGTTTATTCCCAACTTAGCAGAGCTCCTTAGAAACATGACTAATATGCTCAAGAAAGAAGTAGGAGTGAAGTGGATTGTAGAACCTAAAAGATCCTTTGAATTGGTAAAATATGCACTCACCCGGGCACCAGTCCTAATCAACTCAGACTTTTCAAAAGAGTTCCTTATTTTTTCCTTTGCCTCAAAGCATACTGTGGCTGCAGTCCTGTTGCAGAAAAACCCAGAGGGACAGGAACAACCTATTTCTTTTTTCAGCAAGGCTTTAAAGGATGCACCCTTGAAATATAACATAATGGAAAAATAGGCCTATGCTTTGGTAAAGTCCTTAAAGGACTTCAGGGTGTATATTCTACATTCCCACATCATTGCTTATGTGCCTAACATAGTGGTAAAAAACATCTTGTCACAAGACCCAGATGGAAAGAGGGGCAAATGGATTGCTGCAATATTAGAGTATGATTTGGAAATCAAACCCACCAAACTCATAAAAGGTTAGCGCTTAGCTCAATTAATGGTTGAATCTAATCTACAAGCCCTTGAAATTAACATGGTAGATGCCTTGGATGAACAGGAAGAGTTACCTACTCCCACTGTGGAAAAGCAATTTCAAAGCTCACCTTGGTACACTAATATCTTGTATGTGCTTACAAATCTTAATGCTCCTCCTGATTTATCAAAAAAAAAGGCAAGGTTTTTAAAGTTGAAAGCTAGGAATTATTGCATTTTGAATGAATGTTTATATTGGAAAAATGCTAATGGTTTATTGCTTAAATGTTTGCCGGAAGTTGATGCAGAGAAGATCAAGTATGAATTCCATGAAGGAGAGTGTGGAGGTCATCTCTACTGGAAAACCACAGCCAATAAAATCCTTAGAGATGGCTATTACTGGCCCACCCTCTTCCAAGATTTCCATAAAATGATAGTAGCTTGCCACAAGTGCCAAGTTTTTGAGGTCAAAAGAAAACTCCTTCCTTTACCATTACAACCTATCACTGTTGAAGCTCCTTTTCAAAAATGGGGCCTAGATTTCATAGGAGAAATCCATCCTGCTTCACCTGCCCAACAAAAATGGATTCTCACAACCACTGACTACTTACAAAGTGGATAGAGGCCATCCCTTCTAGGAATGCCACAGATTCTGTCATTATAAAATTTCTTGAAGACTATATCCTGTCTAGATTCGGCTGCCCCAGGAAGATTATTACTGATAATGCTGCTGCTTTTGGTTCCAAAAAGATGATTGATTTTTGTAACAGGTATCAGATTACACTTGGTCATTCTACTGCTTATTACCCTCAAGGTAATGGGTTAGTAGAATCATCAAATAAAATTTTGGTGACCATCATCAAGAAGCTGCTTGAAGAGAATAAAAAATCATGGCATAGCAAGTTGGTGCATGCTTTGTGGGAAGACAGGTTGACCACAAAGAAGTCCATTGGAATGTCCCCTTACCAGCTTGTTTATGGAGTAGATGCAGTGTTTCCTACCAGCCTAGGTGTACCGGTGATAAAATTAGTCCATGAAATACAGTCAGAAGAGGACAGCATGGTAAGGAGGATCAATCAGACAATACATCTCCAGCAGATAAGGGAAGAGGTTTACAATAGGGCTCAGAAGGTACAAGAGGACATAAAGTTGTTTGACAAGAGAACAAAGGCTTGTGATTTCAACATTGGAGACAAGGTACTCAAGTGGGACTCCAGAAGAGAGGATAAGGGTAAACATGGAAAATTTGACTGTTTGTGGCAAGGTCCTTACATTATTCAGTCCAACATTGGTCCAAATTCCTTTTTTCTGCAAGAGTTAGATGGCACAGATCTATTTTGGGGTCCTGTCAATGGCAGAGTGCTTAAGCATTACTGCTGAGTTCGATTTTAAAAAGCTTTCATTTCCATTGTAAATACCATTGCTTTGTTCAGTTCCACAAAATAAAAAATACAAAAACAATAAAAAAATAAAAGAAAAAAGGGCAGATTATAAAAAACAATAAAGGTATAGCCCCATACCAAAAATGAGAAACAAATCTGAAAGTGTGCAAGCTCAAATGCCACTCCTAAAAAACACACTCCTAGTTAGTCAAACAGCCTAATCTTGACTAATTAGTTTTAAATTTACTGCTAATAGGATACTGAATTTGATTTTCCAAACTGTTTAAGCTTGGCTTATCAGTAGATAGATTAGGTAAGAAATTAAAGGTTCAAACATGCTCAAAACCTGAACCTAAGTTTCCAAGCAAGAATTGACTCCAATCTATGTTTAATTCTGAGTCAAAACAGAGGTAAATCTGGTTCTAATCAGCTCAAAATCTGAACTAGAGAAAAATAAAGAACAACTCAATCAAGAGGCAAATAGAGCTATAAAAAAGTGAAGGAAGTGCATGAACTTTCAGATCTTACACCTTCCATTTTGATTTAAATTTTTCTGCAAATTAAGTATCTGTGTGCAGCTTGTTTTTTATGCCATAGATCACAACAATTCAAACTACTTAATCTTGACTTGACTGTTTTTAAATTTCTGTTGTAGAATTTAGAGAATAAAATCTGTTAGACAATTTAATCCCAACAGATAGTAGATTAGGTAGAGAATTATATGCACTCAACTGTTTAATCTGAGTCCATGGAGAAATAAGGAGTAGAAATAGATTATATTTCCTGTTTTCAAAAGAAATAAAATGTTGTAAAAGATTTTGTCAATCCAAATGCACTGTAAATGAAGAAAAAATGTTAGATCAGTAGGATTGGGTAGGTAGAAAGGTTGTTGATGAAGATCCATTGTTTTCCATGGCTGCTAATATGTTTTCAGAAAAAAGAAGAGCATCCAAGCAAAGAAGGCAACCCAATGGATGAGGCACTGATCAGCCCCCCAGAGAATGCAAGTCTGAAGTTCTTGATGCCTTCAAGAAGGCACCATCCCCAAGTGGAGCCACTATTGGCCGCCTATAAAATTTGTTCTATCAAAAGGTGGCCAAAACATTGTTTAGCCTTCAAGGAACAGTTTCATTGCAAAAATGTGATCTCTTGAAGCCTTTTCAAGACATCATCTCCTCTATCCAAAATCTTCATTGTTGTTTCCCTTCAGAACTCAGAAATTCTGCTAAAAATTCCATGAGAAAGACTGCTGCAAAATCCCCTTTTCTCCCCTTCCTTCACTCAGAAACTAACCTTCATTTTTACTCTCTTTTTCCCCATCCTTTTCCTCTGATTTCCATTTTTCCTCATTTCCCCTTTGTATAATCCACCTTGCATAGTTTAAAACTCCTTTCTGGCCTTATCGAAATCCTCAAAATTCCTTGAAAATCATTTAAAACCCATTTTTCTTATTATAGACTTAAGCCCCTTTGGGCTGAGTCTTTTACCTCCTAATAGGCCCTGATGCTGGAACCGAGCGCCAGTCTTCCAAGCGCTTATTGCGTTTCCCAATTGCAATTAGCCCCCCACCCCCCCGTCTTTAACTCCCCGGTCATATTGCCCTTCATATAACCCTTGTCCCCACAATCGGGCGCCAGGCCGCGTCGAAATTAATATTTTAAACTTTGTTTATATTAAGTTGTCACTTTTTTATTATTTCTTAAAATTTCCGCCAGTCCAAAATTTTAGTTGCTCGACACCGTTGATCTAATCTGAAGATCATACAACGCACGACCTATCAACCTGGTGGTCCCCGCCAGCGAATCACTGTAGCAAAAACTGGGCGGAATCCATCGCACCACTTTCAAGCGGAGGGCGGTTTTGTCCCGATCGGCGGTGATTCCATTCACCGGTTGATGCGTGGCCTGGGCACTGTTCACAAAACCGCCGTTCATCGTGCGTTAAAGATCGGATGTGGACCCGGCGTGATATTGACGTACACCATCCAATCTGAGGCCGCTCATCGTACGGTGATCGCTCTCCGAAGATGCCCGTGTGATAACTCAGGGTACAATGAAGTGTTAAAAGCATCTCCATCGTCGATTTGATCTACAGATTGACAGCCCAAAATTCATCACCCTGATTCCTCGTCTAGTCAGCATTTCCAGACCTGGGAGTTTTATTCATCTGGATTTTATTGAAAATCTGAAGTCCAGGCACGTTCTATAAGGTTTTTATCGTGGGATCTACGCCGTTGATCGCTTGGGCAGCTCTCATCCGACGGCCCACGATCGTCCCGATTCTCGATCTTGATTTTTGACCATGTTTTCCTGAAACAAAGGTTTTTATCCATTTTCTCCATTTTTCCAAAAAAGACTTATCTGCTTTGATTTTTCGCCTCTGCTCCTGACCGTCGATCTTTGCGCGATCGACGACTCTGATTTAAATTTTTCTTCCGCCTTGCCTTTGAATTTCTCTGATCAATCTCGACTGTTGGATGATGCCATCCAACGGCCATTCTCCCTCCACGTGCCTTCTGAAGCAGTCAACCTACACATGTAGGATTTTATAACATTTGTTTATATTTTTGTAGGATTTATTGGTTTTTCACCATGCTGTAGAAAATTCGTAGGCTGAGGGTGACGATCCTCCCGCGTTCGATTCACTAGAGAAATCATTCGCAGGTTTAAAATTCACTTTTTATCAATGATTCATGAGGCATTGATGCCATTCGATCCCTCTACATCCATGCGCGCCAAAAAAACATAGTTAATCAAGCACCGATCAAAGAGTATCAGTGTCGAAGACGGAACACACCAGAAACAGGAGATTGAAGACCTAAAACACAAATCTCAAGTAAATTAAAGGTGTTTTAAGGAAAGACAAAGACATCTGTCGAGCTGAGAAATCCTCCACCACCATAAGCAGAGGCTAATCGAACCCTCTACAACTCCTAAAGACACCTGCAGCCTCACAGAAATCAAAGAAAGCTTAGTCATTACCTGAACAAGAGGTGTTTACCTGAAGACAACTGAACAATTAATACAAATCAAAGATCTTATCTCTAATTGTTAGCAAAATTATTTTAAAAAGATTAAGAACAGTCTAGAAGCAGATATTTTCGATCATTAGGCCTCGAAAGGCAGAAACAGAGTTATGAAGAGGAGTTAGAAATGATTACATAATTAATGATACTTGACCCCTGGGAAATCCTCCCACCTCCTCATTTTTCTATAAATACTTCTGTAGAAGATGAGAAAATGTTGGTCTCTAGACATCTGAATGCATGTAATAGTTTTCTAAAGCTACTGATGCCCTGTGTGCAATTTGAAGATAAATAATATGATATGAGAATTTTGAAGTTGTAGAAACCCATTGGGCTTGCCGATTGTAACTGGTTTGAACATCAAATACAAGTTGCTGATTTATGGGATCCTGATTTGTGTCAATGGTGATGTTTTCCTCACTGTCAATTGTTATTTTCTTTAATGTTGTCATCATGTTCACTTTCTCTGATAAGGAATAGCAAACATAGAGCTAGGACTTACTCCCAACAATAACCTACTCTTACTAAAAGCTTTATTTTCTTTGTTTTCTTCATTCGAACGTTCTCTTTGAAGAGTATATTAAAGCAGTTTAGTTTAAAAGCACTTGCCTGATCTAGATTTCTCTTTGTGATTATCATATGTGTTTTCCTCTAGAATATGTTGAAAGAAGGATAGTTTAGAAGCACTTACCTGATCTTAAGCTGTTCGAACTGTTTTTAAATGTTTTCTAACTTAAATTACTTCAATCCAGGCTAGTTTAAAAGCACTTACATGATCTCAGAATACTTTTATGTTTTTCCTTAAGTACATGCCGAAGCAAGATAGTTTGAAAGTACTTACTTGATCTTAGGCTGTTCATTGTTCTTCATTTGTTTTTCTCTCTATTCCCTATCTGTTTCATTCCATAAAATCACCTTAAGAGATCCTTTGACATAAGTGACTTGCCCCATGGATCCTTCTTGAACCTTGCTGTCCAATTAAAATCCTCCTATGACTCCATAGCCCAATGGGTTAAAACTATCTTTGCCTTTTTTGTCAGCTGAATCATTCCTTCACTTGCAGACATCTTCACCCTTTATTTTGAACTACCTTCACCTTCATCATGTCTTTTCCCAACCAAAACAAACAAAACAAAACCCATGCTCTTCACAACTAGCCTAATATCACATTTCAGGTTTTAAAGATCACATCTTTAAACTCATTTATAGAGAGATCCCTCTCTAGATTCAGTAGGGCTAGATCCTTGAATCCAAAAGCAGTTTGATGTTATCCCTGTAGTTGGAATTTTTCCAATCTTGCTAATTACAGGGTGCTAACACCTTCCACCCTCTGCAAAATATGATCCATTTTAGGCAAGGGGTAATTGTCTTTCAAGGAAGCTTTATTGAGATTTCTAAAGTGTATACACAGTCAAATTTCTGTTGTTTTTTTCCTAGTGGGCACTAAATTAGATACCCAGTCAGAATACCTGACTGGTGTAATTATTTGTGCATAAAACATTCTTTTAACTTCTTTCTCGATTAAAGGTAACAATATTGGATTAATCCTTCTTAGTTTATGTTGACAAGGTTTTTGATTTTCTTTCAAAGGAATCTTATGTTGAATTATGTCTTTGTTGTAAGTTTTCAAATCTTCATAACTCCATGCAAAAACATCCTGATATTCTTTCAAAAGTTCTATGTATTTAACCTTTTCTTCTGATGACAAAGATATTGATAGTTTGATCATTTTTGGTTTTTCATTTGTACCAAAGTTATACTCTTCTATATCAGACCTGACTGGTTCCATTTTTGGCCTTTTGGGCACATCATTGGAATCAAACAAGTCTTCTAGGGGAGTTAAACCTCTAGGTAAAATGTTATGTTTTAAATCAATCAAATCTGGTTCATCTTCCATCATTTCCTCCATATCTACTTTTTCCAATTCATCTATGTCACTCTGAGTAAATATAGTAGGTCTATCAAAATTATGTACATCTAAATCTTCTAAATCATCTATTTGACAAAAATTTGAATCTGTGTTACAAGGTGAATCTATATTACAACAATTATCAATTTGGAAATTTTGAAACTCTCGTTCATTGTTCAAAAAGTGATATATTTTTTCATCTTCTGAGAAAATTTGCCAGTATTTTACATTATCTCGGACAACAGGTCTGTGTTTGATTTCAGCAGTGTATTTCTGTAATGGTGAAAATGGGAATTTGCAAGTGCTAGCAAAGGTTGCTAAACAATGGGCTTGCGTGTTCTGTTTTCTAGGGATGATAGCAAACTTGCTTTCTAACAAATCTTCAACCAAATCATGTGTTGTGTCTGTTGGATGGATAAATCGTTCTTGCGGACAAGACCGATCTCCCTAGTACTAAAATTATCTAGCAACAAATAGCCAAATAGACTAATCTTTCTCTAAGAATATATGATATACGAAAAGCTCTATATAGGTGTTAAAATACCTACCTTATGTCCAGTGCTTGTTTGAAGTTGTTGTTATCCTTCCCGCGCTTGAAGGAGTTTTGCTTGTAAACCTGCAGTCAAAAACAAGCAAAGTATTACATAGCACCTGTATAGACATCATCATAAATCATGCTTATCATAGTGATCAAGGAATCTATGAAATAAACCATTAACAGACAGCTTATTGAGAAAAATGAGTATATTTGTATTAATTTCAAAAGAAGGAAAAACTTACAACCCGAGCCTTGATGTTGCACAGGCCTTCCCGGGGTCTGAAGTAGGAGTCTCCTCTACTTTGACAAGCTTTACACTCTTTCAACCAAGAAAAATAGAGGTATATAATCTCTCCTCACAAAATTCTTGTTTAACTGAGTCTGAATCTCAACAGCACTTAACCTCAAATATTCTAAAGCTTCAACTCCCTTTGAGGCTACCCAATGCCTCTTTTTATAGTGGAAAAGAGGAGGTTTTTCTGTTCCAAATATGAAGGCATAGAATCCTCCTTCAAAGGGATAAGCTCCTCACATCAAGGGGTTAGCTCCATAAGGTAAGGGATACATGTACCTTATCAAAGCGTACTCATTCTAAAAAATTCTCGTCTAGAATCTTCTAGAATTAATCTCAAATCAACTTTTTAACTTTACTTTCTCGCATTTTTTAGTTTTACAGGAGTCTGCACCTATAACACATAGAAAGTGCGGTTTTAGTCTGCAGGATAGCTGAACATTAGGTGCGGTGCGGGCCCGCAGGCAATGTATAGAGAAAGTGCGATACCAAAGTTTAGGAGATTTTTAGGAACTTTTCTCTAATTTTCAAGGCTTGACATGAAGAACTGATATGTTAGACTTGCAAAAGGGGGAAGTATGAGTTATAATGAGCTCATACCCATAGCAGAATGTCAGGATGACAATTTTTAGTGTAACAGTGTCCCTGTATCTGGCTAGTCTGGGATTGTGAACAGAGTATTCGGCATTTATTTTCTTGATAACTAGCTCTGAATCTCCCATGACCAATATTCTTTGCCCTACCAATTTTCTAACGATTTGAAGACGTAATATTAAAGCCTCATATTCAGCCATGTTATTGGTACATTTGAAATTCAATCTAAAGGCATGTTCTTGGGAATGGCTTGTTTCAATGTTGGTAATCCATACACCAGCTCTAGCTCCTGATTTATTCATTGATCTATCAAAATCTAAATGCCATAAAGCCTCATGAACAATGTAATCATCCATTATTTTAAGCTTCTTATCAGTGAGTTCAGTTTTGCTGTTATTATGATCAAAGTTACAGAGAATAAAGGAATCAAGATCAGTAGTAGTTGAATAGATTGGGTAATTGGTAGGTCTGTCAGCAGTACTGATCATAAACTTCATTAAGGTTTCTCGGTAAAGCTTTTTGGGTTGTTCAAATACCGAGATAGTGGCATAACTCATGTCAATTTTTACTACCAGCTACCACAACATCCATGATCATGATTTTACCAGGACATTGGACTAAGTTCACACACAGACCTTTAATCAATCCTATGCATTGGACTTTAGATGAATCAAATGAAAACTGATCTTTATATGGCCGAGTTATGTCTAGATTTAGAATTTCCATTATTTCTCTGGGCATAAGGTTGTGGGAAGCTCCAGTATCTAGCATAGCATTGTGTAATATCTAATCATGTACAGTAAGACTTAAATAAAATGGAGGTACTGACCCATCTGAATGCTTACCATCTACATTTGGACCAAATATTAATTCAGGTCTATCCACACTCATATTAATTGTATCCTCATTTTCATTTACATTCAATGTTTCAGTAATAATAGATCTATACAAGTCATTTTTAGCCAATTCTACTAAGGGAACAACTATCTTTAACTTAGATATTTCAGATTGCATGTTAAATGTTGACTGAGATTTGATGGCTTGAATTATTTCATCTTTTGGAACTGTGGTTTGGGATGATTTTTCTTGTGTTTCAACAGTTTTACCTTTGGCTTGAGGTTTTCTTTTGTCTTCTGTTTGAGTTTCCTGAGTTTTGCTATATTTGATTGTTTTTTCAGGAATAGTTGGAGTGTTAGCAGATGCTTTATCAGATTTGGAATTCTCAGTAGAAGATTTAGGATTTGATGATTTTGAGTCACCTGGATTCTTTTTTGGATCATTAATTGTTGCTGAATTGGTGGTATTTTTGGTATTGGCCTTTTGTGCATCTTTAGAGGATTGAGCCACCTCATCAGTGATATCTACAATCTTTGGACTATGTTTTTTTTTAGGATTGGGTGGGTTTGAATTTTTTTTATTTTTTTTGGGAAGAATCTGCAAAAATTTCGTTTTGGGAGCCTCAATATTATTTTTGTTTAGGCTTTGTTGGGTTGGAGCATTGCTTTTAGTAGTAGGCTCATTGGTTTTCTTGCTCCTAAGGTTATATTGGATATGAATTTCATTGATTGTGAAATCATAACCTTGCTTATAGTCAAAGGATTCACCAGATTCCACTTTGAACTGTTGTAGCTCAAAGAGTTCCTGGTCCTCCTGAGTGAGGAAAATTGTATTGTTTTCATCTATCTCCATAACTATGTTGATGTCTTCCTCATCCTCAACATTTTTTTGTGAACTTTCTAGAAAGTTTTCTTGGAATGGGGGTCTTATGTTCTTATCTGGGGAGGGTTCTTTACCTTTCCCAGGATTGTTGTTTTTCTTGTAGTTGGGATTGATTCTCCCATTGTGGTTTTATTTCAATGTGATCTAGTCTCTCAAATACTTTTTCTAATGTTTTGTTAATAAAATCAAATTTACGATCTAAGTTTGAAGTCTCTTATTTGATGGTAACCCTCCTCTCATTTCTAAGTCCGGATTTCTTGGCAAGGATATTGATTTCTACACCTACAGCGTTTAATTGCATTTGTTCTAGGGTCTCTGCATCTCTTTCTCTGAGTTGGTAGGCCATGTCTACATCAAAACAATCAGGGAATTTGAGTAGCACGGAATATGGAGTGGGTTTAATATCTGCAGGAATAGAATTGTAAACACTGTTGTATCTAGTGAAAAAATATTGGATAGACTCATTAGGAGCTCTTTTAACAACATCAAACTCAGATAATATTTGCATGGGATTCTTCTTCTTTTCCCATTTATTTAGGAAAGCTTTATGGAATGCAGCTAAGTCTACTATACTACTAGCACCTAGAATTATAAACCATGTTTTTACTTCTCCAGTTAAGCTTTGTGAAAATAATCTCATTCAGACATCAGATTCACCTATCTCATAAATTTCCCAAAAATCATTCATTTTAGTGACATGTTGTTGTGCAGTAATTTGTGAAAAATTATCAAACAATGGCATATCCTTTTGGTAATTTTGGGGCATGTCATGGAGATTTTGAGGTAATACCAAGGGAGCATATCTGGCTACCATGGCTTGGATTTTTCCTAAACTGGGAGGTACAGTAGTAGTGGAAGGGATAGTGCTGCTTACAACAATGGATGTACTTGAAGAGCTTGGAAAAGAAGATGAAGAAGGATAATGATACACATGAAACATCAGTAAACTTACAATCACAGAGAGAAACACACCATCAAAACATAGAGCCACATGGATCCCAAAGAGTGCTGCAAACCCTGGTCTATTCCTTTGCCAAAATTGTAGAGATGAAATGTACAATGAAGTGCCAAGCAATCCCAAGTGTCCAACCTCTGAAAATGACTGAGAAAATACAAGATATAGACAAGCCTAACTAATTCTCATGCCTCTAGGGGTCGAGATCACTAGTTTAGGAGTTGATTCAACAAGATCTAAACTAAGAACTAGAAAATA
Source organism: Pinus albicaulis (assembly GCA_034641835.2). NCBI lineage: Eukaryota > Viridiplantae > Streptophyta > Pinopsida > Pinales > Pinaceae > Pinus > Pinus albicaulis. Next base: position 163,469,066 of record CM076581.1, read on the forward strand.
GGCAATGAAACAACTTGCCTCTATAAGATAGGAAACTGATTCATTCAGTTACATTTCACTTTTTGGTGAATGAATCTACTTGGATGAGTAAAAATGTGCCAAAATTACATCAAAGTCATGAAATTACATCAAGTTACATCAAGAGTTTCACATTTGGAGATAAAAAATTAAAACTAGCCAAAACTAGGCGAAAAACTGAGTTACTGAGTGAAAACTAGGCCAAATTTCCCAATGCGCCGCGCCTGAAATCTCTATGCGTCGCGCCACTTTGAGGATGATTTTGAGGGCCTTCCCGGAGTCAAAATTGAGTGCTGGATAGCGTGTTGGAAATATTTTCCTGTCTACTTTCCAACCCAAGTGGAATTTCTAAATTTGGTTGCCATTTTCCCCTCTAAAAATGAGTTTTCCCAACACTGCTTCCTGTGTGTCCAAAAAGTGGCAGAAAGGCCATTTTTAAGGTGTTTTTGACCCTTCAAGCAACCCAAAACTTGTCAAAATTTTTAGGTAATGGGTAGGCATGCATAAATTTTCATGAAAAATCCAGAAATGCAAATTTTTCTTCAAGAGGAGCTGCCAATTATAAGCGCGTGCCAAGTAGCGCTACGCGTCGGGCGGAAAAATCTGTGTTAAGGCCAAAAAAATCAAAATTGACAAAAATTTTCCCAAATTTCTTGAAATTTGGGCTGAATGTCCACCATCAAGTGCTATTCTGAGCCAAAGAAGCTTCGGCCAAAATTTGGAGTCTATCATGCCTTTTGCGATGCTTTAATGCCCTCTTTAACTTTGTCTTCATGTTTTTGAGCGCCATGGATGAGTGGGACTGATGAGGGGAGGGTTTGATGATAGTTGTATGATTTTAGGGAATGAAAGGGTTTAGGGGATAAAATATAGGGTTTTGGATGACAATTATTTTTTTGGGGATATTTAACTAGGATTTGGGATAGTGGGATTAGGGATTTAGGGCTAGTTGATTAGGGATATGGGAAATGTGGAATGGATAGATGAGAATGTAAAGAGAGGGAGAAAATGATTGAGGTAATGAAGGAGTGAGGGAGTGAGAAATGGATAGGAGTGGAATTGGTATTGAAACATGCAATTTTCAAACCCTATGCAACTGCTTTTGGAAATAAATGTAAAGAGGTAGGGTTTTGATTTTTTCTCATTAAATCACCATAAGCACCAAGAGAAATTCATTCATTGGTCATGGAGGGATGTTAACTTATTTGGGAAATGAATAATTTAGAAATTTTAGAGCTTTGGTGGAATATTTGAATGTATTTCAAGCTTTTTAGCCCAATGCGTAGCGCTAGTTACAAAATTACACTGCAAACCACTACCCAATGCGTAGCGCCATTTCAATGCGTAGTGCATTTTTACAGGAGACTTTTGGAGGCTTTCCCGGTGTCCAAATTGGGTGTGTGATAGCTCTTTGGAAATATTATTGACTCTAATTTCCAACCCAACTTAAATTTTTCAATTTGGAGTTCATTTACTCTGTCAAAAATCAAATCTCCCAAGACTGGTCAAAATGTGCAAAATGAGGCTGCCTCAAGGCAGAGTGCTGTTGAAGTCAAATTTTGAAGGTCTTCCTCAACTCAAAATTGAGCTCATGATAACTCATTGGAAATATCTTTGTGTCTAGTTATCATTTAACTCATCAAGAAAGTCATTTTTCCAACCAAGCTAGGAGAAATATTGATTTTCCCAAGGTCACCTCAGAGGTGCATCAATTCTCTTGAGGAAACTGTATTTTTGACATTTCTCTAAAACCATGACACCTGTGTACAAAGTGAATAAAATTTTTCTTCCTTGGCATATTTTGGACAAAAAAATCTCTCATTTTTCCAAAATTCATCTTTTATTGCTCAGAAACATCATTGGAGTAAAACCTATCCCGATGTGTGGAACAAGGGATTTGTCGAAATGAAGCGAAATGAAGGGGATAAGGGGCTTCTAAATTATTGAATTTTTTTTGGGAAGTAGGGAGGGATGTTAGGAAGTAGGGGAAAGTGTAATTTCAGAGATTGAGTGAGGGGAAGGGGTCCAAAAGGGAAAAACACAGGCCTAGCCTAGAAAATTGCCAAGTTGTAGCAAGAAACTAGGGTTTGTGTGAAAATGAGAAATTTGAGGGACCTTAGTGATGGGAAGTGTTTAATGAGGTAAATAAAGGATAGGGGAAGGTGTATGAACATTAGGATACAAGTTTGGCTGATGATTTGACCATCCAAGAGAAATTACCTCCAAAACCCTAGGAAAGGGAAATGAACCTTACCTAAGCACAACTGAAGTATGAACAAGGTGTAAAATGACCCTTTGAACCTTGACATGATGATGAAAACCATCTGAATGATGGTACACTCAGCTTAATGGTGACATGGACCGACATTTGGACAAATTTGAAAAGAGTGAAAGAAAACCCTAGACCTAATACTTAGTGACCAAATTTTGTTTGAAGACTCACTGAAATGACAAAATTTGACCTTGACACCTTAAAATCACCTTGTAAAAGCATGTTTGATCACTGGAGGAAGGCTACAAAGGCTGAAACTAACACACGGTTTAAATAAGATCGTGATTTTTTATATCAGACAGAAAGCATACGCTGCCACAACAGAGGCTAGTTAAATTCCCAGCCACTGCAGAGCCACCTGCAGCCTCAAAGCAATCAAAAGAAGGTCTAAGTTATTACCAGACCAGGAGGTATTTTGCATCAATACAACTGAATATCTATTTCAACCAAAGGAAATTATTGTCAGCTATCAGCAGAAGTAATTACAAGGATAACAAGGAGCCTTGAAGTCAACAAATTCTTTCCAGCAAACCTAATAGTTAATGTAAATGATTTTATACAGAGGACACCTATGTAAGTTTCTTCATTGAGCCCCCAAAGGCCAAGAAGCCATTTAAGTCTGTATTAATTATTTTTAGAGATATTTATCAGATTCCACCTCCTCTTTCTTCTATAAATACTACTGCAGAAGAAGAGTTGGCGTTGGTTGATCACTAGTTGTAATATTGGAACTCTTTGAAATAATACATAGTCTGTTGAAGTTGAAGAATAAATTGAAGTCTTGAAGCCCTGATGATGTTGTTGCATGTTTTTTATTGTGAAGGCTCTATCATTGGATCCATGAGCTTGGCTGTTGGTGAAGTCTTCTGAAATGTTTTATGTTTTCTCATGTTTTCAAAATGTTCCATAATTTCTTACTACAGTAGGTTGAAAGTTTTAGGCTAAGAAATGACTCCTGGAAGCACCTTAGACCTGTTCACCCTTCACTGTTTCATGTTTTCTTCTGCTAAATTATTTTAGAGTCTTTAATCTCTCTCTTTAGTCTTCATGCCTGTTTATTTCCTTAATAGTTCGAATAGTTGGTTTCAGCATGATTTATGGTTTTCCTTGCTTGACTACTGCCACTTAAAAACTGTTATTGAAGTCTTCCTTTGAATTTTTCTATTTACAATGAGCCAAGGAGGTCTGTTATGATCTTGCCCTTTGTCCTTACTTAAATAGTTGTCTCAAAGGTCTTTATAGTTGTAATCATAGATGTGTTAGGTGTTCCCTCTTCTATGACTGCAATTATCAGTGAATCTTTTATGTTTTCTAAGTCATTTGAAATAAAATCTTTGAGGAAATAAGGTGTTCCCTGAATCTTAGATTTCATTTTAAAAAGTTTTTTTGAAATCATTGTTTGCTTAAAGGTGTGATTTGTAGAATTCATGGTTAGCCCTGTCTATCAAAAATCTCTTTATTGTTCAAATTGTGTTTTCAAATTCCCTTTGTTGAGAATTAAACTTCTCTTTCCAAATTATTGATGTCCATTTCATTCCAAAAACCAAAGGATCCTGTGGCTAAGTTAGATTTTCCCTCTGATATCCCATATCCATTGATAAGTATGTTATGACCTCTTTTTGACTCCATTGCCCAATGAACCAGATGTTTCTTCATTATATATATCTTTCCTAGGTCTTTCATGTTCTGCTGTATCAACCCAACCAAACAAACAAACAAACACCTACACTTAATAACTAGTCCAAAATCCATACTCTAAGCACACAAGATAAACATTTGCAAACAAACATTTGAGAGATCCCTCTCTGAGAACAGGAGGACTAGATCCTGTAACTCTAAAGATTGGTTTTGATGTTGCCTTGTCTTTTGATTTTCCAAACTATCAAAACACGGGACACCAACGGGAATCAAAGGGGACCTGGGATAAATGTGTATAATCTCGAGGCGTGATGCAAGAAAAATCATGCACAGACCCTATTGGTTGAATCCAAGGGTAAAGGAAAAGGTTAAAGCAGAAATCGACAAAATGCTAAAGGCAGGGTTGATATTCCCAGTGGAGGAAGCATAATGGGTAAGTCCCATAGTCATACAGAGCAAAAAGGATAAGGCAGAAATTTGAGTTTATGTTTACTATAGGAGCTTGAAAAATTCCTATATACATGACCCATTCCCCACCTCGTTCAGTGATGAAGTCCTAGACAATGTTGTGGGGAACGAGGCGTGTTATTTTACAGATGGGTTCTCAAGGTACCATCAGGTAACAATAGCTAAGGAATATAAGAAAAAGACAACTTTCTCCACTGAATGGGGCTCCTTCACATATCATGTAATGCCATTAAGTTTAAAGAATGAGTTAGCAATATTTTTGCGCATTTTCATTGCAGCATTCCACGACTACATCCACAAATTCCTGGAGGTTTATATGGACGACTGGATTTTCTACAACCTGTTAAAAGACCATGCCACACTATTGAGAATTATGTTTGATAGATGTAGACAACTACAGATCTCATTCAACCTAAAGAAGTGCATCTTTGTGGTGCCATTTGGAACATTGTTAGGACACGTTGTATGCAAACAAGGAGTCTGCGTGGATTCGGCAAAGGTACCAGTGATAATCAAAATGGAGGTTCTAGAAACTGTGAAACAGTTGAGGTCACTATTAGGCCATACAGGTTATTATAGGCAATTCATCTGCAACTACGCGAAGATAATAACCCCATTGGAGAAGTTGTTGCGGAAATCAGAACAATTCAACTGGACAGAGAGTTGCGTGAAATCCCTAGACACCTTCAAGGAAAAATTGGCAAGTGTGCCAATATTGTTTCATCTAGATTGGGACAAGAAATTTCATGTCCACATTGATGCTTCGATCATCGCACTTGGAGTGGTTCTAGCCCAACCAAGGGACACTACAGTTGATCACCCAATGTACTTTGCAAGTCGAAAACTATTAGCAGCGAAATGGAACTACACCACGACAGAAAGGGAATCATTAGAAATGGTGTATTCCCTTCAAAAGTTCTGCCACTACCTGTTGGGAGGTATGTTCAAGTTTTTTACAGACCATTCAGCTTTTAAGTACCTAGTAAACAAACCAGTCTTGGAAGGAAGGATATGCAGATGGCTCCTACTCTTTCAGGAATTCACCTTCGAGGTGATAGTCAAACCTCGTCGACTGAAAGTGGGACCAGACCTCCTATCAAGGCTCGAAAATCAAGAAAATAAAGGATCTCTAGATGATCAGATGCCAGACGCTGATCTTTTCAGAGCAGAAGCCATCCCAAAATACCTAGATCAAAACGCAACCTACCTAACAATAGGACAATGCCAAAAATAATATACTGTAGTACAGAAAATACACCTAGTAGTCCAAGCCACAGAGTACCAGCTCATCGCAGGACACTTGTACAAAATGGGACTAGAGAAAATCTTACGAAGATGTGTCCTGGACCACAAGAGGGAAGCCATACTATGGGAGTGCCACTCTACAGTTATAGGAGGACATGTAGGAGCTAAACCGATGGCTAGGAAAGTATTACAGGCAGGCTTATGGTGGCCGACAGTACACATTGATAGTAAGGCGTTCGTAAAGAATTACGATGTTTTCCAGAGGACGGGACATCCATCGCATAGAGACGAGCTTCCACTACACCCAGTAAAAGCACTACAACCATTCGAGAAATGGGCAGTTGATTTTATAGGCCTGATTGCACCCGCTGCAAGAAACTCACAGGCCCGATATATCATCACAGCAACAGACTATTTGACAAGATGGGCAGAGGCAATGCCAGTGAAGGATTGCACGGCTGAAAAAATAGCACGGTTCATATTTGAAAACATAATCAACAGATTTGGTTGCCCCAAAATTCTGACAAGTGATCAAGGTACGCATTTCATCAATGCAACCATTAAATCCCTGCTCGAAAGCTTCATGGTACAACAACACAAGAGAAGCCCTTACCACCCACAAGCCAATGGTACGGTCAAGGCATTCAACAAAATCCTTGAAAAGGGATTAACAAAGATCTACAACGCTCAACGAGACGACTGGGAAGAACGTATACCAGCAACTCTGTGGGCATAGAGAACATCTGTTAGGAGGCTCAATAACCAAACATCGTTCCAGCTTGTGTACAGGAGAGAAGCCGTAGTACCAGAAGAGTTTTCCATACCCATCCTTCTAATCACAACCTCAGTCCAACTATCAGAAGAAGACTCCCTAAAGGACAGAATACAGGAACTACAAGCGCTGGAAAAAGATAGGTTTTTAGCAGTATTCCACCAAACTGTCCAAAAATAAAGACAAAAAGTGTGACATGACTGCCATATCAAGCACAACACTTTCAAGGTTAGCGGAAAAGTTTTAATATATGAAAGTAAGTACCAGAAGTTCCTAGGAAAACTGCAAATGCATTTGCTAGGACCATACCACATAGTCGAAATCAAAGAGTCTGGAGCAGTTCGGTTAGCACAACTGGACAGCCAGATACTTCCAGGATGGGTGAACGACGCACACCTAAAACCCTACCATGAGTAAGTTCCACATTTCATTTAAAAGAACTCTCGCAACTGAGAGTAGTTAGTAGGGTAGATTAGGCTAGATTAGATAGAGTCAATAACTCTCTCGCACTCGAGAAGAGCTTAGATAGGATTCCCAATAAAGATATTTTATAGCACAAGAAAAATTCAATGTTGAGTTGCGGAGACTGCAACACAACTGATTGTGGTCGAGGGGGGTATAATGTCTAGCGTGTCAGCCACGTCAGAAGGAAAACGTGTCGAACATCATTCCATCATCATTAGTCATAGTACCCATGTCATTCCGTAGGACTACAGAGATTTGAAAAATAATTTCCATAATTAGCATCACCCATACTGCAATAAATTTTCCATAATAAGCCATAACCATCACCCATCATGTCTACCCAAACCCCAAAGCCATAGTCAGCTTTGTCAGAACCCACCTCATCCCAGTAACTAATCGCACAATTATAGCCACGGGAAAAGGCATGGAAAATTAGTTAGTTATGGGGTCTTATCATCCTCATGTGTGCCGGTTACTTACATAATCTCCATGAAGGAAAGCACAAGAATACCGAAGAAGTCCGAGTTAGAATCAGAAACAGCAAACGTAGCAAGGGAAACATCACCAGAGAAAGAGAAAGGAAGGAGTCCAGAAGCAGGGATTCATAAGGAAAGAGGAGGAATAGCACTACAGGTGTACCAAAGAATATCTAAAATGACCAGGGTAGCACCAGCAATTGTTGAGCACGAGCTCAATGAAAGGATTCACAAGATGGAATCCATGGTAGGAAAATATGACAATGCGTCATTGATTGATATTGACCTAACAAACTCCTTCCAATTTCTAGTGATGAAGAAACAAGTCTACATGGAGAATTATGCAACCAAGGTGGGACAACAAGCAGCAAGAGTACTTCCAAAGTTCAAAGGTGTTCAAAAATCCACCATACTAAACCTAAGGAACCTGCCAGTGTTCGACACTATAGGGGCTGCAATCTAGTGCACCAAGTTTCTATTGAGCAGAATTCATAATAGGTCGCTCTGGCTAGGAAGATAAATCCCATTTCATGTGGAAGATATTCATAGATTGACCGGGTTGTCACAGGAAAGGAGAGATGTCTCTACGACTTTCCAGACTGTGTCCAAGAGAGCAAAGAAAGCAGGGGATGGTGACTACTACAAGAAGTACGACACCAAGGGAGGGGGAAAAGGTGCCAAGATAGACTTAATCAACAACCCAGTGATCAAGTTTGCATGCTACTTGATTGCAAGAAAAACAATGAGACACTACACCAAAGGGGAATGTACAGTAGACACTATCTCAGTTGCGGAGCATTGTCTCCAGGGGGCACAGCTGAATTGGTTTTTGTTTCTTCTTAATGAGTTGTTCAAATCATGTGAGGAAAACTACAGGAGGCCCATGAGATTCATCTATGGATACCTTGTAATGGCGCTAGCCATGTGGAAATGGACATTTCCAGGAATAAGGCAATCGCTGGAAGTGGCGCTAGGCCAACCACTAGTAATGAGTTCACACCTTGGAAAACATCAGGGGACCCCGGCTTAAAGGAGGTGAACAAGGAGGCATTCAAATTCTGGTACAACCAGACGGTGGATGTCACGATGAGCCAACAGAGAATTCCAAGGACCTTACTAGACAGCTATGCAGCACAAATATGGTTTGGCGTTAACCATAAGCAAACTTACATCTGGACAGCATGTGTGTCGGAGTCGACCTTTAAGATGAGGTTGTTGAAATTTCAAATTGACGAGCAGGCTTTTCACGCAGAAGTACGCTCCTGGCCCGAAGTAGCAATGGAGATCAGAAGCGGAGTCTACATCTACTCATTCAACGGCATGCTATCGGATCCATTGCCGGGAGAGATATCATAGGAAGCGATGGCTAGGATGTTGTGAGTACAACTGACTCCAATCATCGAGAAGCTAAATGAAAAGGTACAAAGCTTTAATCGGGTATTCCAAACCTTAACTAGTGATTCTTCTGTGTTTCCCACATTTACAGAATTTCAGGCCGTAAATGTTGCATCCTCTTCCATCGCAGTCGCCCTAGTCACCACCATACCATTGAATTTGTTTAATTCACCACCGGTAGCAACCATAGCTCTCTTCAAGAAAAGTAAAGCCTTGAAGCCACCCGTAGCCACACCCAAGGCCAAGAAAGCGAGAATCACAATGTCCAGCCAAGTTGTTGATCTTGCAGGGGAAGATCAAACACAACTGATCGACACAGGGGTCCCAATCAGAGAAGAGCCCGTGACAGAGCCCCAGAAGACTCAGGAGCTACCCCCAATAAACCCCTATTATTTTCTAAATGTTCGTATATCACATCCTCGCACTCACCAATCATCAGCCACCACCTTATTCACCTCCAAAGATAACCCATCTCACACACCCTCCACATCAGCCACCATATCTGACCCAGTCAGAGTACAAACTAAAACAAGCGGAGATGCCGAGATGGAGGTTAACTCTGGTACAACAATGGTATGCGAGGTTAGCCAAACCCTGGTTGAATAGGGTTATTTTAAAGAACTTTTAAGTCAAGATGCATCTTTTGCTGTAGACATAACAACTCAAACTGAAGAGCTGAATCAATTTCAGCAAACAAAGCTGATACTTCAGCAAGTGCAACCCAATATAGGCATGGGTAACCTCAGTGATGGGGTGTCGCAACCAACACAACCGCAGTCACCACAAGAGCATTCAGCAAGATCCATTGCAAGTGGTCAAACGCTCCAAGAATGATAACCGAATCAAGATATCTCCAGAACCAAAAGTGTGTAGACCTGGGGAACGACACAATTTTATAATTTCATTCAGCGGGCGGCACAACAGGCCGAAGGGCTTCACATAGAACTTCAGCAGAGGTTCGAACAGAAACAGGTACAAATTATCATGCTTAATGAAGAGTGTGAACAACTGAAAATAAAAAAGAGCCAACTCCAGGGCCAGCTAGATATGGTGATCAAGGTCTTCCAGGATCTTTGGCCCATGGTGACAACCCACAACAATCAGATACCAAGTTTCATAGCAGAGGAAAACATAGTCGAATGGTCCATTCACGTCCGAGTGGCCTATTCAAATCTCAATAGAGAAAACAAGAAACTGAGAGTAGCATTGGAGGCTAGGCCCGCACTACCGGACCCGACAGTCATTTACACAAATAATATTGCAGAGTGATAGACACAGGTAGCCGGGATGCAGGAAATTTTGAGTACTACAGCAAAGGAAGCGTATGACCTACTGAAGGGTCTACATGAATGTTCCACCTCTCTCACCTTGAAGTCACATCCAGTTTCAACAAAAATACAACAAATATCCAAAGAGATTCAGGAGGCTACAGACTCGGATAGACTCGACCAACTGTACACTCAAGCTGAGGAGCTCGAAGTCCAGATACAAAAAATTGAAGAGAATTCAGCCACAACCAAGAAATCCCTATGAGATCTCAGGAAGCCGGTGAAGACCATGGCACAAGAAATACATAAAATAACCGTCGAGGCCAATTTTTAGATCTCTAGCGTCTTTAGCGGTCTACCGTCCATCGCAGGAGAAAAAGAGGTCGCTCAAGTCACAATAGAGATAGACATGCTTATGCAGGGATGGAAGCAGGCCATTGACAGATTACGAGAGCTAAGAGCTTCCGCACTCACAAAGGTCCCAGGGTTGGGGCCCTTTTTTGGGCACATAGAGGAAAAGGAGCAAATAGAACGGCCCACGGAGACAAGCATACCAATGGTGACCGAGGCGGCAGGAAACGATTGACTTGGGATGAGTCAATAGGATATGGTCGAGGCCTGTTGGCCCTTTTTTTGAAGTTAAACAGTTTTTTGTTGCGAAGAACAGGTGGCGGAGCGCAACCATGGTGTGGAGTCCTAAATGGCATGATCCTAGTGATATGCAAAGAAGTGAAACAAGTGAGACACCTAATAATGAAAATGCAAAAGACGAAATGATCACTGACGGAGGGCAGCAAGGGCTGACTCTAACACTCATGAGGGTTATTATGAATTTTCGGTCATGCCTTTTGGCCTTACCAATGCACCTTCTACATTTCAAGGGTTGATGAATTCCATTTTCAAACCCTTCCTTAGAAAATTTGTGCTAGTATTTTTTGATGATATACTAATCCACAGCAGGTCTTGGAAGGATCATGTTGAACATGTTGACAGGGTTCTCAAACTTGACCAACCATCCACAAATAACATCCTACAACTCATAGAATATGATCGACATGTCTAAAAATAGACTTGCGCCAAAAACAGCCTGCGGGCCCACTTAGTGAAGGCGACTTCTTTCCACTAAGCTCATCATCTTGTTGCAATATCAACAGTTTTAATGCAAGAAGGAATACCCATTGCTTTTGAAAGTCGTTCAATCAAAGGAAAGTATTTACAAAAGGCTATTTATGAGAAGGAAATGTTGGCAATACTACATGCACTAAAGAAATGGAGACCTTACCTAATGGGAAGACACTTCATGGTAAAAAATGAGCATGATAGTCTTAAACACTTTTTGGAAAAAATACTATCTTCAGAAGAGTAGAAAAAATGGGTCATAAAGATGTTGGGTTATGACTTTGAAATTATCTACAAAAAAAGAAGCTAAATGTTGTTGCAGATGCACTCTCAAGAAAGGATGAAGAGGTGGAAGCATTGCTTTGTGCCATTTCTATTATCCAACCAGATTGGATAACCAAAGCAAGGGATGAATGGAAGAAGGACGAAGAAGTGTGGACACTCATTCAAAAGTTGCAACAAGATCCTAGTACATCTGATACATTTAGTTGGAAAAATAATTCCTTATGGTACAAAGATCGCTTATATATTTGCAAGAATTCCCAACTAAAACAAAAGATTCTTTTGGAATTGCACACTTCTCCTTTAGGAGGACACTTGGGATTTTTAAAAACTTACCACAGGGTGAAGAAAGAATTTTTTGGGAGGGCCTTAAATTTGATATTCAAAATTTTGTGGCAAAATGTTTGGTTTTCCAGCAAAATAAAGTTGAGACAATTAATACCCCGGGTCTTCTACAACCTTTATCCATTCCAAGTAAACGTTGGGAGGAGATTTCAATGGATTTTATCATAGTTTTACCTAAGTCCAAAGGAAGGAGTGTCATCATGGTGGTAGTTGATAGACTTACCAAGTATGCAAAATTTTGTGCATTATCTCATCCATTTAAAGCAATTAAAATTGCTACTGCATTTATGGAAACAATTCAAAATCTACATGGAAACCTGAAGATTATTGTAAGTGACAGAGATCCCATTTTTAAAAGAAATTTTTGGACGAATTTTTTTTCTTGTTTTGGTACTCAACTACCTCATATCTTATCTTATCATCCTCAACTCGATGGTCAAACAAGGATAGTGAATAAATGTTTGGAAGGATATATTCGTTGTTTTGTATCTGATAAGCAAGCACAATGGGTCAAGTGGTTACCTCTCGCTGAATGGTGGTATAACACTTCTTTCCATACTACAGTAAAAATGACCCCATTTATGGCACTTTATGGATATCATCCACTGTCCATCACATCTTCTTTAAGGGAAAATTCTAGGTTTCAAGCAGTGGAGGATCACATCGAGCATCAACAAGAATTTTTCCAACTCTTAAAGGATAACCTAAATTTGGCACAAAATCGAATGAAACAACAGGCAGATCAACATCGCAGTGAGATAAGTTTTGATGTGGGAGACTGGGTATTTTATGACTACAACCATACAAACAAATGTCCCTCAAGCAAGCTAAGAAGGATAATAAATTATCTCCAAAGTACTATGGTCCTTACAAGGTGTTGCAAAATATTGGTACTATCGCATACAAATTGGAGCTTCCTGCTTCCTCGCAAGTGCATCCAATTTTCCATGTTTCATGCTTAAAAAAGGTTATAGGGGACAAACTTCCAGTTCAAACAATATTGCTAGAACTTGATGAGGAAGGAAAAACCATATTGGAACCTGAAGCAGTCACGGAAACAAGAACTCGACAGCTACGAAATTGATCAATTTAAGAGTATCTCATCAAATGGAAGAACTTACCCACTGAAGATTCTACATGGGAGGATGAGAATTTTCTAAAAAAGCACCTCGAACTACTCAAGCATTGAGGACAACACTTTTTTTAAGGAGAGAAGCATGTTAGGTCCTTATATTACTAGTATAGTCCCTTATTGTTGTTATTGTAACCCCCTTATTTATATTGTTGTACCACTGTAACCCCCATATTGTTATTATTGTTCCCTTACATTATTATTGTTAGGTCGGCTAGGATTACATTGTGGCCCCACTAGGATTACAATGTTGCCCCATGGACTCCTATATATAGAGAGGAATTTTTGTCATGTGTATCATCCAAGAATTTTTCATTTATGTAATGTATTGGAGGTTGCCCCCTCAAAGTGGTTATTTCTAAGGAATTGATCTCTCTTTTATTCTATTTTTGGAGTTTGTTTCATAACATTGAACATGGGCATATTTTTCTGGTGTGGTTTCAAGTGGAAGCATGACACCAATGAGGCATAATGTTTCAAATACCAGGCCCACATAGAAATGGATGTGGCCAATTGAGCCATGGAGAGCTCTTTTTTAGTTGTGCTTAACATAGGGGAGACTCTCTGATCAAGAGTTCATAAATTTTTCTCAAAATTCAAAGTTATAGGATTGGGTTGGAAACATGATGGTTGTGTAGATATCGTCTTCCGGATTCTGGCGCCACAAACGGTTCGAAAAACCGATGTCATATGAGGAAGATATTATGTTCTGATCGAAATGCAAAATAGGTAAATTTTCTACAGTTTGACCAGGTTTCACTGGGATGCATAGTCAACAAAGGTGGAATGTATGGTCAGTAAAAAGGAATATTCCTTTCCATCGGGCCAGTCTAGCTTGACAAGTGTCAAATTTTTATTCATGGTCTGATTTTGAAGGGCCAATCAGAAGCTTCCACATGGCCGGCCTTGAGGCCACCACATGGCCCTGCAATTGCACAGTAAAATTTTGGTGAGGGTCTGTAGGAATAAACCCCTAGACCTCCTGCCAGGCATGCACAGATCTTACCACCCGTGCTATGCTTTGTTTCTTAACATCTTATGGTTACGGGTTTATTTTATGTTATATTACATTTAAATTTGGGGGTTGGGAAATGTTGGTGGTCCCAACCCGCTGCCAGTTCCCCATTTCTTTTGTCACATGGCAACATAAAACTTCAAAAACACCGCGCAGTTAGCGTTAAACAATCAAACTTCAACCCAGAGTTCAAACGTTAATCGCAGTCTCCTCCTGGGGTTCCGCCCGACAATTACAGTAATCCACCATTTGGGTGGTGTGCATGTGGCCACCCCCAACCGCTAAAATTTATTACGCAGTTTAAATGGCGGGAATTTTAGCGGGCGTGCCTAAATTGGCGAAAATTTCTATTTTAACTCCAGCTAAGTGGAGTTCTCCACTTTTAGTGGAGCTTTCCTAGGTGAAACTGGGCAAAAGTGTAGGAGGCCCAATTTTCGCCCATTCTGAGTGAATGAAGTGTCATTTGTTACTAATTGGAGCATTCTAGAGCCATTGGTACAAGGAAAATAGCCATTAGAGCACTATAACTACATGTAATAGAAAAATTTTGAGCATAATGAAATATGGACAAGCCATTGGGAGCTAGACTAGCAGATGTAGCCTAGGAGGGTGAACTGCTTCATCATGTCTGTTGTGTAAATTTCATGTGGTGACTTATTTCTCTGTCTTACACTATTTTTTAGTGTTATTTAAGCTTGTTTTATGCTTATAATTCACCTGAAATAATCTACAATTCATTGTCAAAATCCTTAATCCTTATGCAAACTAATGAGACAAGTATGCACATGTTTTTAAACTGAAAAGACACTTAGCATAGGAAAAATAATATAGTCATTTCATATTAGATTGGTATCAGAGCTAGAGTTTATTCTCTAGTGTTTTTTAGTGAAAATAATTGTTTAACTATTTGCAAGTTTTAGATGCTTACACGGCTCAAACTCAAAATAGCAGAAGGGAATTTGGTGGAAGCATAAGGGTCTCAAAAAGAGCCAAAGAAAAGGAGAGAAATATTTCCACAATATCCACCACCTAGTTCACCAGCTAAAGAAGCATAAGTTCCATTAAGCATGCCTCATGAGGAAGGAGAAATCCATGAAGAAGTTGATCCCAAGGAGGAAGAAAGAGTGTTAAAGAAAGCATTTTTTGACATGATTGAGATGGTTATAATCCTTTATCAAGAAATGAATGAGAGACTAGAAGGAGAAGGATCTAAAATTCACAAGGAAGGACAAGGATCTTCAGGAGGTCACCATGATGAATATAAGTCAAAGAAGGGAAATGAAGGAAATGGTAGCAATGGAGAGCCATCATCCTCACCCTCATCGTCATCATCTTCTACTTCTTCTTCAGTACATCAGCCACACAAGTCCAAGAGCACTGGTAAATATCCTTTTTTAAAAATTGATGTTAAGTTTGAATTGCCAATGTTTAATGGTGAAGTAAATGCAGAGAATATTGATAATTGGATTAGACAATTGGAGGTATATTTAAGAATACAAAACGTTCAAGATGATGAAACAAAAATTCAATTAGATTCATTGAGAATGGAAGATGCAACACTTGTTTGGTGGGAAGCCAAGACAAAGGAGGAAATCAAGAAACATGGTAAGGTTATTCTATCATGGTCATATTTCATTACTTCTATTAAAAACCAGTTTTATCCATTAGCTCATATGCATAAATCCATCATGAACTTGCAGAACTTTAGGCAATTAAAGGAAAAAAATGTGCAAGAATACACCTAAGAATTTAGGAGAAGAGCTCTCTTATTAGGGGTGGATTTGTAGAGCCAAGATACTTTGCTAAAGTACGTAGGGGGCTTACATAGCAACCTAAAACATATTATTCTCATGTTTAACCCCACCAGTCTAGATGAAGTATGTGTTCAGGCCACACATCTAAAAGCTAGAGGGAAGAACATTTCTGAAGAGGGTAGGAAGAAACCTTTTAAGGGTAAAGCCAAGGAAAAGACCTCAAAAGGTAAAAACAAAAAGAATGCATCTATTAAGAAAGAGGGAGAAAAAGTGATTTGTAAACATTTTTTAAAAGAAGGTTATGATGAAACTCATTGTAGGAAATTACATCCTGAATTGAGGCCAAAGAAACCCAATAACAAAGGGAAACAAAAAATTGCTGCTACAACTCAACGGGATTTAGGATATGATTCAGGTGATGAATCTAAAATCATAGCTATGGGATTGAAGAAAATGAAGGGAAAATAAATTGAAACTAAACCCAGTACCAGTACATCAAACTATCATATAAACACTCCAAATGAAGAAGAAAGAATAGAATTCTTTCGTGTGAGGGTCATATCCAAGCATACCAAGATTGACACATTGTTTGACAGTGGGTCAAAATCAAACTTAATCTCTAAATATTTGGTCAAGAAACTTAACCTTGAGACCATACCACATCCAAAATCATATCCATTGGGTTGGATTTTTAAGATGAAAATATGCAGGTTTCATAGAAATGTATATGGAGGTTTGCAATCATTGCAAATTTTGTTGACACAGTTGAATTAGATGTGGTTCCGCTTGACATCACTGGTATTGTATTAGGGAGTCCTTACTTGTATGATAGCAAAGAGATCTTACATCACCATGATAACAAGTATCATTTATTCAAATATGGCAAGGAGTTCATTGTTAGAGCACATCGCAAGAAGACAAACATTGTTATGGTAAATGTTGGATAGGTAAAGAGGATGGTAAATTCAAGTAAGAATTTTTCTCTCATGATTAAGCCTAAAGTTGGTATTAATCATGAATATTTTGAGGGATGTGATCCTAAGTTTAAATCAGAATTATATGATGTGGTTAATGCACATCATGAGATGTTTCAGGAGACAACAGGATTGCCTCCAAAAAGGGAAATTCAACATGAGATTCAGTTGCAGCAAGATTGTCCTCTTCCAAACATCGGTATGTATCACATGTAGATAATGGAGAATGTTGAAATAAAGAGGAAAACCAAATAGATGTTGGATAAAGGAATCATAAGGCCAAGCACCTCGCCGTGCGGTTCACCCATAGTCTTGATACCGAAGAAATATGGGACTTGGCGAATGTGTGTAGATTTTCGAGCTTTGAACAAGATTACGATAAAAAATAGTTACTCACCCCCAAGAATAAATTATTTTCTTGATCAATTGAAAGAAGAAATTTTTTTCACTAAGTTAGATTTACGAAGTGGATATCATCAAGTAAGAATTGGAGAAAGTGATATATGGAAAACTGCATTCAAAATCGAACAAGGACTCTTTGAGTGGCTAGTTATGCCTTTTGGTTTATGTAATGCACCGACAACTTTCATGCGAGTTATGGATAGTGTTTTGCGACCATTCCTTGATGAATTTGTTATTGTGTATTTGGATGACATTTTAATTTTCATCAAAACAAGAGAAGATCATGTCTTGCATGT
Source organism: Pinus albicaulis (assembly GCA_034641835.2). Classification (NCBI taxonomy): domain Eukaryota; kingdom Viridiplantae; phylum Streptophyta; class Pinopsida; order Pinales; family Pinaceae; genus Pinus; species Pinus albicaulis. The sequence goes on from CM076581.1 coordinate 163,486,402, forward strand.
GAATAGAGTGCTTGATATTTTGAAGAAAGAGAAATTGTCTCTTAATATGTCAAAGTGTGAGTTTGGAAAGACTTCTTTGGTCTATTTGGGACATATTGTAGGAGGAGGAGAATTGAGGATTGATCCTTCTAAAGTGGAGGCCATTGTGAATTGGCCCACACCCAAAACAGTAACCGAGGTAAGAATTTTCTTAGGTGCAGCTCAATATTGGAGGAAGTTTATTGCTAACTTTTCTTCCATCGCAGCTTCTATGCATGCAGTGACAAGTGTGAAGAAATGCTTCCAATCGGGAGGCAAACAACAACAACCTTTCGAAGCTTTAAAAGACAAGATCATTTCAGCTCCAGTCCTGGCATTACCAAATTTGAGACAACCATTTGAGATACAAACCGATGCTAGTGATTATGCCATGGGCGCAATACTTTTGCAGCATGGTAAGCCCATCGCATTTCATTTAGAAACTTTTAATGGTATTGTGACTAATTATCCTACATATGACAAAGAACTATATGCGTTGGTACAAAGTTTCAAGAAGTGGAAACACTACCTAATGGGTAAAGAGACTATTGTACATACTGATCACCAACCATTACAGTACTTGCAGTCACAAAAAAAATTGCAGCAATCAAGACATTTCAGGTGGATGGGATTTCTTCAACAGTTTCACTTGGTTATAAGGAACAAGAAAGGTATATTCAATAAATTTGTAGATATTATTTCAAGACCAATCATTAGTGCTTCTACTTTACTCAAAAATGATTCTGTTGTACATGAGAGTTACATATAACAATATGAACATGACATTGATTTTCAATATGTGTATGCTAGTTTGAGTGAAGGGAATCAAGTTGAAGAAAAAGATTATCACATTCATAACAATTTGTTGTTTCATTTGGGAAAGCTATGTATTCCACAAGGAGAGAGGCTTATTTTCATGAGAGAAGCTCATTCTTCTCTTATTTATGGACACTTTGGGGCAAGAAAAATAGTGGCGCATCTACAGAGGTATTGTTATTGGCCTCACATGATAGATAGTGTGTCACGTTTTATAAGAGGTTGTTCTATGTGTGCAACAAGAAAGCCTTGTAATAGGAAGATTGGATTGTATACGCCACTACCGGTACCATCAAGGCCATGGGAGAGTGTCTCCATGGAATTTGTTGGAGGTCTGCCTATGTCAAGAAAAAAACATGATTATCTTTATGTAGTTGTGGATAGATTCAATAAAATGTGTATACTTATGCCATATAAGAAAACCATTATTGCTGAACAAACTGCTGAACTTTATTTTCAAAATGTTTGGGTTCATTTTGGATTGCCAACTTCTATTGTTAGTGATAGGGATTCCAGGTTCATTGGGAATTTTTGGTCAAATCAGTGGATAATGATGGACACAAAATTGAAAAAAAGTATCGCTTTTCATCCAAAAATAGATGGACAAACTGAGGTGGTGAATAGAATAGTTGTGCATCTATTGAGAGGATATTGTAGCAAACATCCTAAGTGTGGGATGAACAACTGCATTACATTCAACATGCTTACAACCGGGCAAAGCACTCTTGAACACAAACCTCACCTTTTGAAGTATGCTTTGGGTATTTGCCAAAATCGCTATTAGAATTCATCTTTGGGAAGGATGTTGCAATTTATGGCCATAGTGATATTGATAAGGCTCAAAATTTCATTGAGAAAATTTAGATTATACATCAACAATTTCAAGAACAGCTTGAGAAAAGTTAAAGCAAATACAAAGAGAGGCATGCCAAACATCGAGTTGATCACAAGTTTCAAGAGGGAGATGAGGTATGGTTGCGCATTAGCCAAGAAAGAATGAAATGGGAAGGTAAAAAGCTCAAACCCATTCGCTATGGTCCTTTCACGATCATAAAAAAAATTGCTAATAATGCATTCCAACTTGACTTGCCTTCTTATATGCAAATGTATTCAGTTGTTAATGTTGAAAAATTACACTTTTATGAGCCACCTTTGATCAATGATCGAGGAAGTGATGTTCAGCTACCTTCTGTTGAATATTTCTCGCTAGAATTTCTGGATGAGATCAAAGAAGATACAATTGTTGACAGGAGGACAAGAGCATCAAAGAGGGGAAGTGTTGACTACCTTCGAGTTGGGCTCAAAGGCACTAAACCAAGAAAGGAAAAATGGATGGAGGTTGGAAAGGTGATGGAGATGTACCCTCATCTACAGAATAGGTAATCAAGTATTTTGGGGTCCCAAAGCTTCCCAATGGGGAGGAATGATCAGGAGTTCATAAATTTTTCTCAAAATTCAAAGTTAGAGGATTAGGTTGAAAATAGGATGGTTGCGTAGATCTTGTCCTCCTAATTCTGGCACCATGAACGGTTCAAAAAACCGATGTCATATGAGGAAGATATCGCATTTTGATCGAAATGCCAAACAGGTAAATTTTCGACAGTTCGACCAGGTTTGACTGGGATGCACAATCAGCAAAGGTGGAATGTACAGTCAGCAAAAGGAATATTCCTTTCCACTGGGCCAATCGTGGCTTGACAAGTGACATATTTTTATTCGTGGCATGGTTTTGAAGGGCTAATCAGAAGCTGCCACATGGCCTTGCAACTGTACAGTAAATTTTCTGTGAGGGTCCACAAGAATCGACCCCCAGACCTCCCGCCGGGCACGCACAGATCTTACCACCTGCGCTACGCTTTGTTTCTCAACATCTTATGGTTACGAGTTTGTTTTATGTTATATTACATTTTCATTTGGGGGTTGGGAACCGCCAGCGGTTCCCCGCGTTGTTTGTCACATGGAAACATAAAACTTCAACAACACCATGCAGGTAGCGTTAACCCGTCAACCTTCAACCTGGAGTTCAAACATTAATCACAGTCTTCGCCTTGGGTTCTGCCTAACAGTTACGGTAACCCGCAGTTTGGGGGGTGCGCATGTGGCCACCCCCAACTGCTAACATTTATTACACGAATTAAATGACAGTAATTTTATTAGGTGTGCCTTAATTGACGGAAATTCCTATTTTAATTCCAATTAAGTGGAGATCTACACTTTTAGTGGAGCTTTCCTAGGTGAAACTACACAAAAGTGTAGGAGGCCCAATTTTTGCCCATTCTGAGTGACTGAAGAGTAATTTTTTACTAATTCGAGCATTTTGGAGCCATTGGTGCAGAGAAAAAAGCTATTAGAGCAATGTAACTACATGTAATAGAAAAAATTTTAGCATAATGAGATATGGACAAGCCATTGGGAACTGGACAAGCAGATGTAGCCCAGGAGGGGTGAACTGATTCATCATGCATGCTGTGTAAATTTCATGTGGTGACTTATTTCTCTATTTTACACTATTTTTCAGTGTTATTTATGCTTTTTTTATGCTTCTAATTCACCTGAAATCATCTACAATTCATGGTCAAAATCCTTAATCCTTATGCAAACTAATGAGACAAGTATGCACATGTTTTTAAACTGAAAATACACTTAGCACAACAAAACTAATACAGTCATTTCAGATCACTATCATCCCATGTTCATGGATGCTTGGAGTTGTACATGCACAAAATTTGCATGATCATCCTATTGACGTCCTTTATCTGGCCATCAGTTTGGGAGTGGAAGGAAGTTGAATTGGTGATATTAGTGTCTAAAAATGACTAGAGGCTCGACTATAATGCACTTAAGAACCTACTATCATGATATATTATGATGGTCCTCAATATCCTAAAATGTACCCACACATGTTGGAAGAAGGTCTTCGTAGTGGCTTTTATTGTGATACTCTTCTTACAGAAAGCCATAATGGCCATTTTAGAAAATATATCAATGACCGAAAACACCCAGCCATGACCATGCTTGGTAGAAATATGGCTAGGCATATATTCCATGGAGATGGATTCCAAAGGTTGGTGAGGAGTATGAAATTGGATGTACAAGCTTGTTTCTTAACAGTAGGTTTGGAAATGGATCAGGTAGTGTACTACCTATTATACTTGACAACATCCTATCAAAGTTTCAACTAATAAAAATACTTCTAGAATATTTCCATTGTATTTTCCACACCAGATTTCCCTACTAACCAACTATAATGTGCTTCCCAAACTATCTTGGCACATTTTATTATAGAAATAAAAGTATGTCCCAGGCAACACAACAGTCCATCCTGGAGGTGGAATTTTGGAACTTTATTTCCTGCTATCAACATCAGGTATCTGGCCACAAATTTTGAGTCATTTTTAAATATTTTTGGCTATTCATAGGTCTCATGCTCACAAGTGTTGAGAACCGTGGTTAGTACCACAATCAGGGGTCGACTGAGGTAATCTGAAACATGATTGGTGCTTCCATTCTTATGTTTTATTTTCAAATTGAATTGTTGCAAATATGTGGACCATTTGTGTTAGCGATAATTTTGTAACTTCCCTCATGTCTACATAAATTTAAGAGCCTTGTTATCTGTGTGGATGATCGTCTCCTTCCCCATAAGATAAATTTTCCATTACCCGCAAGTCTACGTGCTGGATTACATGTCCTTATCATAGGCGGGGTATCTTTGAATAGTATCGGAGAGTCTTTCACTATGATAGGCCATTGGATTTCCTTGATGAATGAGGACTACACTAATAGCATAGTTAGAGTCATCTGCCTAAATCTCAAATTGTTGTTGCAATCCTAGTAGGGTAAGGATTAATGTAGATCAAAGGCAGTGTTTCAGTCCATCAAATTCATTCTATTGTGACTTAGATATAAAAAAAAAAAAAAAAAAAAAAAACATTCTTATCCCTTAGCCACTTGACCTAAGGGTGAAGCGATATAAGAGACCCCCAACACAAATATTCAATAGAATTTAGCAAGGCCTAAGAAGTTGTGAATCTCTTTTAGATTCATTGAGGCGACCCAATCCAAAATGACTTGGATATTGGTTGGATACACATGCACACCTTTTTCATCAATAATTTAGCCTAGGTATTGGACCTTGTCCATGCCGAAGGAGCATTTTTCTAAGTTAGAACATAGCTTTTGCTACCGTAGAGTGTGAATGACCCGCTAAATATGTTGCAAGTTTTCTTCCCAACTCTTGTTGAAGATGAGGATATAATCGAGATATACAACCAAAAAATATTTGGTTAATGGCCATAAGATATCATCCATAATACTCATGAAATTTTTTGGGGCATTCATTTTCCCCAAGGGCATGACCAACCATTCAAAGAGACCCTCCTTGAACTTGAAAGCAGTCTTCCACACATTTTTTGGTTTTATTGGGACTTGGTGGTAACCAAACCTCAATTCAATCATACTGAAGTACTTGGCTCCCTTGAGTTGGTCAACAAGGTTGTCAATCTGAGGAATCAGATATCGATTCCTGACTGTAACTTTATTTAGGGCTCGATAATCAATGCAAAGTCTCCATGTCCCATATTTCTTCTAAATGAGTACAATTGAGCTTCCACTAGGTGAGGATCTTGGCTGGATGTGCCATTTTTGGAGAATATCTTGGATCTACCACTTGATTTCTTCATTTTCTAGAAGAGAGCAATGGAAAATTAGTTCATTAGGTAGAGGTGCATTGTGGGTTATATCAATTGAATGATTGACTTGATAGTGTAGAGGTACCCTAGTAGGTGAGAAGAAGATATCTTTTTATTCTTCCATGATCTTATCCACTTGCCTCTATTTCATGGAGGAGCCCTGTGTGGAGGTCATGGATGTGGCCATAACATTACCCTTACTTTGAGAGTGAATTAGGAAGAAAACAAATTTCCTAGTTTGGGAGATGAGTTTAGTGCATTACTTAGTATCGAGTAAATATATGGAAACGGGTGGGAATACCTCCAGTATTTTTACAACTTTTTTCCCAAAGTGATAATAAAACTATGAGGTCTATACTCATACATAACATGAAACTTCTATAAGTACGGTTTTCCTAACATAAAATCACAAACTTCAATAGATAAAACACACAATAGCTCATCCCTGAAAGGATTGATGTTGTAGGGTAGGAAAACTTGTTGGCTAACGTGAAGATATTACCCTTGGTGGAACCATTGGATGGTATATGGTTGTGTGTGTGGTATTGTCAATAATCCCAACTACTTAATGACATTTCCTGAGATGAGTTTATTTTGACTCTTTCTATCAACAATGAAACACAATGGCACACCCTTCACCCACATTTGTGACTAAAAGAGGTGCTCATCTTCCTCTGGATATTTAGGCTCATTTTGTTGGACCTTGGTGGTGGCAACAATGGCACTGGGTTCTACATCAAATATTTTTTTTCCCTTTTCTACGTATGGTTTAGAGTCAGAGCCTATATTTGACTGTGAAGCTTTTAACTTAGTCATCGGTGACTAATTTGTTTGACACTCATTGGTGTTATGAGTGGTGATATTTTGGAACTTGCACCAATTTCATGTGTCTTTCTTCACCTTCCCATTACCATTCTATTGTTTCTGTGAAAAACACCCTCCAAAATTTTGCTTGCATTTAAATTTTGGAGCCTACAAAGGATCCTGCGATCTGTCGTTCTAGGTTCACTTCATGGTCGTCTAATGTTTTGAAACTATTAGGTCTTATTATAAGTATCAAAGTCACTTGCTCACACATTTTTGGCTTTCTATTAGTTTACAAATCTACATATTTATATGCAAGCTCATATAGGCATTATGAAAGTCTTGAAGGTAAGGCTTGCGCAATCGCTAGTGATAGTGACTACGCAATCCATAAGCACAGTGTATTGCATAGAAAGTGTTGGCAATTAGCGTACACTCTTCATTGGCAATATTAATCACTTTTATTGCGATTTTACTTCTATTTCGATGAGTTCTCTCAACTATCTCCCTCGCGGACCTTTGTTTTCGCAAGTGTTGCTTTGATGTTCATGAATGTATTTTTTTTCTTTCTTTCACTATAAAAATGTCATTTTGATGTTATCTTCGCTCTAGCATGTGTCTCTTTTACTTTATTTAAGCCTTTGCAAGTGTTTTTTTCACTTTTCTCTTACTTTTTCAAGTGTTTTCTTGTGGTTAGCGAAGTGGCACATCCATTGTTGTATTGGTGTCGTCATTGTCGTCGTAAAGTATATCCTAAGTGTTGCACCTGGAGGAGGATGTTGTTTTTGTCAAATAGAGGGGATCATGTTGATTTTTATTACTGAATGTTCAATATTGTGTCATCGATTATTCTGAGTGTGTAATCATGTTAAAGTCCTACCTTGGTTTAACCTCTGCCTCACTGGTCCCACATTTAGTCGAATTCCAGAATATTTTATTCCCAACCAACCTACACTCACTCAACCTTTCTAAACTATGCATTGCATAGTTGTAAGCTCCAGTAATTCCGCCCTGCCTCTTGGAATTGTGCAATGCATTTGTAAGCTCCAATCATGCATCCTTGCCTCTTGGAACTGCACAATGTGAAATCACT